>VZTB01015539.1:0-178189 GCA_013397245.1 Thryothorus ludovicianus | reverse complement strand
TTTCCTCCAGTCTCCTCTCCTCTCCTCTTCCCTTCTCTTCCTTTTCTTTTTTTTCTTCTGTTCATAAAATGACCACTTTCTCCACCTCCCTCTTTTCTGTGTTTTTCAGCAAAGTTGTAAAAGTGAAACACAATGCCTTGAAAATTATTTCAAATTTTGACTTCAATAAAACTACTGACTTGCATGATGTTTTTCTTTGACCTGAAATAGAATGTTCCTTGATTACAAAACCTCATATTCTAGAATAATATGTTGGGGCAAATTTTGGATCCAAACTTACTATTTAGCCTGTATTAAAAATGCGTGAAGTACATATCTGTTTAAATACAATACCTGTGAAATAAAGACTTTAATAGTAAGATGGTAATATTTAATCTACTCTTTGCCAGTCCAACTTTCTTAAATACATTCACATTTTGACTGAACTCTTAAGAGTTAATTTTGGAAGCCTGATGATGCCAAGACCATAGAGACAGTGTTTGAGAACTCATCATTCTTATTCTCTTCATAACTGAAAGCCCATAGTGCATGCTTATTCCAAGTCTTTGATAACTTATATTAACTCTGTTTTCTTTTTTGAATATTACATGACCTGGGACTCAATGTGTTTAATAGGTAGAAGCTGCAAAGAATTTATCACTAAAAAATGAACAAATGAAGTGCCTTAGTTTTGATGAAAAATTATGATCTGCTTGGGAGTTGAAGAATTAAGTTTTTCATTTTAAAGCAGAAGATATGGGAAAATCCCTCAGTGCTGAATCTCTCATCTTTGCCGAAATGATTCCTAGGGTGGTCACATAAACACTTTTGTCATGGTTTACCGTATAACAGATACAAATTTGGAGAGGATATTACAAGACTTTAAAATCAAATTTGTTTATATTGCATTCAATTCTGTATTTGGGAAACTAACTTTGCACTCTTCATGTGACTTTTCTCATTGAAGATGAAAAGTCCAAGATTTTGCTGCTGACAGGATTATAGTATAGAGCTTCTAAACGTTTTGCTGCATACATAAGAAAATTGATTAACTCTAATAAGCCTAGCTCACAATAGTGCATTGTGATGTTATTCCTTTAGAGTTTCTTTTGGAAATCTTTAGTTGATTTAATGTAATTCAGTAATCTATACAGGTGCATCATCATGCCCAAAGAGACAGTACTGTCACCACCAAGCAGTGGTGCATCTTAGCATTAAGTTTTTATTCTGCTTTATGCAACGCTTTTGTGCAGTCTTTAATTAGATCTAAGACCTAGAGGAAAGCAAGGCTGTGCATGCTGTTTGTATGCTGGTAACCACAGAGAACACCTAGAAGAAAGTAGAAATAAAGACAACTGTTTGCCAATGCTGTTATTTGCAGTGGATCTCTTGGTTACTGCAAGCACGTGTTGCAGCCAGTGAAAGGCGTTCTTAACTGGCACAAGAGAGAATTCACTGGAGCGAGCCCGTGAGCACTTGGCAGGCTGTGGCTGTTTGCTGTCTATGGATGGGAGAACAGATGAGGAAGCAGCCATGCCTAGGTGCCTTTTTGGATGATGTTTTATCAACTGATCCCATGGGCAAAAGGTGGTTCTTCCAGGCAGTTACCAAAACACTCCTCTGGGTGAAGATCTGTTCTTCTGAAACCACCCCAAAAAGGAATCATAGGAAGGAGGGAGATGTCATTGAATGTGTCACTGTGTGTTTTTTATGAACATTGAGACAATGATAAGGGTTTTTTTCTGACACACTATGGCTAGAAAGTGATAAATATAGCAGATTCCATGTCTGACTGAAGCTGGTGGTGCTGAGAGAGAACGAACCGTCAAGTCCAGTTCACAACAATGACAAAAAAGTCCCTTTAAAGGGTTTGCAGGGAAATTATTGCAGGGAAAATTGCAGGGAAATTTTATGCTGGAGACAGCATAAAAAAAGCCCATGATTAGAAGTCTAAACATTGGAATAAAATCCAGGGGTTTCTTAAAGGTATCAGGCAGTAATCCCCACTAGAAGGACAATTCTCTCACATCAACATATGATTTTAAGAAGGGGTTGTCAAGAAGCGGCTAAGCATATCTAAACTGGTTTTCTTTTTTCATTTTCAACCTCAAAAGACTCTAGTCACAAAGTTCATAATAATACAATGTAGAACTTTAATAGTCCATTTTTTCCTTGTTTTACTGTCCCATATACTCTGAACCTTGCTGTCTCTCCTTAAGTTGAGTTGATACTGTCTCTCCTTAAGTTGAGCTTCCTCCTAGCAGCCACTACACCATTTTCTAGCTCTCTATGCCTTTGCTCTTTTCCATGCAACATTTCCCATGCCTTTTTTTAACATCTTACTGAAACTTTGTTTCAGATGGTCCCTATTCTCTTACTCCACTCCTGTTCATCCTTGTTTCCTCTCTTTGACAACAAATGAAAGACAAATTAAATTGAATAAATGCAAACCAACTTACAAAATAATTTACTCTTTTGTTCAGAAAAATTATAAAAATTTGAAATCTGATAATCAGAAACTCTTTAGGACTTGTCAATATTGGGAAACTGAAACTACTTCTACAATTGCATAAAACTCCTGTTCCTAATTTTGTGTGGTTGGGAAAGAAAATGCTAAACATAGACACATTTTCATCTGTAAAGAAAAATTGTCATTTGTCCAGAACTGAACATTGCCCATTCTGGGCATTAAGCCAGGATGATTTAATGAGAAGGGAGAGAGGAGCCTGCACTTGGAGAGGCAATGAGGAAATGCTTCTCTGACAGGTTGATTTAAAGGAATGGCAGATATGTGAAAGTGCTGAGGGAAGAATTGTACGTTACACTTTGAGGGAGAGACATTACTGGATACCCGATGGAGACAGATATGAGGGGTGATAAAAGCAAAAACCTATGTAAAATGTACTTGCAGACATCTGAAATTTTGAGGACCTATATATTTGGTGTGATTATCTTTTTCCTCTGCAGCTGGATAGGTCTCTAATACTGAGGAACAAGCCTCCTTGTAGCCTCCAGGGAGGATGCACTGGAACATTGCAGCTGTCTGCCACCTCCCTCTTTGTGTGTCTCCAGATGAAGGAGATTGGCTGGCTTTCCAGCTCAGACAAGAATGTAGAATCTTTGATAATATGATCACAGATTAATGATCATAAAAATATCCATATCTGATTCCAGCAGGTTTGAGGCAACATTTTGCACAGCTCGGTAAACGATTCATTAAAAATTAATGCATAAAATGCATTGTCTCTTCTGTCATGGTGTTGCTGTGAGCCCATGTGTGAATGGTCTGTCACAGATGGTAGAGCTGTTATGGATGGGAGACTGAGGACCTCCATTTTCATACTCCAAAGTGCAGCATTTCCTGAGCACACATGGGCTGCTTTAGTTTGTCATCCTATTAAGCTTCAGTTCAGACTGTGCTCACAGACTGCATGTGCAAAGTTGATGGAAGGACTCTGTTAAATAGAGTTTTAAGATGATTAAAAGATAATTAAAATTAAAAGATTTAAAAATGATAAGGTGGATTTGACAGGTTGGGGTTCGGGTACACGTTTGGCACATGACTTAATGAAGGAGCATAGCCATGATACAGGCAGAAGGAAACCCTGGGTGTCATGCCACTCAGCGTCCACTTTCCATGAACTTGTTAGCATGAGTTTGGGGGTATGTCTTGTTTGCACCTTCCTGCCCCATTTTTCATTTATTCTCCTGCTTTCCTGTGACACCTGCCACTCAGTCGCTGCATCCAACAGCCATGACTTGTCCCAGAGTTGTTCCAAATTTCCGTAGGGACTGTCTGTGTGTTGAACTTCACAACTCTCTAAACCAAAGTTTTCCAGAAGGCATAAGTCAATTTCTGATGCATGCTTTTTTCCCAGAGATTTAACGTCCTCACTTTCTGCTAAAGGCTAGAGATGCCTCTGCTAAAGCTACCTCCCTTGATCCTAGACATTTGTGAAGAATTTATTAAAAATATTGGTTTTTGCATCACAGAACATTTTAATACACAGAGTCTACAGAGTACTTTAAATTGACTGTATTTCATTATCTGCATGTACAATATCTTATCTAGAAATTTTCCTCAGTAGCATGTGATTGATGCAGTAGGTCTGGAAGGAAAAGGTCTTATGTAGCTTTGGGAAGTTATGAGTCACTGTTATTTTATATCCCTGTGAGAAAATACTATAATGCGTGTAAGTCTCTATCTCAAATCATAACAGCATTTTGCCTTTCCACGTTCCTCCATGGACTCCGTTGATATGATATTTCCCTTTTTTTTGTCTTAAATCATTGCATAATGCTGAAAGGTGTTGTTCAAGGCTTCTTTATTTCACCCTACTTTTATGCAGTGAATGAATAACTCCTACAAATAATTTGTACGTGGGTTGGGTAAACTAAAATATATTTGTGAGACACTGAGATGCAAAGATAGCACGTAAAGGTTTTGGATATTTATTGTTACAATTAATATGAAATAGGTTTGTAAATAAAATTAAATATAAAGAGATAAATGGAAAAAATAAAACAAACAAAAGCTTCAGGATGAAATATTTCATTTGGAATAGATGGCACAAGCCTTGAGTTGTGAGGAAAGATTTATTAGACCATGGAAAAAGAAATTTGAGAGAAAATATAAGTCATATAAAGTCATTAGAGGTAACTGCTGCAGATATTGGAGATACTGGAGAGAAAAAACTTGTTTTAACAACACAGCTCTAAACAGTCAGAGAAGTATGCTGTAGATACCTTCTAAAAGAACAGTGTAAAAGCGGTGGAGCAAATAAACGGCTGATTGTAAATGTTCACTTAACCCCCCTGCAAGAGCTGAAGTACCTGTGATGATTTTATATGGGAAGTGAGGAATTTCTAAAAAATTATTTTCGCTGAATTACAATTAGTTTGTATGTACTTTATTTAGAAAGAGAGAAAGAAAGGAGCTGGAGAGACATGGAGACAAAAAGGAAGTCTGGACCAAAGGAGCAATATGAGCCACTTTTCATAATCTGGCATTTAGTTTTCATTAGTACATCATATATTAATTTTAATATAGCCAAATATATAACTCTTGTTACAGAGTATTATATAATTCTCATATTTCACATATATAATGTGAAAAACCATTGCCGATGAAGTGTTGGAATTTTTTCTACTTGCTCCTATGATATCATGATTTTTGTTAGAGAGACTTTTCTCATTTAAAATGGGATGGCATTGGTGAGGGCTGAGATCTCTACTGCATATTGATTGGCAAGGGCTAATATGGATCCACTGCTTCTGTATCCTGTCTTCAAACTCTGCTGGGTGCTCTGACCAAGCACCTGTCTTAAACTACCTCATATTTGATTTATTTATCTACCATTAAAAGCTATTTGAGTCAAAGCTTTTTGATGCTATGTAAATTTCCTAGAGCAGTGCATTTCTATGTATTAAAATTTGAAATAATTTCCACTTATTACACATAGCAATATTGATTGAATTATAAAGAGTCTATGGCTATTTTGAGGAACAATATGGAAATGAAATGTGTTATTGTTGCATTTTAATTTAATATGTAATTCAAATTACCAACAGCATTGTGATTTTAGTTTTAATATTGTTTTGGGAGCAATGCAAAATGACAGACAACATAAAAATTAGATGGTTTGGAAAAGAGTCAGCTGAATCTGGTTGTAGTTAAGTAAAGCTGGGAACATCCTGACCTTCCACACAGCCAGATGTGGAAAATATACTTCAAAGTCTTCAAGACAAACTTAATGACATTCAAGATTAATGGATGCTGTCCCTGAAGGACATAAAGGGTCTTATAACCTTGGAATCCATGAAAACAAGGCATATATGTGAAGTACAAATTGATATTTTCTAAATAATCTGGATGATATTAAATTTCTTATCTATAGCTGAATAAATGCTTTAAGAGAGGCTACTATCTCTTCAATTAGTGTTTTCATTTATTTAATTTAGCAATCCTTTAACATTGGCGTCATCTTTTACTCAGGTCTTTGTGTGTTTAAGTTTTGTCTAAGAAAACTAATTAAAAATGAGTGGTTTTAAAATTTTAACTTAAATATTTACAGAATTTCCACTATTTGAAGTTAATGTATGAGAACATTGATTTCCATTTACTGGTGTAGTAACCAGACAACAAAATTTCATTTAAAATCTAAATTGAGTTAAAATCTGAAATTAAAAAAATTCTTCAACTTTTAGCAACTAATGCAAATGAAGATTCTTTTTTCAAGTCAGGCTATCACTTAAAAAGCAATATATCTGGGGAAAAATTATAACTTATTTTATATTACATCCTGATAGTAAAATTAAAGTTAGTAGAATTTTTTATTACGAATTATTTTGCACTTTTCAGCCATTATTTGACTTTAAATGTTGGCATGTAGTAGGATATTCACTATGTCCTAATATAACTGTATACCTTAAACAAAGGTATTTCCTTCAGATTTCATATTTATGGCCCCTTATCTCTGTTTCTTTTATGAAGTAGAGTAACCCCAGCCAGAAATGACTACACAATATTCCTTGTTACAAGGAATAACATGAAGACACTTCACAAACACAAACACTTCACAACGAGTCTGCCCAGAGAGGCTGTTGACATCAAACTTTTAGCACTTCATACTCTTCTTTTTTACCCCTTTAAAGAGAGAGGGGGAAAAGAAAGCCAAAAAAACCCCACCAAAACATGAAACCCCAATAACCACAACTCATATACTCAGTCAGTTCTACTTTATTCAATAAAATGGAGGAGCATTGTGAGTTGGAGAATTGGTAACAAGATATGAAGATTTTTATCTCCATGTGAATGGTATGAACACAGCTTAGGTTAATAGTGACTGAAATCTGTCCCCAGGAGACTGTTGCTCAAGTGAAAAGCCTGTTGATCGTTTTGGTGCAGTGTCAGAGTACTGTGTCAGTGCCTCTTAGTAACCAGCATCACAGCTGTCATCTCTGCAGCCTCTGCAAGGAGGACAGAAAATAATCCTGGGGAATGAAATACTCTCTCAAATAAATCAACCCCTTGGGAGCCCTCAGACACAGTGAAATAAAAGTGCAGGTGAAGCTTTCACTGTAGCTTTTTCTGATTTTGTTCTTGCTTGTATACATGTGAATTTGTCTGGTTTGGTCTAGAGCAGGACTGAGTGTGCCAGGCACAGCAAGAAGGCCCAACCAGTAACCCAAGTAGCATTACACTGGGTTAACTTTGTTAAGGGATTAGCTTTTAGCAATTCCAGTCTTCAATGCACGTATTTCCATTCAACAATTTATCTTATCCATATCAAGAAAGCAAAAGTCACTCCTCAACCCCACCTTCTCTGTACTTAAATAAATGAATTTGAAATAGAATTACTGTCAGACAACTCAGCAGTTCTGTAGCTCTAATGGAAGCTTTTCAACTTGTCCCCTCCTTGTAAACACTTAAGTAAATTAACACGGGATAGGCAAAGCAGATCAAAGAAGTAAATCATACTAAATGACTTAAGACTATTTAATGTCCTTCTTTTAGACAGAAAACAAACCTTTTCTTCTGTTTTCACAAGGTGCAGCCCCACTGTAAAGGCTGTCGTATCAGGATAAATTAACTCTCTCCACCTGTCAGAGGATCTGTGCATATATTCCCCTCCAACAGAACATTTATCTTGCATGCAGAACCAGAAAACATGCTCCAATTTGGCTTTTCAAATACTAAAATAATTTTAAATAACATACTTCTGATGCCAAGTTCTCTCCATCATATACCCACTTCCCCTGTATCTTCTGAAGAGATTCTTTTAGCCCTGTCTGCTCCAAAGCACCTTATTCAGAAAAATGAAGAATTTGCTGATAATTTCCACACTGTACTGTATTGCTTCTTTGCCTGTTTCTACTTCTCTTCCACAAAGACATGGATTTCTTAAATGGTGGAGGTTATAACTCTCCCCACTGATATCTTTATGCCTCATTTTGCCTTTTTTTAGTTAATTTACTGTGTTACATTTCCTTGTCTGTAGTTCTGAAATTTCAGATGTTAATGTGGTTTATTACCTGAATATGGGCATAATTTTTTCCACTGAGGAGCAAGACAATTCATCATCTGTTCTGAAATCTCCTTTACAGCTGCAAGACCATAACCAGGATTGGCCTGTTGTGAGGGATGCAGGTGTATAGTGCTCAGGAAAAAATATAAATCCCACAAAAAAAAAAGCCCAACAAACACAGAAGAGGGGCTTTTGGTTATGGGAAGAAAAAGTCTTTCAGAAAAGTACATAACTGCTGTCTCAGACAAATCCTGTGAGCAGTGGAGGCATCTCCAGTTGGGAAATGCCATGCCACAGCCCAGCAGTAGAATTTATAGAGACCAGCAGTGGTTTTTTGTCCCTTTTCAGGATGGAAGCCAGCGATTCTCTGATCCCATGTCCAGAAAATATGTGAGGTGAGCATGGCTTCTGCTGCTCCCAGCTGGGGAAGCACACAGCACTGTGTGGGCAGAACAAGCATACGCCTCACAGCCAGCCAGCTATGGAAGCAGATAAATGTCCTCTGCAACAGGGGAGGTCCAGCTTCCCCAGCCCAAAACAGTCATCCTCTGCTTAATAGCCCTTCAGCTGGAAATCATTAAGGATCAGATAAGAATAATATGATAATGGCTTGGGGAGGAGCATTTTACATCTTTGCCTCTTCTCTGCGCTTGAAGGGGCTTTACCGAGCTTGAAGGCAACTGCATGCCTGGAGCTGTGCCAGAACAGTCCTCCCTCCCCAGCGTGGTCGAACAGGCATCTGACTTCCACTGCCCCAGCTAAGACAGCTACTTGAGTTAAATACCTTGAGGCAGGGACCTGATTCATTCCAAGGCCTCCAAGGCCCGGCTAGTCAGAGGAATAGTTTGTCTCATGTTAGCAAAAGGCAAGGTCTAAGGTAGGTTTGTATGCATGGCTTTCAGTGTTTGCTGTTCTTTAATCTGGCAATTCTTGTTTCTTTATGAGAAATGTCTACAGCCAAAAAAGACAATTCAGCAACTACTCACAATTATTTCAGCAGCATATTTTAATGGAATGGAAAAGAGGGTCACTTTGTGTGTGTGTGTGTGTGTGTGTGTTTTGATTTACTTTTAACAGTATTCATGCTTGCTAAGTTGGTGGCACAATACAAGTTTCTTCAGAATGGTATCTTTGCACAGAACTGTGAATCGTCAAAAGCTGTGAAACAAACATTTACAATTATAATTCATAATATTCCCTGTAAAATGCTTCAGGCCCAAAAAAATCTCTTGGGGGTTGGGTTGCTTTCTTGTAGAATTTTTTTCCCAAAGAGAGTTGCTAGGAAGCCGATTGCTGGGCACTTGTGGAGACTTAAAAGTATTTGGAAGAGACAAAAGAAGTAACTTGAAAGAGAGGTGGCACTGACTACAGCTCTCTCTTGGAGGCTTGAAAAGAACAGAGGAGTTCAGTGTTTGACTCTGGGGAGATCTCATCAGACCTCACCTGGAGCTGAGCTCGGAGTGACTTTCGTGGGTCCCCCGGGAATTCAGACCCTGCTCTCTCCCTGCCCTGCCGGGAGCTGCTGTCCCATTGCCCTGCACCCACAGCTGCTTCGGTTTCGCTCTGGGTTTCTCCACACCATTTCTCCTGCCTGCTGGGATGTTTTCTACAGCTTCAACCCCTGCTGCCAAGCTTCGGATTCACCTTGTCCCTCGGGACTCCTGCTCTCCCCTTCCCCTCTGGAAAGGTGCCAGCATCGGAGAAAACTATGACTGTTTCCTAATCCTGTTTGATATTAATACTATAGTCCTTGTTATTTTGTTTATCTTGTTAGACTCATTAGTAAAGAACTGTTATTCTTATACCAAATTCTTGGCTTGGGAACCCCTTTAATTCCAAAATTTTAGCAATTTACAGAGAAATTTGCATTCTCCATTGCAAGAGAAGGACTCCTGCTTTTCCTAGCAGGTGTCCCTGTCTTCAAATTAAGACATAATCAAAGCAGATAACCAGATAAGTCCACTATGATCTTACTTCAGCTTATGATGGAATGACCCCCCCCCACTGAATCATCCCATCCTCAATGATGCAGGCTAACCTTTTCTTTCTCATTCTCCTTATTTTGCAATCCTCTCAAATCAAAACATTTCATTGTCATCTGTTTGGCTGCTGTCTTGGAGGTGGGGGAGGTTTAGCTAGTTTTGTTTTCCTATTGGCTTGTGACTTCAGCAGCAATTTTTCTTTAAAATTATTGTTCTTCATTTTTGAATGACTAATTTCTTGCTATATAGATGACTCATGACAGCATTTACTTGTGAGATACAAGTGAGTACTGGAGGCCTTTGAAAAAGCAAAAGTAAGTCAATGCCAGAGAACACTCAAAACGCAGGTGCTGTTTGTTCCTTGGGACATTAGAATATTAAGGAAGGGAAACAAGTTCATTTTCAGCCTTCCAATCTCCATATTTCTCTTTCTGTTCCTATTACACCAGAATGAAAACCAGCTGTTTATCCACTCTTAGTTTGCTTTGCTGATTGTGGTTTTGGCAGACGAATGAGATTTCCTCTTTTGTGCTTCTTGTATTTCCCACAGTACCAAAGTCCATTAGAGGAGAAGAGTACTGAATATTAATTCCAGACACTGCATTGTAAAGTTGTACCTGCGACTCCTGTTCAGATGCGTTAACATTCCAGTTCAAACACATTAACATTCCCAGACCCTGCTCTGACCTCACTTGTGCTGATTTTACACTTATATAACTGCTGACAGCTCAGAACTTGTCCTTAATTTACACTGAGCTGCTTTTACTGCATGATTGTAATGTTTACAAATGCTTGCTTATTTACTGTACCTCTATTTATCATCTTATTTTGTAAAGAAGATTTGTATCATTTATCTCACAAGGCTGTGGCATGCATCATAATAGATGGCATATTTTTTATTATTTTCTTTAAAGTTTGATTTCTTTTCATTCTTTCTTTTAATACTCTTTCTCTTAATCATTCTTCTTAATCAATATTCCCAAAAGTTATGTAAAATATTTGCTCTCATTGTTCTGCATCCCTTTCTAGATCTGCAAAAACATTTTTCATGTGAGGACCAGAAAATTTTAATGGCTTTTTTCAGTCATGATGAAAACCAGCAGCAGAATGGAGACAACCTGTTTCCCAGTTCTGAGCCAGAAGACCACTTTTCCCTGAACTTTTCATTGTTCTTGGCTACTTTGAATCCTCCAAATTTCTGAGCTGACTAAGTATTCACTAGAAACTGATTAATAAATCTAATGAATGTTCTGACTTGTCCAATTCATGTGCTCTTTGTTTTCCTTCATTTATTTATACTCAGGGGAAATAAATTTACTTTTATGCTAAGTTTCTAAAGCAAATTAAAGGTAATTGACATCCCTGTGCTGCTTGCTACTGATGATTATTGAAAGAGAGTGAAATGAACTGAAAATCAGTATTTCTGGACTAATCTAGTCTAACTTTCATTTTTGTACAGCTAAAGAATTGGATTTATTAACATTCTTCTGCCTTTAGTTGAAGGGGAAGGAAGCAAAAAAAATAATCTGCAAATATCATCAAATCTATTTTATGTATGTATATTTTGAATGCATTCTGGAGCCTCTGATAACAGCATGTAGACCAGATGAGATTAGCAGGAAATAACAACAAAAAAATCTGAGACAAAATATTAGATAACTCTTGGGAGTAATTTCCTCAGAATCAGACAAGTAGATCCAGTATATATTTTCTCTTGTTTAGCATGTTTTTAAAGCAGAACATAAAATGTCTCCATGCAAATATTATTTCATGACAAGAATAATAATAATGAGTTATGTTCTTACTGTAGCCCTTTACTGTCTGGTTGGCTGCTAGCACACTTTAGGAATACCCTTTTTCCTGATTTATTTGTGCAGTGATTCAATCACAGCTACTATTTTGAGCTGCTTTGTGCTTTTGTTTTAAATACATTCAGCTGTTTCCCATTGGTTTATAGTGGCTGAATAACAGTAATAAATGCTTCTTGGGTTCTCTGTTTCACCAGAATGGCTTAAATTATTCACCAACACACCAGCTTGAAATTTGCTTCAAAGAAATCCATGCTATGTTACACATTTCCACTTCTATGTTTCACTGGAGGCTTTTTTTCTAAAAAAAGAAGAAAAAAAAATCAATTTTTCTATAGGATAAGCATACTGATTTCTGATTCCTAGCTTTATCCACCCATGTATGAAAAATTCAGACTCAGCAGAATTCCCACTCATAATCCTGCAGTCAGCTATGAGTAATTACATTTGATCAAATATTTTCCTTACCTTATTTGTTAAGAGTAAGGGACAGATTTGAATGTGGTTTATCAAATTCTGACTCTGCTGGGATCAATGGAAAGAGATGAATTGATAAAAATTATTGACCACAATGTTTTCCCACTAAAGTCTTTTGCATCAAGCTACTAACCACTAGCAGGTACTGATAACTTCTATTATATCTCACAGGTGTATATGTTAGAAGAGTTCTTTTTCATTCTAAAGGTGCTGAAATATTCCAAAAGATTTAATTTATAATCTCCAATAATCATATTGCCATTTTAGTCATTATCATTGCTGTTCATATTACTGCTTCTAAAGCTAGTTTTATTCTCTAATCTGTTTCAAAATCATTAACAGATAATGCAGAATTCATTATTTTCTTTGTCTTGCCATTATTTCTAGGACTTGTAGCGACTTCTTTTAAATTACTGAGTCCCAAGAACACCCATTTTCTTTTGAGAATTTAGCAAATACAATAAACTATAATTAGCGACTGCTAATCATTTGTATTAACTGGAGAAACAATGTTTAATCAAGTTCATCTCACTGTCTATAAACAAGCCTTTCACATCTTTTTAAAAAATAGTTGTATCTTTTAGAGCATTTTATCTCTCAGGCTGCAAGATGAAAAACAGCAAACTTGCTTATCTCTGAGAGTTGACAATATTGATTCTGATAAATTTATTTTCAAGATGCACCTAGGTTGGAGTTCGGTGGCAAAAAGTAACTCCTGTTGTAGAAGGCATCCTGGGATTTAGAGGTCAGTCTTTAGTCTATGATGAAGTGCAAGAACATTGTACTCTTATTCTCTGCAGCACTTACCAAAGTTAGCGAGTTATAGGCATGTTGTGGGGGAGTAAATGTGTGAGAGATGATCATCATGCAAGGCATGATAGTCACTTTATTTCATTTACCTTTACAGTTTGTCATAGAAACAAAGATATAAATCCAGCAAATTTAAAGAAAATAATTAGATGCAGTGTAACTTGGGATTAATAAAATTGTTATTTGCTATTTGCCATGTTGCCTCTGTCGTTTGTTTTATGAGAGATAAATTGTTTCTCTTTAAAACCACATTTTGCTTTTCTTTTTAGGCAGACTTGCTAATGTCACATTGTACCTAAAAACATGTAGCTGCACAGTGAGCAAATCCTTCCTTCCCTGAGGCTGTGGGTCTTTGATTTCTCAAAGTCAAACTACATAATCATTGCAGTCCTTAAAATATGTACCAAGTCCTGTAAGTTGCTTTTTCCGCCACCGCTATAAATGCGGGCCCCTCCTTCACAGATTCTTTGAAAATTTACTTCCCCTCAGAGGAGAAAAACTTTTTGTAATACTCCAGGGAAATGGATTAGGGTTGACCTGAAGGTCCTTGAAAGTTCTGTGCAAGCCTGTGTGGGCAGTTTCAATAGTACACACAGCACAGCTTGGGAAGCACCGCAGAAACCAGGAGATGGTACTCAAAGCTGTGAAGCTGTTTCTATAGAATTCCCAAAATAAGCAAAGATGATTGAGGAATATTTTGCACCTAGGACCCTTGTTGTTTTATTTCAGTGATTATGTGATTTTACACTGATAATCAATTAGCAATGATGAATTCATGCCCATTTTTTGTTTTATTGTAGAATAAATGATTTTCATGTTCAAAACTAAAGAAATGAGGAGAATCTAACTGAATACAGCTATTCCTTTTCTGGGGAGAGAATGGATAAGAGATTAATGTGTCAGTATTTTACATTTAAGAGGGCAAAAATATAATCTGATTTCCTTCAGATATGAAAAACCTTGCATGTGATCTGTATAGCAAACATCACGGGGTTTATATGAGAACAGTTCAGAATAACATAGTTCAATCTTTTCTTCTTTCTAACTGGATTGGAGCATATTCTGCTTTACTTTCAATTTTTACTTCTACAACTATTATTATGTTAGTCAAGCAATTTTTCAATAGAATATGCTGAAGAGCTCCTTCCACAGGAAAAAAAAAAATAGACTGTTAAAAGAATCTAGAAGATTAAGAAAATACAGTGGTCTACTAAATAGTTTACTGAAAGACTGATCTTCAAAGTCTAGAAAACAATCACTACAAAGCAAAGGCAATAGAATAGAATGAAAACAAAATAAATCTATTTAAAAGAGATTACATGGAGGTTGAACGTTTGCATTTTAATTTCAGTGTAGTCACTGGCAGTGCTGTCACTGTCTTCAAAGACTAAAGAGCAGGATTCCTGGAAAAGAAATTCCACTTTCTGTACAGTGATGCACATTATCTAAAACACATGGTCACTGCAAACAACAAAGCAGAATAATCCACATTTTTATACCATTGAAGGAAAAACTTTGCAAGCAAGGCTGCATTGTTATTGATGCTGTTATCTAAAATTAATCTTTGAAGATATTTGTGCCTGTTAATGGAGGAATAAACATTCTGACATTGATATGGTGTGGAACAAAGTTGTGAAACTGTGTTTGTTACTCTACATATTCACAGATGAGAAATTGAGTAAAAAATACTTAAACACCCTTCATGTGTTTTTATAGGAATTTTAAGTATTTAATGATGAAAAAAGATGGTTTATTTTAGATTTATTAGTAAAATTAGTAGTTAAATGCCTCCAAATCTCAATACACATAAAAACATCAAACTGTTGTGAGTACTGGAAAGGAGACTAGTCAAAGGGGACAAATGTGTGACATCAATAGTATTTTATCACAAGGAGCTGGACTTCGGAGATTACACTTCTGAGGTCAATGAAGTCACTTGCATCTTGCACTACATGCAGCCTTTCTTGATCGTGTGTCTGGAGAAAAGAAGAACCTTGAAATTAGTTCCATATGCCAATGGACCTCATAGGAGTATAAAACATAGAAATGGTCCTTTTCAGCCTGAGTTCTAATCCTCTAAGCCTGCTTTAAGGTTTCAGATTTCTTTTGTGTCAGAAGGCAATAAATCAAAGAAAGTACCTTGTAATATTGTTCTTCTGTGCATCAAAAAAAAAAAAAAAAGGAAAGGAAAAGGAAAAAAACCTCACCACCAACAAAAAGACAAAAGAACTTGTCTAGCTTTACAGTCTGGCTTGTATATCAGTGCTAGTTAACATTTGTTTCTTTAGAGGCTAAAATAAATGCAAGAATTCCATCTCCTCAGTACACATAATTTAATTTTATCAGCCTGAACCTATGTGTTCAGTCAAATTGATTCTCTTATTAAGAAGGAAAGTGGCTTTCCTCAGATCTTTAATGTGTTCAGACCAAGTGGGAACCTGCATGACCATCAAACAACTACTAAAACACTGAAGCTATTGAACAGCTATCACAAGCCCACTGCAGTGATCTTTAAATAAGGTTGCTTTTTATTACTTGTTCTCCCACTAGGCAAAAAAAATAGGTTGAATCAGGATGAAGTAAACTGCTCTGTTTAGTTGGTACAAAAAAACAAGTGGCTGAAGTAGATAGATTACTATTTTTTGAAATTAATGCACAGTAGCTCTTTTATAGGTAACAGTGGGAAAGGTCAAAGGTTACTGCCCAAGAGATTGATGGTTTTTCCCAGCATAGCAAGAAGGGCTGGTGAAAATATAAGTTCTAATTTTCTATGATACCTCTAGAAGGAGAGAATTAACCTTGTGCCCAACTTCTTCTGAGTAGAACTCCAACATTCTGCTTCAGCAAACTTTTTAGAAAATGGCCCAGGAAGTTTGCTCAGCCAGGAAACTGTTCAACTAATCAAAATTTAAGACCTTTCCAGAGCTTAACCTGTCCCAGAGTTTCAAAGTTTCATTAGGAATTAATCATGAATATCTGAGCCTACATGCCAGTCACAGAGGCACACTGATGCTGGGAATGGTGTCTGGCTGTCCACAGCTTCCCCGCCGAGTCCAGTCCCCTCTCCTTCCTCAAGACCGCTTGGTGATACAAGACCTGCTAGAATCAGCCTGGAAGGCCCTGTATTATAAAGTAATTATAAGAAAGGAGATAGATCAAATGAAAAAAATACTCATCTGTCATGGTGGATGGACTTCTGAGGACAGGATTTTTCCACAGCTTTGCAAAAGGGCACAGCCATGGCTATGGCTCAGGCTGAAGGCAGGTGTAAGAACCTTTCTGCCTTATGGATCTCCTCTCCTTCTGTTAACTGCTGTTTGTTCAGCGTTGTTTGGTATCTTTCACTGATGTCTGTTCTCTTAGCAGCACACAGTCTAAAGAACTGATTTCCTCCTCACTTATCCATGTACACGGACTAATGGCAACAGGAGTCTGAATCTTGGGGTTTCAGCTGCCTCATTCCATTTTTTTTAATTGATTTATGTATTTTCTGATTCTTTAAATTAACAGCAAAAATCTATGTCAGGCTCTCTGTACATATATGGTAACTTTCATATATAAAGCTTCCCAAAAGCCACATTGTTAAGGAAGACTTTGAATTTCACATTTTATGGCAAAAAGAATTTTGGGGTGAAACTTCTAGGCAGTGAGAGGAGAGCAAGCTGGTAAGCCCCAGTGGTGCTGCCTGCCATATGAGAAATGAAAACCCTATTGCATTAAAACAGAGAAAATTCAGACACTACTTGAATTCAGAAATATATTGTATTCAGAATTCATTATATATCTGCCACTTTTGCAGGAAACATCTTCTAAATCCATTTCATATCAAGAATAATATTTATGAGGATTAAAAAAAATATACATAAAAATATAACAATTTCCCCACAATTCTGTCAAAGTATAGGTAGTTTGGGGGCAATTTGTAAATCATCTATTTCATAATCAACTTAGATGGAGCTGCATAAAAATCAAAGAAACCCTCAAAATCCACACAAATGCAGCAGAAAAAAATACTGATTTAACCTGAAACAAAACTTTTAGACAAATATTTTCAGTCCCAATAACTCATTTACTGCATTTGAAAATTAAATCTCTCAAGTGCCACTAATTTTAAGTACTGTTCTGAACTTTTATATTTGCATAAAGAATTGGTAATATTTAATTTTTTGTATCACAACAAAACAAAAAAAAATATAGACCATTATACTATAAAGTCTCAAGTCCCCATTATTTATTTTCTGTCATTCTTATTCTGTCTGAAACATTTATATTCTCAGAAGTAAAGATAAATGTTCTTTCATATATGCATTCACATATTATTCAAAAAAAAGTTTGACTATCAAAATCAACATGTATCTGTTGATACTGTTGAGCATATAATTCCCTATTTAGTTTTTGAAAGCCCTTTTTTCAAAATAAAATATGATATTAATTATTATTCATTTAACAAGATTTGCTGTTGCAATTCAGACTGAATCTGGCTACACCTCATTATAAGTGTTGCATGTCCAGAAATTTAATTTCTCTTTGAGGACACACATTACACACTTCCTGTATATATATACCTAATTTAATGAGCTTTTACTACTTGATAAACAGTAGGCTACAATATATTTCTTTTCAAAGTAAATGAAGAATAATGGTGTCACATCATTCAATGGTATATAATAAAACATTGATCTCTTTTAGACATAAAATACGCCACAGAAGTTACCAGTTATTGTTTTACTGAAAAATCAGAAGTCATTATTAATTCATTCTATGTTAATTATGATAGCCATTAATCACAATGATCTTGTTTAGTATTCAGGTTACTAGAAAGATTATCTTAACTTGGAGATTCAGTATTTTATTCCAGGAAGATTAAGTCAATTAAGGCGACTCAAAATCATTATTTCCATAACATTCTAATGTCCAACTTTCACCTTGATTAATAGTTTATAGCTTGAAACTTTTACTCAGTTTGCACTTTATTTGATTTGTGGAAAAATGAAGGTTTTGCAAATTTGTTTTTTTTACTTATGAATATTTCAGTCCAATGGGTAAAAAACCGTGCCTCTTAAAAACTGAGTACATAAAATTACAATGAGGCAGAACTTGTATGTGTTTTTTTCTGTGTAGACTAGAGAGAATGCTCATTACATAATAGGGAATGTTTTACCCAGACTTATTTCAAATGCACCTGAGGCACATAGAAAGAATTCTGAAGACAGACCCCATCCTGTTGTACAACAGATAATACCACATCCCTTGAATTTTCACATTCAAGCAGAGGCCATATCTCATTCATTTTAACTTAAATTCTCTGTAAATACTTCTCCAAAAATTAAATTGTAAATCTTGTAATTTACTATCATAACAAGAAATGTTTTGCTCTAAAAATATATTGTCAAAGGAATGTTCTTCAACAACAGGTTAAAGGTGTGGATTTCCACATAAAAAGACTTGACAACTCATGTGGCACCCCCAGCACTTGAAAGCATAAACATTTATGATATCTTCTTATTTCAATTCCAGTTTTAGTACAGTTCTTACCTTCCTCCATTGCACACAAATAGTGCTGGTGACAGATTCTGTACCTGGGTTTGGGACATTCCTGGATGTATGGACAGACTGGGGAATGAGAGGCTGGAGAGCAGAGCTGTGGAAAGGGACCTGGGGGTTATGTTTGACAGCAAATTGAACATGAGCCAGCAGTGCCCTGGCAGCCAGGAGGGCCAGCCTGGGGTGTCCTGGGGGGCATCATCAGAAACAGCATCACCAGCCAGGCAAGGGAGAGGATTGTCCCCTCTGCTCTGCTCTGCTCTGGGGTGGCCTCACCTTGAGGGTTTGGGACAGTTTTGGGTGACACAATACAAGAAAAACATCCAAAGGAGAGCGACAAATATGATGAAGAATCTTGAGGGGAACCCTTACACAGAGTGGCTGAGGTCTCTTCATCTGTTCAGTCTGGAGAGGAAGAGACTGAGGTACCTCATTGTGGTCTTCAACATTCTCAAGAGAGGAAGCAGAAGGGCAAGCACCAGTCTTTTCTCTGTGGTCACCAGTTACAGGACTTAAGGAAACAGCATGAAGCTGAGACAGAGGAGGTTAGTTTATATACCAGAAGATGTTTCTTCACCCGGAAGATGGTTGGGCACTAGAACAGGATCCCCAGGGAAGTGGTCACAACACCAACCTGACAGAGTTCGAGAAGTGCTTGAACATTGCTCTCAGACACGTGGTGTGACTCTTGGGCTACCCTGTGCAGGACCAGGAGTTGAACTTTGATGATCCTTGTTAGTCCATTCCAAATCAGAATATTCTATGATTCTACAAGTCTATGAATGGCCTTAATACAGGTTTTGCACAAAATTCAAATCCTGTGAAGTTACTCATTCAGCAATAACACAGGCCTAGTTGTCCGATTTTTTCATGTGGTAATTAAATCATGACCAAATCATTCACAATGAATTTGTGCTTCCATGTAGTCTTGCTCAAATCAACGTGATATTTCTTACCTGCCCAACTAAGCATACAGATTTGCAGTACTGTTGCCTGCTAGAACAAAATCCTGCTTTGCACAAGTGTTAAAAGTCAAGCTGGCACATCTTATCTGCTGCTCTAAAATTTGGGGTCAAATCACTCTTATCAAAATTAGTGATTTCAAGATTTTGTTGAAAGTGAAAGATGAAGCTGAAAAACAGCAGAAACAAGGTGGCATTTGAACCACAGAGAAATCCTTGTTTGCTTCAGTGGAACAGTGGTTTTCTGATTTACTGATATAGTAAATCAGAAAGACTTACTGTGAATTTCAGGCATCCTACAGCTTTGTTGAACACTCTGAAGTATTTCATAAAATCCCCCAAAGCCTCTGAGAAAAGGTATTGGGAAATAACTAAAAAGGTCAAAAGTGAAAAGAGAAATGAGAGAAGGGAGGAAAAAAAGATACACTCATCCAGAAGAGCTGATGTAAGGGTTGAAAACAGGTGAGGTGCACTGACAACTATAGAAAGAGAGAGGTCTTGCTTAGTCAGAGCTCTTTTTTCCTGTGAATGAGCAGAAAAGGGAGAATCACTGAGTAGCCCTTTAGCTCTTTTATTTAAGTTGCTGTTGAGCTATAAAAGTATGTTTTGACTTTTGATACTTTTGACATAAGTGAAGTGTCAAAAATGGTGTAAAAGATCAATTTCTTAATCTGAAAGTCACATATATCATACTTCTTATGTGGTAAACTCCTGAAGATTAAAAGTTGTAAACTGTCAGAGGCCTTATCCCTTGTAAATCAGATCTAGAGTAGACAAAGGCACCACTAAATACGTTGAACAATGCCAGATTGCACTGCTGAGAAGTCGCACTGGATGACCTACTTGGCCTTTGCTGCCTTTAAATTATGTAATTCTCCTTAATGCTTTATTAAGGTTTTGAGACAAAGCCAAAGGCTCCTAAAAATATTTGCCAATCCTTTTAAGAGGGAAAACTAAATAAACCCTCAAAGATCCTACCAGAAAATTTCTGTGGCTGGTGGAGGAGAGAATGCACCTTCAGGGAGGGCTTTATTTTCCCACTTTTTATTGAACATTTCCTCTGAAATGCATCTAGGGCAATGTTTTATAAATGCCTCTTAGTGGTATTTTTATATCCTTGACAGAATGAGATGTACAATGGCTGGTGGTGAGACATGACTGGAACTGAGCTGAAAGGTACCAGCAGATGCCTGCAGCAGTGATGGGTTGGTGTGGCAGCAGCTATCCCCACAGGGTGCAGAAAATGCAGAAGAGGGGCACAGGAACCTCAATGCCAAAAGCTATGTCTGTGGTTGGAAACTGTTAGGGCCTGGGCCAGGAAGGATTTGGAAAATAGTTTGACAAAAGACAAGAAAGGTTTTGAGGTGGGAAGAATTCAGTGATGAATGGAAAAAGGGTGGTCTAGAAGGGTTTAGAGCAGTTCTGACACTGAAAAGACGTGGGACAGGAGTCCTCAGGCAACTGAGGGAAAGCTGGGAGGCCATTACTCTTTTCAATCACTCAAAAAAACCATGCCAGCAAGGGCACTTCATGCTCATACTTAATATCAGTGTACCAAATTCCTTGGACATTTTTGGGTTAGCTCAGACATAACACAACTGCATAAGGTTTTCTCATCAAGAAATACCACAGCAATCTAAGTCTAGCAAGTGTCTAGCAAGATACACTTAGTATTCACCCACTCTGCATTGTCTATGACATGAAACACCATCTTATTCCAAAATGTGCTGACTTCATACCCTATAATGCACTCACTGCACTAGTTAGTATGTGTCACAAAATATCATAAATGAGGTTGGAAGATAGTGGGTAGAAGAAAGTAAGAAACTGTAAGAAAGTCAAGATCCTAGAGAGCAATAGATGAACCCAAAGATTCTAGGACCTACCACAGAAAGAGGTTGCCCCAAAAAGGCAATTTATCTTTGCTTTACCTGCTATGTTAATTATGTCTGGGCCCAGATGGAGATTTGCTGTTTCCAAGCTGAGAAGTGGCTGGTTTTCAGCCCTGGAGACAGGTGTATGGTTGGGGAAGCCTAGATACTGGATGAGAAGCTTGTGCTTGAACTGTTTACGGAGAGACTAAATTTGCATTGCCTTTTTCACAGCAGGATGGTGGTCCAATGCATTTTTCACTCTTAATAAGTGACTGGCCTGGGCTACATCACATGCAAATCTCTCCTTTAAACTGAAAGACGGTAGATTTAGATTCGATATTAAGAAGAAATTCTTTACTCTGAGGTTGGTGAGACACTGGAACAGCTTGTCTAGAGCAGCTGGATGTCCAGCCCAAGAACTGTTGGAGACCAAGTTTAATGGGGCTCTGAGTCTGGTATAGTGGAAAGTGCTCCTGCCCATGGCAGGGTGTTGGAACTTGATGACCTTTACTGTCCCTTCCAACCCAAACCATTCTGCAATTATAATATAAGACTGTCACCCAAGACTACAAATTCATTTGTGGTGAGAAGAGAATGAAAATATATGGATTTGCTGAATGGATCACAGGTGTTCTTTAAGGAGAGGCATCTAATGGGATGCTGTAGGTGTGGGACCTCCCTTTTCTCTTTCCCAAGTGAGACCTGAGCTGGGGATTATTGGGCACTTGGCATGCTCCACATCAGAGCTACCTGATACAGAGGCTGCCTAAGGATATTCTGATGGGCCTGAGAGGGTAGCTCCTTTCTGCCAGCCTCCTCTGCGTCCTGGGGAGCACTCCTGGACTCAGACACTGTAGGAACCTCAAGGATTCACTTTGAAAGACAAGGAACAGCTTTGGGGGTCCTACAGCCGTGCAACACAGACAAAGCCAGAATCTCCTCTTTTGTTGATAAATCCAAACACCTACTCTGCAGAGACCCACTATATCTGCTGTATCTGTGCCATGCTGAATTCCTCTAAAGCTCCTGAGACTTGCACTGCTTTCATTTTAAGAAATGCCACATAAATAAAAGGTGCCTTGTCTTAAAAAAGAGGGAATATATTTCAAGTGAACCTTAATATATACTAATGTACATCACTGATATCTTCAGAAATGAAAATTCAGAAAATTAACTCCTGTTTTTATTGACTTTTCACTGTTCCCTCCAGAGGAAGAGAAATGTGGAAAGTTGCTCCAGAAGTAAGGACAGTTATTTGATGGAAAGAGAGATGACATTTTATATATAAACACATATAAATAAATATTTTCTATGGAATCACTGATGTAATACAATTCACTTTGTTACCTTTAAAACTGTTTTCATATTAGCTGGAGAAAGGACAAAATGTATATATTCTCTGCATGTTCCTGCAACTGGGTAGGCATCTATATCCCAAAAAATCCCTTCACAACCCCTGTGTTCTAGTCTGTGGCTTCATTAAAACAGCGTACAACACTCTGCCATAATGAACATGTTCTGTCGTGAGGAATAGAATCATTTTCTCTGTTAAACAGACTGCTGTGTAAAGCAGAACTGAAATTCGAGGAGACTTGTTTTCTTTGCTCTTTTGTAACCCCAATGCTACATTCCTCTTGATCACTATGCTATACCTGAAAAGGAATACTTCTATTAATAAAAATTAGAATTGGAGAAAACATATTACATTTTCTCTATGTCTGTTAAATTAATTATAGGCAAGTGATGAACAAAATTGTGATTCATTATGCATTCTAAGACAAAAAGAATAATTTATAAATTCAGCGTAATGTTATTTCTCCTGTAATAGCAAAATGAATCATCAGCTTTTAATTTTCTGCTATAACTATCTAAATCCTTTTAATAAGGGGTTTATCTATCTCTTGAGGTGTCTAGTAAAGTCTGATGGAAGTTCTCAAATTTTAGTTATGACACTACTGTATCAGCTAAAAAATTGCAATAAGTTAATTACTTTCAAATTCAATTATCTCTTAATTGTTATAGGTATTGTTATATATTACTCCCTGAATTTTTTTCTTCGATTTTACCATATATCCATCTATATTTCATCTACTGGACTTCACAGACACCCTTAAGAATCAGAGAAGATATCAATAGAATGTATTAACTTTTTTTAATTTCTAGTTTTTTATGTACTTGTGTTATAAACTTCATTTCCGAATTATGACTGAGATCATAGATTTGTAGCAGACCAGCATGGGAAGGTATTCCTGCTCTGGTAGAACTATTAGTGTCTTTGATAATGAGGAATGAACAAGCTCTCTAGGGCAGGCTGTGCTCTCTTGTTCTGTGTTTGCATTCTGCACTGCATTCTCAAAGCTCAGCTGAGGACCTAAAGTTCTTCAGTGAACCTCTGGCACAAGCAATGCAGATAATCCCATTATCTTCCACCTCACAGTCTTTTTCGTGTTTCTGTCATCATGGAGAAGTATTTAACATAAGGTGGAATTTATCTTGCCTAATTTTAGCTCTCTAAATGTCAGGAATCAAGTATAAGCTGATAGCTCAAGGCAACCTGTAGTCAGAGGAGAAAGACAGGCTTCTCCACGCAGCAATTCTCACTACCCTGCTGTAGCAATCTGAGTGAACTGCCATGCTCTGGCAATTGACACCTCTTCTTCCCTCTTTTGAAATAGGACACCTAAGGCCTAAGAGTAAAGTGGCTGCTCAAAAATTTTATGTATTCCCCTAAAACTCTTGTCTTAAGCCTTCTAAAATGATAACGGAACAACCCTGTATTTTTGTTTTCAGTATCTATTAGTTTTAGAAATATATTAAATTTCTTAGAACGGATTTCCTTTTCCCTTTGTATGAATTCTGTGTTTGATAATGTAACTCCATCACTATCATCCATTAGTGGAATAGCTGAATAAGAATTTTTTCTTTAAATAAGAATCCAAACTGCATTACGATATTTATTATTGCAAGGCCACATTATCCTGAGTAGCATAATGCTTGCATTTTGAATATTATGGCTGGGAATGCTACCATAATTAATTCTACTCTGGTGTCAACTACAGTTTATTGTTGGGAGCTTTTTCAGTCATAATGAAGAGCAGTGAAATGTTAAAAAACAGTGATCTTCAAGAGCTAAACCAATATTTTCCAAAAAACTTAGGGGTTTTTGCTAGCTTTCCTCAAAATTCTGGTAGTTACATAAGACATAATGATCTGCTTTGTTCAAAAGTGAATCCCTTTGTTTTGAAGGCAGTAATGCACCACAGTAACTGTATATTGGTAAGGCCTGTAATAATAGTTTCATAATAAAGGGTAGAAGGAATAAATAAATGCTTTCACACTGGAGTGGGAAACGTGATTTTTCTTCTGATTTATAAACTCTAGTGAAAGGCCTGGTCCCATGGAGCTGAGTAAAGAGTCCCCAGGATTGTTTTATCTCTTGTTGTATTATTGATGTAATCAGATCTGACCTTGATATTTGACACTTCAAAAAAATTACAGGAAGGCCTTGCATAGACACTAATTTCAGTTCGACACCTCACTGTCACTTTGTAGATCTTAAAAATTACATTAGGTGCTTAGGATTCAATTATAAAAAAACTGGAGTTCCTTGATTGAAACTGTTTGGTAAAGGTGTGTAGTGAATGAATGTACATACAGTAAAAAAGAAAATATTACATATAAAAAGAGGACACTTAGTGATTTATTTTGTTTAAGATCAGGAAAAAAAACACATATTGAATATATATTAAGTCATTGCATATATTCATAGAATAATACTTGGAACTCGAACACCATTTGAAGGTTTTAAAATTCCTTTTTTTTTAACTTTTCTATTTTCAGTGGTTATTTGGGATATGAATTGCTTCTGTCCTCAACATTTTTATTTACAGCAGTACATTTTTAAAGTGAGTATTATTTACTCTTACAATAGTCGCTCATGTGTTTTAAAAATATTATGAATAAAACCAGACGTGTAAAACTCTTGCCAAATTTGCAGGTTCATGGGTAAAGCACATCTCTGAAAAGAAGCCTATTATATTTAATTATTGTGAAAGCTGAGTCTGGCTCTTGTTTAAGCAATTTTTAAGTATAAGTAAGAGTTATTTATTAATACCAGAATCTACCTTTTCTCCTTTGCTTCTATCTTTCATGCCAGAATATATCTGTATTTTTGAAAGAACAAGACTAAGAACAGGTTCTCTCTCTTAAAAAATACGTGTAAAATTTATGTTATTTCCACTTGAAGTGCGGGAAATGCTCAGCAACGCTAGTATGGATCATTTCCATTAAAAGGAAAAGTTTCCATCAATTCTCATGTTGGTTTCTTATCTAGCGTAAACGATGCATTACAAGGCTTCATTCAAGACTGTTTGGGAAGTGCTTTGAGATCCCCAGTGGAAGCCATTCTGATCATGTAAACTACTCTTAAGATAGACTGAAAAGCCAGTTATATCAGACTAAAAAGGTCCATGATTCTATATTGATTCTCTCAACCTGATCTAAGGAATTTAAGACAAATTGTCTGCTTCTCTGCTTAGTTTCTCACCTGTCTGCTTGCCAGACAGCCTGAATGGTGTGTCAGAATGCCATATTCTTTCAGCTACTGAATTTCCACCTGCCTGTGGAGTCATGTTGCTGCCTTCTCAGGGATTTAGGAAGAAGGGATGTCTAGATAAAGAAAAAGCTGAAAATGAGATGGTTTTCTGTTTGTTGTTGCTTTTTTCCTTAATGATTTTTTTTTAAATTGTGATTCTTTTTCATACAGAACGACAAATCCAAACTTTTAACTTTTTATTTCCATTCAAGGATATTATTACTTTAAGTGAAATTTCTTATCAGATTTCTGGTGGGTTATAGATAATACTGTATCTTTTATTTTTCTCATATTCTGATTTTGTGGGAAGCCAATAGAACAGTCAATTTTTTAACATAGAATCTTGGGCAAGATATTTGAGCATCTTGTTCTGTATTTTTCTGCCAAAATATATACCTAGTGAAATACATGGATTTGAAACCCATTTCAGATATTTAACTCAGTGGATAAACCCAGATCATGTTAGAAAACATTCTATAATTTTAAAATGTTTTTGACCATCTCCTAGTCAAAGCCACTTCAGACTCCATCTGAAAACTGATACAAACTTCTGTGCATTTACATCTTCACAAAATGTCCTAAGTTCAAAGAGAATGGTTTAAGCAATTTCTTTTCTGAGAAGTACTTTGTGGGACAGACCACCAGAGGGAAGTACTGAACACTCTTAAGAGACACTGCATTTGAGCAAGTTTTCATTCTTGAATGAAATGCCATATGGCTGGGGGGTTGGATTTGCATCTCCAAGGAAGCTGTGACAAGTGGCAACGTTTATTTTTTGCCTTAATCTTTCTATGGCTTCAACTCTTAAAGCAGTCTGTTCTCCTGAAGAAGAAGTTTAGATTTTCAATCCCAAGGAGGAGATTAAATGTTGCTTGTGAACACCTCTGCTGCTGTTCACATTTGCCTGGACTCTGTGCAACATATTTCTAGATCAAAAATAGAATAGCCTCTTGATCTTGATAGGGGAATATTTTAAGGAAATCAAAAATATTTTATACAAAAGCCATTCACAAAAATATTTTTTCATTTACTGCCAAAAGAATAAAGATATTGTGCAGATAGGTGAGTCAGGAAGATTCAGAAATCACATGAATTCAAGCATAGTGCAGCACAGAGAGGTCCATGTGTGTCTCCACCTGTCAGAGGAGGGGAAGGGCATCTTCGGTCATAGGTTTGCCAAGCCGGTGAAGAGGGCTTTAAACTAAAGTTGCCGAGAGAAGGGAACCTTAATCCATCTGATCCCTACCAATTTGATGCCAGTGCCAACAAGAGATGCCCAGAACCTGGAGAGGAATTGCAGGGCATTGAGAGAGCACTTAAAGAGAAGCACAAAGAAATTTCTGCCACTCCAGCCAGCAAATCAACTTTATAAGTGTTCAACTTAAATGCCCCTTGTTGAAATAAAGAAGAGCTAGAGATACACACAAACCATCAGGGCTATAATTTTATTATCATAGAGCTGTGGTGGGGTGGTTCCTATGATTGGAGAGAGTACCATACAATAAAACTCTGTAGGGAAGAGGGGCACAAGAAAGCTGGTTAATTGTCAAGGATCACCTCCTCCAAGCTCAGAAGGTCAGATTGGATGGGGATTTGAGCAACCTGGTCTAGTGAAAAGCATCCCTACCCATGGCAGGGAGGAATTGTAATAAGATGATCAAGGTTTCATGCAATCCAAACTGTTCTATACCTCTGTGATTCTACACATTTAAAAGTTGGAATGAAACAACTCTGTACCTCCTGCAATTTAAAAATGTGCTTTGTCTGGTAGTGCAACTTAATCAGAGAACCTTTCAAGGGCACAACAACAACAGCACTCTAAAACTATTGGCATATGACTGCATATATGTATACATACAAATCAAAAAAAATTTTTTTTTCAAATAATTAAGCCTTAGAACCGGTCTAGGAACTAAGACTGTGATGCTCTTTTTTCTGAAAAAATATTTGACACAAAAAAATCTCTCCATGCAAGATTTTAGACACATTGTCACATGGGAAGATCTCCAACAGAAGGGAAACAAAATCTATTTTTCATATTTTACTTTATTTTTACTGTCTTTCCATGTAATAAAAGTCATCTTTCTTGAAAATAAAGGTATATTTATTTATAGACAAAAAAAAAATCATACAAAGATGTAGGGTTTTTTTCAAATATCACAATGGAATATCTGCTCAACACTTACCATGGATTCCAAAAAGCACTTAACTTTTTAAGACATTATTAAGAAGAGGAAAGAGGAAATATGGAATCCGTTGCAGTCTTCTTTGCATATGCAAGAAATATGATAATAGCATTGTATGAATTGTCACCTCATTTTGAAGTTTTGTCAAGTTTTATTTTCTCTTATATTGAAGGAGAAAGAAAAATAATTAGTAAGTTTAATAAATTATTAAAGCTGCAGAAACCTGAGAGAAGAACAATTCATGCAAGAGCAACAGCGGCAGTAAGAGAACAATACCACTTGAAAATAGATTGTAACTGGATGCCAAATTACACTACTATTTTTGACCATAGTGGGTGGTTTTGCTTGAATAAGGACTATAGTGTTAAAGCCAAATATACAGGCAATACTTATGTTTGAACAACCAAAACTCTTGAGAGTTTGGAGTATAGTCTGTAACTGGAGGATCAGACCTAACTTCCTTTGTGATATAAACAGTCCTGGAAGAGAAATGGCCAGTTCTTATAGTAGCTGTGCTAATGCCAAAAAATAAAATAACCTCAGTGGTGACAAGGAGGAAAGTTTTTTTGGTTATTCTGGTTTTCAGGAATCTCTGACTAACCAAAGAGGCTTTAGTAGCCTGTCTTGAAGTACTAAAGACCAAATTCACCAAGATAATATTTCTAAATTTTTCTGCAGTCCCAAACAATCGCTCTACATATAACAGTTTTGTTGTTCTCTAATCCCAGATGTGCTCACCTGATAGATTTGTAGCTCTTCCTCAGTGACTGACTTACAAGAAAAGCTTGATGCATAAGATATGGCTGGGCCTGGTACTTATCCCTCTGTGTTTCTAGAAGGAAATGGCTTGGCACTTTTAAGCACACCCCAATAAAGACAACAAAAAGACAAGTTTAATTTTTGCTGCTGTCTCACCTTTTACCACTATGTAATTGCTGGAATACCCATAACAAAATGAGAAACCTTGTTTTTGAAGGACAAAAATGCACTAAGAAAATATTTTAATGCTCCATGTAGCCTCCTGTAAGAATGTCTGGGTTTATCTGGAAAGACATTTAGGGAGAAATAGAAAAATTCTGGAGGATGTTATGATGAAACCAAGCTGTAGAGCAATAACAAAATGAGGATCAAGTGGATTGGAATGTTAGAAAAAATATAAGCATAAAAATTTGTCATTGGTTCATAGCTTAATGGCTAAGACACCGGCAATAAGATAGCTGAATCCTAATCCTTTTCTAAACAGTTTTTACACAGTGATTGTTCCTTAAATCTTTGTAAAGCCTCTGATCAAGACAAGAAATCTATATAATTGCCTCTATGGCAAAGTACAGAAAAAGCAGTCTTTCTTTGTGTTGTGTCTTGGTTTTGTTGTACAACAATAAATCTTTCTTTCTTTTTCACTGTAAGAGCGCTTCAAGAGGAAGAGCTGAAAATGCTCCCTCTTGCTCCCATAGTGCATTAAAGTGCCTATAGTGGCTGAGAAACACTAGAAAATACAGGTGTGTGTCCTGTTGGGTAGACAAGAGCATGAAATAAGCTTTTTCCTGCTTCTGGATAAGAGCTGAGGTTGTATTACCAGGAGAAATTGTTTATCTAGCTGTCAACTAAGAGAAGTCAACTTTATAAGTTTTGTCAGGAGTCCGTGGTGTGCTGGATACACTGTATGGTGGTTTGTGAAGTGGCCACTGAGCTACTTTGGGACACAGGAGTAGGAAGATGTCTGGACACTCAAGGACATTCCCTTATTCTCTGGTAGCACCTGAGCTGGGCAGGACCTGATTTCAGATTTGGACACAGGCACCAAATGTCTTGTTTTACTGGACTGCATGCTTTTAGGTTTTTCACTGACATGTAAGGCCTTGGATGCAGAGTGCTGGGGACTGAGGGTCTGATACAAATCTTTGGTGATTAAAAGTCATTGACAGCAATGAGCTTTTGGTATGGCTCAAGCCACCACAACACTTTTTTCAAATATATTCCACAGAACATGAAACATTTGGCAATTGGCTGAGGAAGCTAGAATGGTGAAAATCATGCTTGTGTTCCTCTCCTGCAATTATTCCCTAGTCCTATTTTCAATATGCATGCTGCTTATTTTCAGCAATTCCCCCTAGTGTGCAATTCATCTGGCTTGGCAGCTGCTCTGTGTGCAGTACATTTCAAGAAGGAAGGGGACAGAAGCACAGACTTCTGTTTCCAAGAAAACAAATAAACTGCTTTGATGTCACTGACATGGAAAGTGGGTTAGTCACACTCTCAAAGACTGGTACTCCTGATTGGTTTTGCTTGTCCAGAGCAACACATGGCTGCACTTGCCCACCACTGGGACTGTAATTCAGTGGGTCTTCCCCTTCCCCGAGAGTAGAGCAATGAACTTAGATTTTGAAGTTTACTATTTAAATGTTGCAAAGTATTCCACTGTTTTAAGGCAGCATGTAAAGCTGATTTAGGGATTACTGTTATGTCGCTCCTCTTTTTTTAGATACACTAAGTATTTATCTATACATTTAAACCTTTATCCAGACAGAGAATAGGTAGGCAGATTAAATGATAAACAACTAACAATTTTCACTTTTTCAAGCACAAAAAAAGCATTATTCAACTGACAGTTTCCAATTAACCTTTCCATACCGCAAACTTGCTAAATTCCTCTTAAATCTAATATTTTTAGGATTCAGATTTGATTACAAAATCTAATATAGTATAATCAAAACAAAAGATGGCAGATTTATAAAATGATGATATGAAATGTGAATATCTGTGGCTTGCGAAGAAAAGGAGGAACATGAATTTTAATATTCAGTGGATCTGAAAATAAAAGGAAGCATTTTCTTTTCAAGTGTTAATATTCAGACTTGTGCTTAACATTTACCTGACAAGAGCTAGTAACTTCTTTGTCCAAAGAAAAACAAGAAAAATGAAAAACCACAGAGCAATAAAATTTGGTAAGGCTTACAGTAATATATCACATGCTTACTAACCTTAGGTGTGTATAATGATTCTATTTAATTTCTCATTCTCCCTTCCTCCCACTACTAATTGAGTTGATTGTTACAAGTTTAAACCGAGAAACTAATGACTCAAGGAGTCACAGTGCTAGGTCTTGAAGACATTTCATTTGTGCTATTTTTATATTGTTGCAACTGCATCAATTTCAATGAAGATACTTCTGATTTACACTGGTGCAACAAAGATGATATTTCAGTCCAGGAATATTCCCATGCGGAAGGTGCATATTTCTATTTTCAAATAAATAATATATACTCCTGGTTGAACAAATGTTTTCATGATGAAAAAAGAAGCCCTGCTTGAGAATGCAAGTTTGTCTAGTAAATTTGAGGAAGATCAGTAGACACAAGAAAAGGAAACACCTAAGCAACTCGAAAGCAAAGGGAGAAATTAATTTGTGAATCTACTTTTTTTGTTTCTCTAAGAGGTCATTCACTCAGAATAAGCCCACATTCAGCTGTACTGGAAGCTATGACAGGTAAGTCACTAACTGTGGGATATGAGTTATTACACTGTAAAAAATTAATGGGTGCCATAACCACTTTGAGCTATGCACAGTTACATAGCTGTTTGAAATCAGTGGATATGCTGGATAAATGTTAAAGGCTCAGTAGATGTATTCATGCAGTCCTACACAAATGCTTTCAGCTCTCCCCTCAAAGCCAAATTCCTGATGACCCTGTGCTAACTGCAGAATGAATGTCACAGAGTATGCCATATGACAAACCCAGGAGGCACCACAGGATTTTCTTCTGATGTGAATGATCCATAGGACACAACTCAGGCCTTTGGTGAGAACATCCTTTCATCTGCCATTACAACCGAAGCCAAACAGCCCCTGCCCCCCAGCCGTGCTGTTCTGAGTGTTGCTGACAGGTACAGGCTCTCCCTGCCTCCTCTCTGCCAGCCTTGCCAAGCCTGCAGCCTCAGGGGGGTGCAGCACACCCGGGCACATCTCAGAACCAGCAGCACACTCCCTTTTCTGCGCTAGTAAAAAGGAGTGTAGCCACACCAAAATTTTAGAAAGATGGCTCTTGACTACAGTCTCTGGGCTTTTTCATTATTTCTGTCACAAGAATAAAATATTGCCATTCAGGCACATTCTACCGTAGCAAGAGTCCTCACTTGTCTTGACAGTATTGTTCACCTGATAGAGACATCTACCTGCTATGAGCAACCTGTTTACCTAGAAATTTAGTATAAACTTGACACCCTTCAAATGTATTCATCCAGTAATGTTCAGGGATCTAAGAGTGTGTCTCTGGCCTCTTCAGAAGAGCATTATTTAGCAAGAAGAAAAGCACTTGTGAGCCTATTTTGGGGCAGCCTGATTACAAGTGGAAGGAGGCAAGGTGGGTGAATACCTTAACTGCACTGTAGAACACATCTGAACCTCCAGTTACCTAAGGAGAGGAAAATGAAATAATACATTCCTGAAATTGCAGGATCCACCTGATCCTAGAATTTATACTAACAATTTTCCTTCTTATTTTCGCCCTGAAAAAATATAGTTTGTCAGAATGGCCTCAAGCATTGCACATGTACCTTGAGCACAGAGGTTGTGCTGGATGTGCAGCTGCTCATCTATGAGGCTAATGTGCCATAGACTCAAGGGATCACAGCACTTCAGAAAAGAATGACAGCTAAGCAGAAATTTCCTCTGTAATGTACTCAAAAAGCAAAGCCTTAAACCTTCATGACATATTCTTATCCTGACAAGTCTATGACAGATGATCAAGAAGTAGAAACCACAATAATTCTACAAAGGTGCCTGTAAAGGGATGCATGAGCCACTGACAGGATGAACGGGCCCAGGTGAAATGTAGGCATGTGTATGTGACAGAACAGTTTGAGAAAAAGAAAAACACTAAGGTATTCTGATTACTAGGCTTTTAGGAATCAACCTTGTCCCAAAAATCTTGTTCACTATGGTGCATATGCAACCATAAAAAATTATCTGTGTGAAGGGAAGGGCTGGAAATGAAAAGATTAGCCAGAAGAACACATCTTCTGGGGCCTGAAAAAAAAAATGCATTTGTGATGCATTTGATTGGCTGTAACCACTTCCTATTGATCAGCTCAACTCAATATTGACATACAACAGGCAGAGGCTCAAATTTATCCATTATTCATCAAAGAAGATCTGAGAAAAGATAAAGGGCAACAAATGCAAGACAAGGGAGAAGGTAAGAGGGAGTTAAAAAGTCCCATTTGATTAATACTGATTTAAAGTGTTTATTTATACACTGATAAACATGTAAGAAAACACACTACCTGGTGAATGAGGACTACCCAAGTCATAACCTCTGCCCTTTAATATGATACTTGAATGAAGGCTGTAAACTCATGCAAAGCCTTATTGAAGCACTGTTAAAGAGATGCTGGAGAGCTACTAGGATTAGTGGATTATTATTGGGGTTGATCCAATATTCCCAGGAGATTGTGCCTGTGCTGGCTGGCCCTTGCTGTTTGCCTGTCTGGCAGCACTGTGGTGTTTTCACCCCAGTGGTACCTCAGGCTCACAGGATGTTGCAGCTGAGGGCTTGGACACAAGTCCAGACCTGCAGGAGCTCAGGTTTACCTTCCACTGAGAGGTTCCAAGGCAATGGTGAAGGAAAGGAGCCGGTTCTGATGGAGGATTTCAATTCAGAGTTTTATTCCTGGCCCAAAGGCCTGTGAATCCAGCAACTGCTCCACCAGAACCCCAAGTGCATGGCAGGCCAGGTCTTTTAACCAGGGAAGAGGGGGACGGAAGGAACACAGGTGACACCAACCAGGTACAGGGGGAAGTCTTAAGGGACAGAGGACACTTGGATGGCCCAATGTCTTTCCAGGGGTGGGAAGCATCTTTTGAATTCTGCCAACCACTGGACACCCTTCTGGAATGCCAGGGTTGACAGGCAGCACTCATCAGGGTTCAGGATGTGGAAAGGAAGAATGATTGACAAAACTGACAGGGAATCATCTGGAAGGGGCCTGGGGTATCTGAGACACACCCCAACAGATTATAAATGTAGCTATGCTCTACACTGACCTTAAACTACAGTCATGTATTTAATACTGGTATTACTTATGGAAGTCAAAAAATGGTGCTATTTATGACCACATTCATAGTTTTATCAGCTACTGGTTTCTTAGAAATACTTCCTCTGCATATGATGAACTAATTCTGAAGGAGAAAATATTGGTGAGATTTTATGGCAGCCAAGAGACACTACTTACTGAAAAAATCATGAGCTAAATGTCATAACTGCATTCCCTTTAAATGTCTGGTTTTGATATATTTTGGAATGCTGCTTACCTTCTAGAAGAACCTGTGGCTATGTAGTTTCAACAATCAGACATTAAGCCTACCCCTGTACTAATTTACATTTCAAATTATAGCACCTTTCAAAACACTAGAGTTTCTCTGTAACTATTCATGTTTCCAACAACAGAAGCTATGCAGGGAATGACAAATGATGTCTAAAGTCTCTATGATTTTTTTTCTCAATCATGGTCATAATCCTTATCCTGAGGACAAAAAAAAATGTAAAACACAAATAAGAAAATAAAGAGAAAACAATACAACTTATCTTGTGTAATGGAGATCCTAGACCTGCATAAACACAGTTAGGACTCGGTTTGATTTGTTTCTGAGTGAGCACTACTTCTTATACTCCTGAAGGAAAAGCAAATCCCCTTTTGTAGCTAAAGAAGCAAAGAACTTTCTGAAGATAATGGTTATTTTTAACAGTAGTTAAGAATTTGTGGCTCTGTTAAAATTTTCTACAAATTCGTATCTGAGAGGCTTTGTTAAGCTAGGAAAATAAAATTAATGTGCTCTACCAGCAAATTTGTTTGAAGATTATTTTCAAATGTCTATTTTAACTTGTCACATATTTATAATTAAAGAGCACAGAACCCAATTCTCTTTTCTTCTAACTGGTAATCTTTGTTACTTTCTACTAAAGTCACTGTGAAAGAGCTTGTTGCTTCTCCCTCTAAAGGCTTTTGTTCCCTGCTATTGTTAAAACATAACAATATCAGCAATGTCACGCCAAAAATATTCATTAACAACCTTTTTAGGGAAATTCACATCTCTGCTGATTAAAGCCAAAAGAGAGAGAACAAGGGATGTCAACAGAAATGTTCACACATCCTTTTTTCCCCAAGTGTGTATATGTATATGGGTGCTAAAAGGAAATATTCAAAGTCATTTTCATCAATGCAAAGGAAAATCATGTCTGTCTCTCATAGACAAACTGACTATTTTTGGAAATTCTGGGAAAAGAAATATGCAGAAACAAATATGAAGGTTTTGTTGTAGAAAAGCCAAGCCCCTCTTGTTGTCCTCCACCTTCCCTAAATCTGTTTTGTTAATATGTAACAAGAGAATTATTCCTCTTTTTCCCCCATATAATTTTTCAGATTTCTTCTATGTACCCTAAAGAAAGTAAAAAATCTCAGACTCCTTCCATTCAGTCCATGTGTAGACCACCTTTAAAAATGTTTATTAGATTAAAGTTATTACACTCTAGTATTACAGTATTTTATCACAGTGTTTCACTTTCTTAATAAATCTAAATAAAAAGGAATTGATCTTTTTCACTTCTTTCTTTCATACATGCAGTGTGGAAGATGTTTTACTGGTGTATGTGAAATGCTAGCCTGTTTTCACAAGCACAGGCTATGTTGCATTTCTCAGGTACTAACACACAACTTGAGGTTTATTATCCCATGTGGATTTAGATGAGACACAAATTTTTCCTGGGACACAGATGTAGTCATAAAAGGATCCATCTTGAATCAGCACACCTGGTTTGCTTCACCTGCTCTGAAAAATTGTCACTGATTAATAATTTTAGAATTGATTTGCAATATATATTAAAACAGTAAGACCAGAAGACACTTACCTAAGGAATCCAAGTCCAGATATAAAATTGCTGAATTACATGTGTTACAATTGCTCTTTCACTCTTATGCCATCTATTGTTGAAGAGAAGGGAACAACGATAATGCCATTTAAAAAATGAAAAAAAAAAAAAAAATAAGAAGAAGAAGAATTCAAATAAACAGGATCACAAACTAAGGAATATGACTTTCAGTCCAAGTCTATTAGTGGAAATTATATATTAAAAAAAACCCAAAACACCATAATATACTTGAGATTTGCCTCTGAAGAGCAAATTTATGCCTCACAGATTTGAAAGGTGGGATTTCTTCTAAAGAGTTTGTAATCATGTGGAAAGAAGGTTTCCCGAACAACCCAGCTTGGATTTTTAAAAACTGTTACAATGTTTTTCAAAGAAACTAAGCTCTTGTGGAAAAGTAGCAAGTTGTCTCCTGAATCAGTACTTGGTGGAAAAGTAAGTAGCAAATTAGTAACAAATACAGGCTCGTTTTCCGAAAAGAAGAAGAGAGATGGTTCTTAGCGGAGTCCCGTATGGAATTGTCTCAGGGACCAAGCATTTTCTTAAACAGTCTGCAAAAGAGACTGAAACATTACACAAAAAATATGGAAATTATACAAAAATAGCCTCAGCAGTCAAAATTAAAATTGACCATAGTGTTCTTAAAAAAAAATACTATCAAACATTTTGCAATGTTGAGCAGCAGATTAATAAAATGGAAAATAAAATTCATTGTCAGTGGTAAAAACACTCCCAACTATACATAAAAATGAACTGAATTAATTTATACCACCGAAAGAAGATACCTGTATGTTACAGGTTTTGAAATTTTCATAGTAATGCTTAATCAAAAGGAAAATTGATTTTCAGGAATTTGTAGAAAGAAAACAGAAAAGAAAACAGAAAATAAAAAAAGAAAACTGCCATATTGGTGGACAAATTCCTGATGCAAATACCTTTTAATCATCATGCCTTGTTCTATCTCAAAAAAGATACATTAGAATAAGACAAGAAATGATACAAAAGGCCACAGGAAGGGTCAAAGAAATTTGAGAGGCTTCTTCCTATATAAGAAGAGCCTAAACTCACTAGAATTTAGCCAAAAACCCCAAAAGAAACACATAGCAGAAACATGGCAAAGAAGGTTAACATTGAGTAATTCATCATTGTTTCTCATAATATCAGAAGTGCAGTGGACCAAATTAAATCCTGAGGCATCAAGTTAAAAACAAAGAGTGGAAGTATTTTTTATTTCAAAATAAAAACATGAAAGGTTCATCTCATAAGAAAGGTTCACAGATGAGTAATTAATACAGTGATGAATAGGCAGCCTCTGCAAAACTCATGGCACAGTTCTTATCATGAGGAAAATATCCCATTGAATTTTCCTACCTTATCCTCTTCTAAAATAGCCACTTTGTTCATTTTTACAGAGAAGACACAGTGGTTTAATTTCCCTATGCTAGTTTTTCTGAAGCTGTCAGTGCCCTCAGGTAATAAAAAAGAACAGGTGGAATCTCCCACACTTGTTATAACCACCGTAAAAGAAAGCTGGTTGAGTTTTCCCTTGGAATCCATGATACATTCAAGGTCCATCCAAACCTGTAAGTTCTCCCCAACAGAACTTAATGGGAATAAAATCATCATATTAGGAGTCAAGGCCATCTAGCAGTATGCTCAGTGACACAGGTCTGACCTTTAAGACTACTGAACTACAGAATAGACATACAAATACTAACGGGACCACCCTGAAGAAAGCTGTCAGCCTTTCAAAGTGTAGTGCCAAAAGATAACTTAAGATCAAGTCTGGTTTAATTGGTAATTTCTTTACCAGAAATTTCAGAAATTCCTTTAGAAAGTAATACTATATATAGTTCTTTCTAATCTTATTTTTTAAGTAACTATCTTGAATTCAAGGATTTGTTGAAAAGACTCTTCTGTTGTAAGGAGGTTGATTTGTCAAGGGATAGGGGTCAGCTCTAACCATTAATCCACATTTCAAAACTCTCATTATCAAGAAATAGGAGTTCTGAAGACAGAATTAGGACAGAATTGGTCTGTAAAATCTTTACTAGGAATTTTGCAGATTTTTCTTGCAACACATCATAAATATAAAAAGCATGATGTAGTATCTTTGAAGATTTGGAGAATTTCACCTTACCTCATCTGATACATTTTATATCATAGTCAAAGGAATCACACAGGGGGTCAAAAAAAACCCCACTGTGCACCAGGACCAAGATACGAGAGAAGGCAGTGATTCAGGAATGATAACTATAGAAATTTAATAGTAACTGTAAAAAATGCCATCTCTTTATACAGCATCTGGGTACTGACATAAATGTTATTGGCAGTGCTAGGCACTAATGCACCTGCTCTGCATCTCCACCAATGAATGATATGAACTGGGAAGGCAGACAGTGTGTCTACATCTGCAGTCCTTACCAGTCAGTCAGAAATGGTTCCCACAGCTTCTCTATGCCCTAGAAATGCTGCAGCAGAAAATTCCACCCATGGCTGGAAATGCACTCCTGCATTGGAAAACCAGACAAAAATGGTTTGCAAGTGCTTGTTTGAAAAAAAAAGAAAAATCTTATTTTTGCTACTTTTAGTTATTACAGACACATAAATTGAGGTCTGCAGACTTAAATGGGGTTTAAAAGTCAAGGCTGACTTTTAGAAATGCTGAAATTCCACATATCTATGGAAACTGGATGCTAGCAAGAATCAGATTTACAGTTATCCAGTTTAGAGTCAGTTGCTCTGATAAAATCTGGTTCCAGTTAAGCCAGCAACAAGTGTCGTTTTTGACTCAGAAGGACCAGAGCTCTTCAGAACAGAAGAAAACTCCATTGGTCCTCTGGTAAATTGTTTATCAACTGGCACTACTTTAATTTTTCATTCCCATGTTCATTCTCATGCATTTACAGGAAAACACATGTGTTTCCACAAATGACCTTTCATGTATGTGTCGGTAGTTGTCTTCTAGCCTATGCTGGTAGATACTCCCTGGACATCAAGGATTTTTCATACCTGACTCTAGCTGCCTCAGAGTAGTTGTCTATTCTAACCATTTAAGTAGAAAATATTTCCAGAATACAACTTGTAACAGTTATATTTAAAGTTTACGTACCAGTCCTCTAAAAGCTGCTTTAAATGTCATTTCATACAGCTGACCATTATCTCTGAGTCACCACAGTAGACCTTAAAAGGTACTTAAAAATAAATTATGTACCGTACATTTTTTATAACCAAAATAACCTGAAAAGTTGATTTCAGTGAATCAAATCATAGCAGCTTTCTTCCAGACAAAGAAAAATATCCAAAGCTTTTTGAAGCTGGAAACAGGTATAAGAATTTAAATGGCCAAATATCTGCTGGAAATGCTCATTTGAAAATGTTTATAAACCCCCTAAAAGCGTATCATAGAAGGTTTACTGTAAGTCCCCTAGAAGGTAAGTACCATTTATTATAGCTACAGTAGGAATTTGTCCTTTTTTGATTAGACAAAGACAAAGTTTTGCAACTTTTAAGTGCATTTTTGGTTCCAAAGTTAAATAATATTAGGTTTGGCTATCTCTATTTAAACACTGGTTTTATGCTCCACATAAATAGAATTAAGAATTGAATTTTTTTGCAGAAAAGATGTGAACAAGACCACATGAACACTGCAATTATGAAAAAAACCAAAATAGGATATTTACTTTTCATTCTATTTATTTGTCAATATCAATCACTAAAGTCATTCATGGATGGGACAAATAATAGTGGAAAAATCCAGGAATTTCAGATTTTCAGTAAAGCAAGACTAAAAGTTTGAAAGATATCAGGTACTAAAAATTCTGTGAAATATTTGTGTTGCAATAGAGTGCAAAAGTAAAATGGTAGGGAAATGAAGCAATAAATTTGGCTGAATTGCTTTTCTACTAAATGCAAACAAATTCTATGTCTTGGAGACAACAGGCTGTCAGTAGCTGTAGATCAGGTACATTTTCATTCAAATGCAAATTTAAGAAAAAAGAATACTTTGCTAATCTCTGTGCAGTGTCTAGTGTTAGAGCTTAGCTCTAACAAAGATCTGCCCATCGTAAGTTTTAATGTGTTCCCTGACAAAAGTGAACAATTGATTTTGGGAAGGAAATAATTTTGTACATGGATTTACTAAAAGAAATATGGGTAAAACCCCAGGTAGATTAAACTCAAATACAATTAGACATCTGTCTTCACAAGTTGCACCTTCAATTCCTCTTCCTCTCACCCAATGCAGACGGTGCCCATAGGTACAGTCACAGCAGAATTCAGTTTCAATATTCCCCAGATGATTGAGCCCCTGACTATGAGCATCAACAGAAACATCACAGTCATTACACAGCTGACCACCTAAGCAGTTAAATGTGGACCATCCTTCTCCATCAGCCCCACACCCAGTTGTTGTTTCCAAGCACATCTACAGTTGTAGGCTCTGCTCAAGAATAGGAGTATTGTAAGCCTTCTTTACATCACCTGCCTGAAAAGTGGAAAAATCTGCTCAAATAGGCTGTGGCTGTAACTGTAGTAAAAAGGTTTGTAAACCAGACCTAGACTATGGATAGAACTTGTTTCTTTATGCCTAGAGGGACTATTAAAGTGAAATGCATAGGCAACCCTGACATCAAGAAGGGGAGGCTTCTGCCTATGAAAGACCTTGTCACATAGCATGTACTTTTCTGTGTCCTGGGATTTGAACTTTCCCACAGAGACATACAGGCACTTTGAGCAGAGTTGGGGAATGGAGTCAAGAGCAGGAATAAGGCACAGTGCTCTCTCTGACCTCTGTACTAGATAGCAGTCCTGAGCACAACTATTTCTCTGGTCTAGAAGCAGTCATTGTGTAGTATTTGTCACTAACCTACCTGGAGTGTCTCTGAAAAAGAGAGATCACTGTGAAGAAGAAGTGCAGAGCATCTCTGACCAGATGGCTGCATGTCCATAAATCTCAGCTGTATCCAAGGGCAGAGCGTGTCTGACACCTCAGGTCATGCAGCTTACAGTGGGAAGCATCAATGCTGCTGGTATCACAAGAAGTCTTGAAATACCAGACATGTTCTGTAAAATTCCTGTGATCAAGATTCACGTTAGAAAGAGGATTCTGTTGGAAATGTAGGTCTACAGTAGTCCCATTTTTAAAATCTGTATTAATTACCTACATATTTAAAGTCCACCTTGGTCTTACTAAAAGACTTCTGTGTTTGGCTCTGGCCTCTTGCTGCTGTGTGTGGATGTGTTGCCTCAGCAGTGTTAACAGGAAAAGAAGGCAAGAAAAGTTTATTTTTGTTTTAAACGGTGTAAGCCAATCTGCCCTAGAACATGCACAGAGAGTTGTTACATTATTTAACAAGGTGCCATTTTCACTTGGTCACTTTTTAATAATAACTACATTATGCTGCTAGATGTGCCAACTAACATAAGTTTTCTTTCCTCCAACTAAAGATCACACTGTGAGGACTTTCTTTGCCAGAACATGGGATTATTTATATCTAGTAAGAGCTTCTATGAACTTGTTAGTGTTGCCAAGCACTTACTCTTTTGCTGCAGATGGTTATGCTAAGGCAGAATTACTCTTTTTAAAGTTACTTTTATCCTTTAAAATATACATTAAGAAGAGAATACAAATTAGAATTAAACCACAAATGTAGTTCCAATGCTGTGGTCATCTAGTTCAGAAGGGAAATATAAGGGCTTATTCAGACTTGCTTGAATGCTTCCACAACAGAGTTAGAGTGCTCATTTCCTTAAAGGCAAAACCAAATCCATGAAGATTAGTAATTAAGGGATTCCAAACCTGAAAGCTGTAAGACCCTTGTTAAATGACTAGCAGCCTGTTTGGCACCTATTCCTCACCCAGATATATGGAGAAAATTGCATTCCTGTTTCAGCTGAGAGAAACAAAATATTATCATTGACAAATTTCCTTCTATTGCAAGTGAGAAGCAGTACAAGCATCCAACATATGTGCCTGTACACATTTTGTCCAAACAGGCAAATCTGTTTAGTTGGGAACGGAACAGACTGGGTTGAAGAACAACTTGGAGGGTGACAGTAGGAGGATACACTACCAGAATTATAGCATCCAAAAAGCACTCCTCAAAGGGCAGAGGAAACTTGCATGGCTAAGGACTGCCAGCATCTGTAGCCAACAGCATGTAAGACAAGCATTATATCCAGCTGCTTTCCATTCCCCAGCTCAAATGAGAAAAACCTCATTCATAGCAGAGGCAGCCTGCAGCATGAATCTGGACTAAGGTGTAACCTCAGACCTCTGCTTCTGTATGCAGTGAAAGATTCTCACCTCTCTGTTCTTAGGTTGAAGCTCAGCTTAGCACCGTGGGGGAAAGTGTGATTTCAGGAACTATATGCCATTTTTGTCATACTGTAGACAATGGTAAAAAGGAGGCACACAATGAATGTAAAACAGTGTAAATAGTTTGGCATGTTTGTGTGATTCTCCCTTTAAGTTGTTGATTGGTTTATTATTCTGACTGCTTCTCTAACAGTAAAAAGAGTTTATGTGAAGCATAGCTGAATGCATGGAACTTGTCTTGCAGCGTTGAAAAAGTCTTTAATAAAGGACCTTTTAACTTCTGTTTTGAATTATGAGGATAGGCATTTCTGAAGGAGAGCAACTGGGATTCAAACTGGACATTAGAAAACACCTGTCCTGGGAGCACAAGGTAACAATCACAGAGCTTGTAGGATCTCCATCCCTGCAGGTTTGTTGAAAACATTTAGGGACTTGAAAGATTCAGCTAGGCAAAGTCAAGGCTGATCTGATCTACTTTTGGCAATAGCCCTTCCATGATTAGGCTGTTGTGACTTATTTTTCTGAAGACTTTAATAACCTAAAAGCTAATAAATATAATTAAATATTTTTCAGAGACTGAAGCATGACTAAGTCTTACCAATTAAGTGGTTGATAAGGGCTGATTTCTCTGCAAGTGAAAGAGTAGCAGCAACTGTTTCCCAATGTTCTTGGCTGTCTCTGGTAAGAGTCCTCAGCACACGGAGCCTGTAGATGTTATCAAACTGAGTTTTGAAAAATAAAAAATATCTAGTCTCCTGTGTGTTTGAATCTGTTAGTAATTGTACCCTTTCTTTGACTTCTTTTTGTAGCTTCTCCGTCTTAACTGATATTTTGCATGCAATACAGTATCATTTGCAATTTGAATTCTTGATCAGCCCCACTTGTCCGTTGATCACATTCAAGCTGCCTACATTCACCCTTATCTACACTATCCATACTTACCTCTTATTTCCTTCTTTTGTCTTAAATGTTCTTCACTATCCCAAAAACATCTTTCCTTCCTGCTACTCATATCAGTTAATAACAAAAAAGAATGTTCTTTGTTTTATACTTCTGTCTTCTTTATTAATGCATATTAATTTAATCCCTATTTTGTTTTGGGTTTTTTTTCTCTCATTATGTAGTTACATTTTTCAGGGGAGGAGCTATTTTGAAATCAATGTACTTTATTTTTTTCTATTTGTGACTCAGGATTTGCACAGTAGAGCCTGTCAGGGCAGAAATAACCCTTAGATTTCTCCTTCTTTGTCAGCTGTTCTCACTGAAGCATATGCCATTGTCAATTAATACTTAGAATTTTTACCTATACTCATGTATCTCTCATATATCCTTTCTCCTAAGATATGTTCAGATAAATATGACCATGACTTTTATGTTTGCCTTAACAGTTATTTAGTCCATTATGTTTAGTTGTAAATATTATATTGAATATAAATTCTATACTTTTTGAATATTTTACTTGAATGTGTTATGTTTAATATAAATTAAACTTCAGCATTTTGGGAAACACGTATTATGTTTTAAACAAATGTGTCTCGCACTCTTGATACTTCGTAAATTTTTAAAAATAATTTCAGCTTTGGTAGAACTTGTCCTTCAATCTCTCCTATTCCTGGATTTGAAGGGAGAGAAGCATACTGTACATTTAGACTGCTGGGGTGCCATGCTTGACAAGCATAAGCTTTTAAGAACAAAATCCACCTCAGTTTAAGCAGCATTCTTAAACCTGCCAACTGTTTACTTGAATCAAAACCAAATTGTTCAACCAGTCTTCTTTTAGCCAGAAGCTATTAGCTTTCTAAAGACCGCCATGGCACTGAAAATCATAAACTCTCTCATCAGCTGTCAGATGCCAGCTGCCAGCTCATTGCATGCTAGAAGATAACTAGAAACTCTACATCTAGCTTAAGGCAGTTTCAAACCTTCAGAACACTGGGTAGATCCAGCAGGAGTTACTTCCTCTAAACTCACCTCCTTCACAGGAGACATTTTCCTGGGATTTCATAGCTAGACAGTCAAAATTCTTTAGCTGTAGAAAGCATTTCTTTTATATGTCAAATCAGTTTCTTTGTTGCTAGAATCAGTTATCCACTGTCCATTAATTCAATTTTATTAATAGGGAGCTCTTTGAACCTTGGCTTTTAACACTGTGCTTTAATGCTTCTTCAAGCAGAAGGTTTTCCCTTGAACAAAGATAAATCTTAAGTCACAGTGTAGTGTCAGGAGAACATAACCATCTTTTCCCATTTTCCTCTCACAATGCAAATCACAGAACCCAAATTATATCTACATCCTTCTTAAACTCTAAATGGAAAAATATATTCAGGGACAGATGGAATTCTCTATCCACATGGACTTTTTGTCTCATCTCAGCTGCAAGCTGTTCAAGTCACTTTCCAGTGAGACCATTAGACCTCTTAGCTGGCACAGCTTTCACTTATCTTGTATATTCTCTAGTCCTGTTCCAATGTCTCTGGTCTATTATTTAATTTGGCAGGCAAAAACACTCAACTGTCCGAAATATATTTTCTGGCCCCCTGTGTTTTATTAGCTGCCAAAATGTCAGTATAACCCACAGCAAAGGAAGTAAGAAGGACATTTTTATTAATGTATCTCATTCATTAATCCACTGGGGAAAATATTGGTTTTTTCTTAAAAATGAATTGTGACTCATTGACTTGTTCAGTGTCCTAATATAACACCCATTTATTTTTTCAAAAAGCTAAGCTAAAAGATTGTGACATATTGCTCTATAGAACTTTTAGGAAGTGGCACTTCCCAGGAAACAGGAGGCATTTCTGGAACACAGGAGCAAGGACTTAATCAACAACTCCCAGAATACTGTAGTATTCTTGTAATCTTAGTTGTGCTAAAGACCTGACTACATATTATTTTGTAGTTGCACAATGATCAAATATCTCCTTCATTTTCGACCAGGCTTCCTTGTAAAGTTATCTAATATAACAGTATTTTAGTAAAGGGAAGAATTTAGTTGAAAACATTTAACTGAAAAGCATTCTCAAACAATACCTTTTCCTTTTGCCTAAATGATGAGCAATACTAAACTTTTCATCAGAACTTCTTTGTTGCATGAATATATGAGGGTACATAATGTAAATACTGATTTTCTTTAGAAAATATTACTGATTTTAAATGTTATACTGATAGCTGTTTTCTCACCCCTTATGGAGCTACAAAATAACAACAGGTTACATTAACAACAATGTACAATAACAGCAGCATTCATTAATTCATGCATGACATTTTGCACCTGTGGAGATACTCTCTACAGAAATTTTAGTATATATATTTTGTCTTGAATTTTTAACATTTAACATTTAATTTTAATTTTTAATATTTAACAAGGAAAAATAAAACATTTATGCAGACTGTTTCACCTACAGTGTTTATTCAATGGCTTCTGTTTGCATACAGCTGACTTTTCTGGAAAACCAATGCACTAAAAACACATCAGTTTAAATATTGCAGGCCATTATTCCAGCAGAACTTGAAGTCTCTATCAACTTCTATCAGTATGTTACCTGAATATGAAATCATATATTTATGATTTCATAAATATCTTTCGGCTCTGAACAGTAGGTTGCCACTATCCAGTATATTGCTCCATAGACATTTTATTATTAGACAGGAAAAGAAAGTGTTGTGACATCTGGTAAAATCAAAACACTAGTGAATCTCGCTTAGGCTCTGTGGGGCTCCTTGCTTCTGCCAAGGCAATATCAAAATCTGTTGTGCTGTTTCTAAGGATAATAGTAAAAGCACCCACATTGTGATAGAAAATAGTGTCTCATGTTGCTTAATGGAAGAAATAAATTATGATCAACAAAGTAGCAAAAGTAGCACATTGATTTTCAAAAGGTGGCTAATTCTAACTTCTTAACTACCTGCAGTCCTTGTTCCAAACCATAATTAGAAAGTCTTATCAGAAGCTCTGTAAATTAGCACTGAAACTAGTTTGGTCACATGGCTTATAGTGCCTAGTGTCTAGTTTAGACTGGTAAGGTAGGCTGACAGCCAGAAATGTGTCCTCACTATGCTGATGCACTGCGAGCTCTATTCTTCCCACTCTCACATACAAAGATGAAATCAATTTCAATGGTTTAATTGCCATTTAATTTTGGAGATTTTTCCCTACAAACTCATCTGCCACTAGATGCCACTAAAGGTCAAACGGGCTGCACAGAAGGCTGATTATTGACAACATAGCACTGATAATGTCTTGCCTTGATGTCCAGAAGATGCACATCTTTTGAGGGAAAGAAGTCACAATTCTGTTTTACATGGCTATGAAATGAAAAGAGCTGGCCACATGTGCTTAATCATAAATGTCACAATGCCTGGAGAGGATTTAGGGATTTATTGATTCCCTCTAAGCTGTAGGAAAATTAATTAACTCAAACACATGAGGGAATTCCTGTTGGTTCACAGTGAAAGAAATTGTGCCACTGAGATGGAAAGAAGAAAGGTGCAAATGAGACAGCTGTTAACTCTTCTGATGCTTGTTTTAGACCACAAAGGAGTAAAAATATATGTAAAAGACCGATATGTAAAAATTTCCAGCATAATAAAGTCAAGGGCAGTTAAAAGGAAAATTATTTAAAGTTCTGATATGGGCCCATACTGCTGCTGAGAAAAAAAATCTCTGCTGGTTTTGAGGTGAGAGAGAGTTGACAGGAGGGGAGAATGTAGCATAGATCCTATGCTGTTTTCTCTGCTCCCTAAAGATCCCTCTCTCTTTTCCTATTTTATGAGGAACCATTTACACTGTCTTCAGATTGGATTGCACCTAGCTGTCCTAACCATCTTGCAGAGAATAATAGCAAACTGCCTTGCCAAGGAGAGCTCTTAAGTCCCTTATGTTAAGGAAGTAAAATCCTGTCAGTGCCATTTCCTTTGAATAAGACATGATGCTCTTCAGAAAGACGTGATTTGGTGTTTCTAATATGGTTGACACACCAATAAAAGCTTTGGCTGGGTATGGGCTTTTGGTTGTTTCCCAGAGAAGGTTAGAGATGCCTCCAAAGAAAGGACTCTGTGGCTAGTGTTTTTTTCTGTGTGTCAGGCCTCCTAGTTTTTTTTTCTGTGTGTCAGGCCTCCAGTTTTCTTTAACCTGTGCATGGGGTACTCCTCTCAGAAATGTTTTCTTTGCTGGAATTTAGGATTTAGGACATTGTTTCTGTGGTTCTATGTGACTCAAAGTTAAGACAAGCAATGTTAACACCATCACTAATATTTTGTATGTTTGTATGTTAATATTTTGCATGTAAATAATTTGGGGATAGCTACATGAAAATGCAATAGACAGTGGAAGTCTGAAAAATGTTTATCAAATTTTTGATTGCACCAACAGTTTGAAAACCTTGCCCCTATGAAGTTTTCTCAGTTAAACTGATTGTTTAGGACTTCTTTTTCCTTAAATATAAAACTCTGTGTTGCTAATGAGTCTATGCATGGAGAGTGAAGCCCTACAAAGCATCATTCAAAATCAGCTAGTATCCTACTGACTGGCTTACTTTCACCAGAAAAGACCACCACAAAAAATACTGTGATTTGTGTCAATTGTTGTGACTTATGGCAGTTGACCTTGGCAAATAATTTAAATATGGCATAAACAAGCAAATTCATTTTAGCAATGTGGAAGGAAAGTATTATAGGGGCATACTTTGTTATTTATGCCAGAGACAAATATGCAGGTTATTTCTTCAGTTTCCTTCATAAGAGTGCTAAAATGTGTCCAACAAAAAAGGGTTTAGGACATGTTTGTTGTACAAGTCGAAAGAGCAACCAATCAAGTATGACTCTGTCTGTTGTTTAAAGCAGAGATGGGTAAGATTTTCTTTTATAGAATAGCACAATGCCCAGTACTATGGATGTAAACTTCCTGTCTCCAAGCTGATTTCTGCAGAATATTCTGCCCTCCTGCACTTTGGGTGATGAAATTCTGCCCTTGAATCTTGGTCAGCAAAAACACAGAAAGACTGCTTTTTGCTCTCATAATACCAGTGGTTGTGACTTAAATGAGAAGACAGAAATAGAACTATCCTGGATGCACCCAAATCATCACTTACATGACAGCACATGTAGAAAGGAGAGGAAACAAGTGCCAAACATCCAAATAATGTCACTATTCACACAAGCCAAAGAGGAGGAAAGATTCAGCACATCCAGAACTAGGGAGCAAACTGTGGCAGGGAACGTCTGCAAGGAAGAAGTGTGTCAATGAGAACAGCCTTTCCTACTGTTATGTAAAGGTTAGAGATACTGATAATCCAGAAGTGAACAGCACTTGCTGAAAAATCTTTTCACTCAGCAATATTGGCCAGTGGAGTACTGGGAAGGGAAATGCTTTGGAAAAATAAAACTAAAAACTGTAAAATAACCAAGATCTAGCTCCTTTGATTATTTATTTATTTATTTATTTATTTATTTATTTATTTATTTTGTATTGTTTCCCTAACTGATTTAAGATTTTGCTTTCAAAGTCGGGGAGGTACAGAAACCTCTCAAAAATTATTTTAATTTGGGAAAAATTAAGGAAAGGAGAGATCTTTAGCTCTCGCCCAAGTGACATTAAACATGCAAAGTGTCTGTACGTACAGCTCAATCTTTCATTACAGTACTTTGGCACGAGACATTTTACATAATAAGCATTATTTGGAGCTTTTATGGCATTTGGTTTTGTTTCATGTAGCAGAGACATCAAGATTGCTCCTGTTTATTCAAAAAATTATTTGGCTTTGGTAAAGAGAAGAGTAATTACAGCTAAACAATTTTCATACTCAGTACCTAAAAGACATATTTTTATGCTGTTTAGGAAAAAAATGGGTAAATACTGTGATTGCTTCTCATCATGGCTCTCCTGTTAGGAGATACCAGTATGGCAATCCCCAGCTGAGAAATGCCTTCTGGCATGTCTAACCAGTTTCCTTAACCCTGCCTGCAAGGCCTGTCACTGTGGATCCAAACACTACCTCCTGTCTGCCACTTCCACAGCGTACTGCAGCCATGTGTGGTCCATCAGCTGAAGAACTTGTGGTCTTTTGTGCCTTTTCAATCACTGCCTCAAGTGCCATCAGTCAGTCACTAAAATTGGCTCAAAGAGAGTCAACTTAAGGAAGTGCTAGATCAGTAACTTGCCATAGACTTTCAGCATCAGATCAGGCAAATAAGGATTCTCAAACAACTTCTGAATTATACAAATGTTTTTCACAATGATCTTTTCAAACACAGAGATATGCATTTCCTCTGTGTAAAATAGTATCAATGAGATGTCCACATCTGTTTCTAGATTATAAGGGACCATGTGTTTTATTTCCTTCCCAGTGTAATGAAGTCATACCTTCATTGCAGAGAGTTTGGTAGATGTCTATTTTTAGATGCATTTCTACAATTGCGTGTATGACAATTGCAAGCAAAATAGAACCTAAGGTGGTACTGACTTCAAAGCACCTCAAAAATGGTCTCAGGTTAGCAGAGGTAAAATATGTAATAGAAAAATAGGAAAGAAAAGGCTATTTTGCATCTCTAGAAAGAAATAACAGATCACCTTCACACTTATGCTTTAGATTCTGTAGTTGTAGAAGTCATTAGTTTATATTGTTTAAAAGTTGTCTTAATTTTAACTCTCTTAAAAAAAAGTCCAGAGGGATGTAATTGGAATGAACCGCAAGCTAAAGAATAAGAGCTATACAGAAGGATCAGGGGAATTATGTTATTTTTGCTTATAACAGAGATGACTGAGTTATTTGAGGAAAGATGGGCCAATGATCTTCACATATTTTAAACATAACTGTCAGAGAAAAAGAACATAAACTGATCTCTTTGTTCTCTGAGAGAACTAGGTGTAACAAGGAAAAACTGTAGCAAAGAAGACCTCCACTAGACATTATGAAAGAGATGTATAAGTCTGGTGGTTATTTACTATAACAGTTTGCCCTGGAACCCTGAAATGACTCTGACTCTTAGGTTTCAGGAAGCAGTAAGATGGTCATCTTTCAGGGGGGCCTCAGAAACAGCTGCTCTTGTCTTTGTCTTTGACTTGCAACGTCGTGTCTGGCCTCACTTTTTGTAACCCCTGGACTGGCCCAGTCAGAAGCTGCAGAAGCTGGCACAGCCTATGCTGTCAGAAGCTGGTATAGTATCCCTGCCAGCAGAAAGTATCCTATGGAGGAAAGCAGCCATAAAGTATATCTGACACGTACTGCTGGCTCAGTGTATCTGTCAGCTTCCATATATACTATGGCAAGGATTTAATATTTAATACATTTGAAGAAATGTTGCACAAGAGGCAGAGAGAGAGAGAAGAAAACATTTCAAGAGGACAGGCAAAGGTCTTTATGAAAATGTGGAATCCTACTAATATTTTTTTAGTTTGGGAATTTTCCTAAGTGATACAAAGTCCACTATAACATACATAGAAACAGTACCATATACAGTCAGTCTGTACTGCTTGTATGTGCTTTCATGTGTATTTCGTGTATTTGGTCCTAACTAGAAAACAGTTTTGTTATGGATATAGATGAATATGGATATAGGTGGAATAGATATTGATGAATATATATGTTTGTGTATTAATACATGACATAATACAAAATTTCCTAGTCATTACCAGTACAAAACTGTCTATATAACTAACTACATGTATAACTATGAATACATAAGATCTCTATGTTTATATACACACAAAAATGTAATGAAATGTCTTTCAGATTACTGTTATTTACAAATATTGTTTAATAGATCAAGCCTCAGAAAGAGCATCACATACTTTCATGAGACTTTTTGGACTACTGCATGCAGTATATTTTCTGGCTTTTCAAAACATTATGGTTTATACAATGGTCTGTTCTGCTTTTCTGTCCACTCCACTCTAGAATCTTCTTCGGTCCCCCAAAAATCAGTTTTACCTTCAATTTAAATATTGGATTATATTTCACTTTTTTCCATCATATCACTCTGTTAGGTGAACAAGGCAGCTGGATTTTGTTTAAGTACATTTTACATTGAAGACAATCTGGGTTTTCTTCTTTTTTCCTAAATTGATTCTTTTAAGGATCTGTGTGGATTTTCTCGTTTCCATGGTATTTATTATCCAGCTATTTGCTTTCTGCTCTGCGTTGAACACAGAATGAAAAACTTGAGTTGCTGGGGCTAGATTACTTCTTGCTGTAAATCCGTACAGTAGTATCAACTTCAATGAAGTCACTGTTTATTTATATCATCTGACCTTTGAAATTTTATGATGTAGAACATTAGGAAGAAACCTTGGAAATTAAGTCCATTTGTTTGTTAGGCATCTTTGTGTTTGTTTGTATTGACTTTCAGAATAAATGGATAGTATAAGGCAGCAAATGCACTAACAGAATTCAGTCACATAATGCATTACAAAAGAGAAGGCAAAATAAGGACAAGCTGGACAGCTCCAAGCTCACTGAATAAATGGTAAATGCAAGAACTTGATGATATTTTTGTTTTTACAGAATTTAAAGACATTTTCAACATTTTCCTCTCTTTTCAAGGGAAGATGTAGGTCCTGCAGTTTAGGTGCTACAGTACTTAACACAGGCAGTATCTTGCATCTTCTTTTATCCCTACAACCTATGAATTCCTACATTCATGGATTTGCACTGCCACAGACTAAATCAATGGTGATCTTTTTGTTTGTTTTTTTTTTACACCTCCTCCCTCAAAAACTACTCTCTGAGTAATTTCTTCTCAGAGACATACTCAAATGGACAACTTACCCACCAGTATGCTTATTTACCAGTATGTGAACTGCTTCCCATTTGTGATGCTATAACATCCCTATGGCAACTGCAGCACTTGCTTACTTTGAAAAGTCATTTTAGGAAAGTATTGAATTTATTTTTAGCTGCTTTTAGTGAAATCTAGCAGCTGGAAATGAAGTGAGTCTGCACCATGTTACTAGCCAGAGCCATGCAGAAGAAAGAACTACTGGTTTTAATCATATTTTCATTATTGTTTAATTTTTTAATTACTCTATTAAATACCTAAGTCCTCTCTCTTCCCTTTCTCTGTCAATGTATATTTTGTCAATCACTGGCTAAAATTGAAATTGGAATTTAAGAAGTGGTGACACTACCATCATAATTGTTTTTTTTATTGTGAATTGTATTATTGACCTTAATTTCAAAATGCTTGATCATAACAACTGTTCAAAATCATAATTGAAATCGTGAGAATAATGATTAATTGAGAAAAAGTGTAAGGAAAACTGTCTTATTAAAACAAATAAAAATGAGTCTATATCACAGATTTGTATGTTTAGGAACAGTAATAATGAAGAAACAAAATCAATTCAGATGTCACTTTTCCTTTCCTGCTTGCAGGCCAAAAAAAAAAAAAGTGAAATTATGTTTCCTCTTCAACGTATACTGTGACGACATGAGAAGTAATTAAGAACATCAACTATAAACTTCATGTGCCATCAAAAGCAGTAGACATTAATCTCAGAAGTTCATTTTTTATTAATAGTAGGAGTCCCTATTCAGTCTTGCCATAAACTGATAGTACCATTTCCAAAATTATAAGCATGTAAATCACATTTTCTACTTACTTTTCTTTCCTGACACCTCTATCAAGTAATCTAGCACCCATGTTTATGATTTACTACTCTTTCCCATGTGTGATGACCATATTTGATCCATCCTACTTCCCAGGGAAGCTGGAAAATACTACATAAATTAAACTTGGAAGAGAAATTAATGTGCCTGCTTATCTCTCTTCATAGGCAAAAGGACAGGTACTGAACAAAAACGGTGAGATGCTGTGACAGGTAATGTTGCAGTGCTCCAAAATTAAGAGCACACTCATAGTTGCTGAATTCATAATGCCAAAGTAGAGGATGCTTTGTAGCAATCAGACAGAGGTTAGGCTCCTGCACCACATATCACCTAAGCAATCTAAGCCCTGAGATGTTTTCATTTGACCACCAGAAGGAATAAGGAGGAGAAAGTGTCTGAAATCCTTTTCAATAGATGAAATAAAAAACCTCATGTGGCAGTGAGTTCTAAAAGTTTGATTCCTGCTGTGTAAAGAAGTACTTTCTTCTCTCTATTTTAAGCTTACCTCATACTAGTGCCATTGAATGCTCTCTCATTCTAGTAGTGTGAGATTTGGTAAATAACAGCTCTCCCTTCACCTTATCCACTGCCTTCAGGAATTTTAAACTTCAATCTGTCATCCCTCAGACTTCTCTACTTCAAAAGACATCCCATCTCTTTCGTCTCTTCTCACGAGATGGGAGTTCCATCTCCTATCATCATGCCTTGTCAGTGGTCTTTGTTTTCCAGGTCATCTGGATCTCTCAGTCTCGATTTTTTTCTCCCCTCAAAGGACTAATTTCAAGAGGAAAGCCCCCATAACCTGTTTGGAAATAGCAGACTAAGAATAGTTCCTAGGAGCCTCTGGCTTCCTCATGGAGATTCTCATTTGAAAGCTGGTAGAAATGGCAATCCACTTTTCATCTCTTTCAAGATAATGCCAGGTTGCCTGCTCTGTGCATTTCATGAGAACCTCAGCTAGCTGAGCATTAACAGGACTGTTATTAAACCATGCCAAACTCCACATGGATTTTTTTGTGTCATTTTGGATTTTTAGCTTGTTTCAAATATTCAAATATCTTTCTTTGAGCCTTTCTCCTGAATTTAAATACCAACATGTTTTTTAAGGAACATGATGCTTTCTTGAATGCTTTCCAGCATGCTCAGAGCCTTGCTTATTGTGCATAAAATAACCATAATGATTTGATATACTTGAATCCTAAGAATAAATATACTTTTTTTTTTTTCTTCTCCAAGCCTCCACTAAGTATAGATTTAGTGTATTTCATAATGCTCTCAGCTTTTTTTTGGCAGCTGTGCTTCGGAACATTTTTGGCGTGAACACTTACTTCTTGGCAGTAACACAAGCTTTTATTACACTATATATATTATTTCTTTTCAATTGTTCCGATTACTATATAAATGTGTCCCTTCCAGTTTTCTTTCAGTGGAGTACAGTCAAAATGCCTAACTTCTTGCATTAATAGACAAGGAATTTCCATGCACATGCTTTTCTTGCATTCAAAGGCCTATACATTTATCTACTCTGAGTGCTTTTGCTCATAAAATGTGGTAAACATAACCATGAGAGCAGTTATTTTTTTCTCAAATAAATTAGTTCAATAAGATTTCTCTCCATGATTTTGTCAATGTAATTGGAAGCATATATTATTGGGGAAAAAGAAGTCAAATTTCCTCTCATCTATTTATGGGCAATTGATTTAGACAATCAAAAATATGCTCCATCGTGTCAAGGATTGCTGATAGTACAGGAAAGCAGATCAGTAAATATTTGAAAATGAAGAAACCATCAATTCACATATATAAATACATTGTCACTATTAGTTTGTTTTGTGTTAATATGCCATATTGTCCAATGGCAGATGTATATAGTGTGTTTCTGAACACTGTACATAATATCTGTGCAGTAACAGATTGCAGTAAGTCAAAACTAGTACCTCTCCTTATTAAAAAAGTGAGACTAACATTTTTTGACAAATTCATATTGGAAGTTACCCATCTTCATTTTAGAGTCTGTCTGCTTACACATTCTATTCGTTTATATACAGTTTACATAATTAATTGCTGCAGCATTTCCCATGAATTACAGTTTAGCTGACTGTATAATTTTTTCTAGCTCATCCTTAAAGAGAAAAAGGTGAATCTGTTTTCTCTATCTTTCTGGACTCCCAGTCATGTCCTCCCAAGATCTAAAAAATACCCATCTTCAACTGGAACTGCTCAATCCAGTTCCAAAAACATAACTTGGAATTATGCTAATATTAGCTCCTTAAGAGATTGTCAGCATTCCTCTACATGGTTTTATCCTTGGACTTTCTCTTAGGGAAATGTTAGTTTGCAATTCCCCAGGGTTTATTGAAAACTGTCTCAAATTTTCTGGGTTTTTTAAACCATTTTGTTTCTTCACTTCCTACCATTTTGACTTTGGATTACCATTACCCAAATTGCATTCAGTAATTACCAGTTACTCCGTAGTGTGGAGAGTAAATCTCTTCTGTTGCATCCTTTACTTTCTCTATCAAATCCTCAGCTGATTCCATGAATCTACTGAATAGCTTCAAAAGTCCTCTCCCAGCAAAAGTTCATTTTGCACCTTGTAAAACCACTCGGTTCCTTGATTCAGAGAATTCTTTTTCTTTATCAAAAGCTATATCCCCCTTGACTCACTTGGCTGTCTTGGGGTGACTCGATGGCTCAATATAAGCCTTAGTCTGATATACTTTTCATCTTTTGCTCCCATGCCTCAGATGTCTTTGGGTTCAACAGCATTCTGGACTTCAGAGCAGATATGTCTTTGAGCTGGATCTTATATGCCTCTTAGATGAATAGTGCACATATTTCATTCCCAATCAGCAGCTGTGTATTCAAGTCTGAGTTAAAATCATTCTTATTATGAGACAGAAAAACCTTTTAATTATCCTAGTCATCAGCCGAATAACAAAAGTGAAAAGCCAAGGATAACACAACAAGAAAATATTCTCAATAATGTAAAAATTTAAAAAAAATAGATAATCAACTATATTGACAGAAACAGCTTTACTCTTGAGAAATGAGATTAATTTATTTAAATTAGAAATTCATTTAGTAATTTGTAAATTGAAAATATTAGTTTATACAGACCTCTGTGGAATATGTCTGAGATCATAAAGGAAAATATTAGGGGTTGAAATTACAATAGAATATGTATTGGAAGGATTAATTTTAACCAATAAAAAATTCTTGTGTAATAAAATCTATTATGTTTGTGTGAACACCTCTGATAATCAATATAGAAAAATAATCACCTCTACAGACTATATCTTCCCATCCTGAGACATGAAAGAATCATGATTAAATCTCTCTAAGTGCCTATCTTTCTTCATTTCAGAAGCAAAAAGTAAGATGAGCAGCTCAGGCTGCATCCTAGCTTTTAGACAGGCAAAATTAGGTAAGATTACTCTGGCCTAGTTAACAGCAACTTGGAACAAAGGAAATTCAAAGACACTGGTGTTCTTCAACAGGAGAAATAACGACTAGGGAGAGAAATTGTCAGCTATATAAACAAAACGTGAGAAACAAAGCAGAATAATAAAAATATTTCATTCCATAAGAGAAAACAAGTGGAGATTCAGTGCCAGATGAGGAAATTCAGGTCAAAAATCAAGAGCCAAGACGCAGTGAGAGCAAGGCAGTTTGTACATGCATGAAATGAAGGACATAGTAAGAAAAGTTGAGACATCAACATTGGCTAAATCAATGGTAGTTTGGAGGCAGTTACAGGTTTGTGTGCAAAAGTGAGAAGCAGGATAGGGACAAGAGTCAAGGGAACCAGGAACTGGTTTAGTTTTAAAGGGACAGAACAGATGGTCAAAGTAGTAAGGAAGAGGAATAAAAAAGCAGTAGTGAGGAACTACAGAAGAATTTTGAAAGCTTGAAAAAATGAAGCCCAAGGGAGGACTAATAGCAGAAACAATCAAGTGGCATGAAGTGATTAGAGGTTTTGTATAGATGGACAATGCCATGTCCATACAGAGAGACTGAAAATTAATAGGAGAACAGTATGCGGGATAGACAGGAGTCACTTGGACCTTGGGTAACTGAGAAACATCATCTTAGGGAAAATAAAGATGTCTGTGTTTCAGTATCAAGAGGAGAGCAGTAGTTAAAGCCATCAGAAAAGAGCTGCCACCCTTTTCAGAGAAATAAAATGGCTTAATTTTCAGCTGAAAGCTAAGGTATTTTAGCAAAGATATTTTGTTGTTCAAGACTTCCACAGTCCTCACAAAATAACTGCCAATAAAATAATGTTTTGGTTATAAAATGTAATTCAGAGTGATTTATTATTGAAAAACAGTAATAAAGAAATGGCTGTCAAGACAAACACTCTTAGCTGCTCCTATAATTTTACTCATTATTCTTATAGTACAGTATTAACTAACAGTATTTCCCTTCCCCTTCTCTCTTCTGCTAAAAAATGGTAAGATAATTGTGCCATAACAGTCATATTTTTGCCCTCAATTATCTTTTACTGCAATTAGGGAAAACTTATGAGAAGCTGAATAACATAAACTTCAATGAGACATTATTGTTACCTGTAGAAAAGATAAAATACAGTAAATGGAATACAATATGCTTCTTTTCCAATAAGATAAAGGAATTTTCTAATATAAGTGCCAAAGTAGAAGTTAAGCCCTTTTTCTTTCTGTTGTGGAGGCTACAGGGTTAATCTGTTGAATATTAATTCTGAAAATAATCTGTATGGAGATTTTTCAAAGTAAAGAGCCTGTCTGTACTCACTTTTTACTAAGATCAATAAAACTCCTGAAATTTAATTTGTACCTTTGAAAAATCTTCCTTTCTCTGTATGTGTATGTCTATTTGCAGATGCATGTATTATAGTGTGTGGATATGTGCATGTATATGTGAATGTGTGTGTGTATATATATATATATATATATGTGCTACCTTCAAATGGCTATGGGAAAATGAATATCCCTGTCAATCTGGAAAATTTTTGTTACAATTAGAGTGGCATAAAAGATTCACTTTTTCCTTTTAACCTTGAGTTGAAGTAATATGGATCTAAAAGCAAGAACAAGGATATTTTAAGCTATAAACTTCAAAAGATTTAATTAATAGTAATAAAAGTAAGAGGTTAAATGACTGCCATCTATCATGAGCAGAAGATCAAGCTTGCACCCTAGATCATATCCATTTGGAAAGCAAATTGTGACAGAATCAGTTTAGGTTACAAGAAATTTAGCCAAACAACTACTTGTATAACTAATTTGGCATGCTTTGTGTTTGTAATTCTGTACATATTGAGATTGGATTTTCAGTACTTCTTGGTAATATGCCATGGAAGTCTCTCTATAATAACTCTTAATACCTGGGCAGGAAATGGAGACAGATATTAAACTTCTCCTAGCTAGCACAATGTTGTTTCTGGATAAAATTTTCAAAAATCTGTCAGGGTAATTGCCCCTGTTCAGAGGGATAGAACATGAAGATATTTCCTCTCAACTTTATCATGTAATGGTTCTTAATTAACATTTATATCTAGTCTAAAATAACATTTCTTTCTCTGCTTAGCTTGTGGCTCATTTAACTATTTGTAGGTAGAGTGATGTGATTTTGTAATTATTCCACTTTAAGTCCATTTAACTGAGAATATAAACCTTTTACACAAACACATGATATTACTTTTGAGTATTAAATAAAGAGCAAATAAAAAACACTGGATGCAGGAATTAGAAAATTGAGGTTCAGATTGTGTAACAGAAGTAAGTTCAGTTCTCTCAGCCACTAATGTGTTAGAAATGTATTTGGAGAACAGTCCTAAAAGAAAAGTTTCTATTGTCTGCTGTCCTACTTTTTACACAGCATAATTGAACAAAATGGTCTAAAATGAAAACCAGCTATTCCTAGAGAGCAGAGGAGAAGCATATTAGACTGCCATCAGGAAAAGACTGTAATGACTTTAAAATAACTTTTAATATCACAAGTAGTGATGTGGTTGCCATTAAATGTTCCACACCGAACCTCCCCTCCTGTGGACTGTCAGGTTTTGATGAATGATGACTTCAAGTTCCTAAAAAACTTACCATTTCCTAGTTTTTATTGCTACAACTTAAATAGGAAAGAAAAATTCAAACCAGGTGAACTCAATAACTTATTTATCTGAAAATAAAAATATTTTTATGAGATTTGTATGTGATTGATTGATTGATTGATTGAATTTTATGCTGCTCTCCTTNGATTGATTGATTGATTGATTGAATTTTATGCTGCTCTCCTTGGACATTATTATATATCATATGTTAGAAAGCCTTGAGAAATTTGAGAAATCATCATCACACGCCAGAGATATTAATCTAAACTGCTTGTGTTGTGTTAAATAAACATTTGATAAAATTACCCAGACATTAATAAATTCACCTTCAGTATCTGTGGTGGCATAAGAGCAAAAATTACAGAAGTTACAAAATACATATTTTACAAGAATGATGGATATCACTTAATGAATTTTCAGTTGTTTGGATATTCCTGTCCAAATGGCATGAATAGTTTTAGGTAAAGACATTTAAATACACAGGCTTTCTGATGATATAAACTGATGAAAAAAGCTTGATATGATTAAAATGGAATTGTGTAATCCCTGCCTTAAATATAACCACTTAACATTGACAAATTTGTGAACTGTAATATCTAAGGTTAGTAACTACCAAGAAATATCTAGGTTTCTGTTTTTAACAGAGCAATATATATGGACACATGAATATCTAAAAGCCATAAATTTGTTCTATCTTTATCAATCTTATTTCAAGCAATTACACATGCAAAATAAGGATTAGGACTGGAAATTCCTATGACTGAATTACTCAGATCTCAGGCACAGTCACAAGCATTTTTGTTTGGTCATAGTAGTATAGTGAAATAAAAATATCTGATACTAATGTTTACAGGGCATTTTATATTCTAAAAAAAATATTCCAAAGGAAATTTTTTTAAACCGAAGTTGCCAGTATAGAAGATGGTATTCCTGAGGAACACAGTATTGAGAAGTAAAAAGACCATTCATACAATACACATTTTTCTTTACACCAAAAACAGATTAATCAAGGTAAAGTTATACCTAAGGAAAAGAAAACTGCATTGTGAAAACTCAAAGAGTGAGAAATGAGAAAAGACAAGAGAAAGAGATTTCCTGTGTGTCCTGGTTTAGAGCAAATTTGGGAAAAAAACCTCTGGATGGAGTCTCTAGAAAACGAATTCGAATTGCCCCTCCCCCTATCTGGTTCGGGACAGAAAAAAAAATTTCCTGGGAGGAAAGTGGAAAAAATTGTTTATTTAACAGTCAAAAACACTCCCCAGAACAACCAACAAATGAACAACACTGAACAACAAAACTCATTTCTCTGCAGAGATGCCAAATTCAGAAAGTCTCTCCCGTGGCTGTAGCTCGGCTCAGTTGCTGTCGGTCCCTCAGGGCTGGGAAAGGCCGGGCCCAGGCCAGGCCCGGTGGGACACAGGTGGGAGCTCCTGGGGCCCTTTGGGTGTTTAGTCCACAGCAGGTTCAAACAGTTCCAAGGAAAAAAAGGAAAGGGAAAAAAAAACCACAGTCTGGAGAACTTCTCTGCCTGAGCCAGCCAAAAACTAACAAAATGAAAAGGAGAGCTCTCTCTTGCCATCTACACTGCAGACAACACAGGCCGTGTGTGAAGGAAAGCTGAAATCTCTGATCTTTATGTTTAGAAAACAACCACCTCAGACATTCCACCGCATCTTCTTCACTCTCAGATGCAGTTTTCAAGGTACAACACTTATTTCTGAGCTAAACAGACTAATGGGGATACAATTTTAGCATCAACCCAGGACGCTAAGTCAGGATTTTGAACACCTCAACAGATTCTGAAGCCTCCTGCAGTGCCAAGGGGATTGGCCGCCCATGCCCTCAGGAGGTGTTTCCAGCAGCCCTGCACCATCTCCTGGGAAAGAGAACCACAAGGATCTCAGCCAGGCCATGGCTGTCCCCAGCCACCGTCACCATTCCTGGCCTACTCACCTTGTGCAGGTGCTGCAGGGCTGCACCCTTGCTGCTGGCAGCGTGGCATTGCCTGCCCTGCCAGCCCCAGGCCTAGAAAAGCTGCCTTCTGCCCAAATGCTCCCTGACATTTAGGAATATGCTAAGAGAGAGGAAAAAAACAATAGCCATTTTAATAATTACTATTCTTAAAGAATGGTTTAAAATGCAGATTGTCTGTCTATCTCTAAATAAAGACTAATATCTGCCACATCACTCAGAATTGCCTGCAGGGTAAGCACAGTATGCCACAATAAGAAAATTTCTCAACACTTCTGGCAGCAGTTTTTATTTGAAATCTCGATATTCATTAGAATACACTTTCATATACACTAACACATCAGCACAATCCTCTTCTTTTCACAAACGAGTTACTTCTTTCTCTTCAGTCGAATTTCTCCAAAATTCATATTCAGATCTTCTGCTAACATTCCTATTTCCTACGTTATTATATGCTTAATATATTGTAATGGAAGATGTGCAAAAATATATCAGTCAGTCAGCATACTGTACATATAATTCTTTTAAATTTCCTTTAAAAGTAAGTTCTGTACACTTACAGAAACACATAAAGTACTTTCTACCAATTTATAGATTAAATTGTTAAAATGAGTTATTACAACTGCATTTGTTATAGTAAGGGTCTCTGTAGGAAGCTAATAGAGTTATGAATTCTAATTTAATTTGTGGAGACATAGAAAAGATGTATTACTGGGTGAATAAAGTAGGATGAAAAAGGCCACTGACAATTGCCATTTTACAAACCTGTGAACTGCAGTACTGTGGAAGTTTCAAGATCCATCTACTTTGCAAAAAAAAATATCACTACGTATGCATGATACATACAAAATAATATGTTTAACAAGAGGTGTGATTCCAAGCCAGGAACTTGTTTTCATCTCTGTTGCTGACTTTGCAACATTAGTTTTTAGTTGAAGTTTCAGTTCTGCTATTTAGTAAGTGGCATTTGTCTGTATCTAGAAAAACAAACAAACAAATTCTTTTAGTCATTCAACTATCAATTCTGTTGTTCTAGTCATGTAAAAAAATCCATTGAAAGCAAAAATGCTTTTAAAACATACTTTGTTACTATAGTTGTAAACTCTTAAGACCATGCTTGGTGAGACAAAAATCCCACGCTAATGAATTTGTAGTATAATGGCATCTGTGAATTATCTGTTATCTCAACCTACTTTTTGCTCCCCTTATAATTTCTTTTCTACTTAAATTTTATCAAACTACTGTAAGTCTTTTTTCAGGTAAGTTTTTTTCCCAAACATATCTTTCAAAATTTCAGAAATATCTGTGCTTCTTGATTACTTATTTTTAAAGCTTGCTATAGCATGACTGATCTTTCAAAACTGCTGTTCATTCAAACCCACTTCTTTGCCTTTCATTCCTTATTCTTTCAATGCATTCTTCACCAAATAATTATTTAAGACTTTTTTGCTCTTTTCATCTTTTTCCTCATTAGAGAAATGTGAGCATCCACTTTCATCCTATCATTCTCTCTGAATGTTTTACTCACAATAGTTGTCTGGAGGTACAAATTCCTTGACATAGTCTTGCCAAAAATTAGGAAGTTTTTAATGCTTGTAAAATTACATAAAATAAGAAGTTTCTCAACATTATCACATGTATTGCTCTTTGCTTTCTGAAAAACAATCACCACAAACACTCTTTCAGTTTGAGATGACAGAATTCAAACAGTTTTTCCTCTGTCCCTGGTTTGGGTTCTATTTCTCTTAATTATCTCATTTCCTATCATATGGCTCACCTACTTAGATTTTGAAGTGCAGATTTGTTTTGCTGCTAAACACACTCATTTGTCTTGTTGTCTTTTTCCCTAACTTTCCTCCTTGTCACCATATTTCATATATGCTGGGCAGTGACACAAAAGGCCTATGTGCTTCAAAGAAAAACAGACTTTCTATTCCTTATTTACAAGGATGTTCTAACTACTGCTAGTGGATATCTGAGCCTCCAGGGGTTTCATGCAAGCTTTCATCTACAAGTTGCTTACAAACTGCTACAAACTGTTTCAACTAACCCAAACGGAGTCCTTGGAGTCTGCTGTACATCCATGGCTCCACCAAATGTTAGTATAAGATGAGGAACATAGTTTCCCCTACAGAAATGGTATAGTCTGAGAAGGAAACAGACAGCTGTTTCCTAACTGTATTATGTCATCAAGGAGTGTGTGGTAAGATAGTTCACCATCTCAGCTTCAGGTAAAAACTGCCAAAAGTGCTCATTATTATCATCCTTAATTGAATCTGATATCAAGGAGGAAACAAATTTGACTGAATCTTCCATGCATCAGGGAACTTCTTAGGGCACTTCCCTGGTTTAATGCTTTGGCACCTAATCAGATACAAGTTCATATGGCAATTTTGCTTTCATTAGGACACATACTCCTCTACTGAACCATATCTGAATTATTTACTCTAGAATTCTCCATAAAAGTTCCACCTCTGCATCGAATTAGTCTGAAATCTGTTAACAGACTCAAAAGTTATTAGAAGTTCAGGAACCCATGTGGCTTACAAACCTGTTATGATGACACAGAACAAATAGGACATTCTTCTTAAAGAAACACAAATTTAAAAGAGAATAAAGAACACTGTTGGGGGTTAATTTTTTGTTGTGAGATAGGATTAAAAGGAAAGAAAGCAAATCAGATTCAAACTTGAAAACATACAAAGAAAATTTTATTAACAGAGCTAAAGGAGAAAACTAATAATAATGAGATAATCAGAACAAAATTCCAGACAACCTTTTTCTTTTTTTCACTGACAATGCAAAGATAAAACCTATGACTTTTAGTCAGTTTACTACCTTTAAAAACACTCTTAACTTCAATTTATCTGGAGAGAATAATTTCTCTTGTTGTGCTATGGAGACTTTTTCCCCAAGAAAACAGGTTTTCTTATAGTTTTGTCACAAACGAGAATAACTGCCCAGAAAAAAAAGTAAAATTATTTTGAAGCGGCAAAGTGTGGGGAAGGATGAAACAGGAAAACCTTACAAATATGGTTGCCTGACAAAAGCGTTTAAGAATGTGGAAACTGTAAACAAGATTGAAATGAAGGCAACCTTTGACATACCAAAACCCTAGTTGCTGAGCACCTGAGAAGCTGATATGTTGGGCTGAGAGTAATCCCCTCTTGTTTAGATAAGCAAGACCCTCTGTTTGCTGATAAGTATGGTAATGTAAGGATTCTTATAGGCTGTATGTAAATGCCATAGAATTTGTATCTTGTAGTAGATTGGTTAGTGGAAATTAGAATATTCAACATAGAAGAGGATTTATTGCATTGTAACAAGAAGCTCGCTCTCTTTTTCTTGCTCTTTATCCCACTCTCCTTACTCTTACACTCTCTTTTCTTTCTCTTACTCTCTTTTTTTTCCTACTCTTACGCTCTTCCTCTTTTGCTCTTTTACTCTGATTCCTGCCTTTCCTTGCTCTCTTGCTCCTGCTCTTATCTGCACTTATCTCTTGCTCCTCAATCTTTTGCTCTCCCCCTCCTGGGCCTGCTCTGAGCTGTGGCTGGCAGCTCTAAGCAGAGTCCTAGCTTACACACATGCCTTTTGTAATAAAACCCAAATTCTAGGATCCAGCTTCAGAGATCTCTCGTCTCCGTCCACCATCCCATTCACCGGGCACACAACAGTCTCTTACAGCAAAGCATTTCCCTTGTTATGCAGCTCCTGTACAACTGCTTTCATAGACTATATTAACTATTGGGGTGTTATATTTGAGACTGAACTATTTTAGTACATAACAGGTTTTTTTCATTTATCTCTAGAAACAAAAAGGTCTCCTTACTACCTTTTTTATTCTTCTCATTTTCTCTTCAAGTTTCTCCCCAAATCACAGTAATATCTATTTGTTTCAACTACCAATATTTCAACTCACAGTTGTATTAAAAATTGCTACTTTCCCCCAATACATTTCTATACGTTACAGGGAAATGAAACAAATCCTGATATATCAAATATATATCTTTAAAATAGCTTTACAAAAGAATTTAAATCTAAGTTTAAAACATTCTCTTCAATCCTTCCATTCAAAATCAAACTTCTTTCTTACTGACCTCAGGGGTTGGTTAAGTTTTATCATTGATTGAAACAGTTTTTATGGAGTCTCACAATGTTGAAAAGTTAATCTGATTCGAATTCTGTTTTAGGAATGTAGCTTGCTTTGTCCCCCTGCCACATGGTGTCTGTTAGCAGCATGTCGGCCTCATCCTCCTGAAGTGTTGAAACTGAGGGAAAACAAATGAAAAAAAAATTGCAGCTGATGCTTTTGTCCTTTCTTTACTTGCAGTAAAGTTAGTTTAAAGTAGCTGAGTAGATAGAGTTCATTGTGAGCCATGCGAGAAAAGCTGTGGCCANCTAAGTTTAAAACATTCTCTTCAATCCTTCCATTCAAAATCAAACTTCTTTCTTACTGACCTCAGGGGTTGGTTAAGTTTTATCATTGATTGAAACAGTTTTTATGGAGTCTCACAATGTTGAAAAGTTAATCTGATTCGAATTCTGTTTTAGGAATGTAGCTTGCTTTGTCCCCCTGCCACATGGTGTCTGTTAGCAGCATGTCGGCCTCATCCTCCTGAAGTGTTGAAACTGAGGGAAAACAAATGAAAAAAAAATTGCAGCTGATGCTTTTGTCCTTTCTTTACTTGCAGTAAAGTTAGTTTAAAGTAGCTGAGTAGATAGAGTTCATTGTGAGCCATGCGAGAAAAGCTGTGGCCACCCAGCACTGTCCTGGCTGCTGCAATCTTCTGCCACATGGCTGCTCTTTTGTCTGGGAGTCTTTTTTTTGGCTTCAGGAGGCTCGGCAGGCTCCCCGATGAGAGGCTCGGCAGCCATTTCACCACCCCTCCAGGAACAGGAAAATCTCAGCCGGGCCAGGGAGACCAGATCAGCCCAGGCCCAGCTATCCTGGGCTGAGCGGGCCAACCCAGACCCCACTCGGCCCAGGCCCCACCACCTCTTTCTAAGGCTGAAAGTGAAGTGAGTCCCCCTCCGTTTTTTTCCCTCTTTTAAGAAGGTGCCTTTACAAAAAACGCAGCAATCCCATTGGTTCCATTGAACAACGGCAACCCATGACAAGCACCTGTGCATTTATCAAAATTCCTGGGCAAAGTTTGATTTTTTTTTATGATTCACGAATTAGTAAATTTTCCTTATCAATATCAAATAATTATAGTTCTTATTACTGTAATATGGAAAAACTTATAACATTAGTCATAACTAAAAGTAGTTGGAATTTTGAGGAAGATCTAATACTGGGATAAGTATTAGAGGGCACAAGATGAATATTACAGTGATAAGAGCAAATTATGCAAATGATAAATAGTGTTGTCTTGTTTCTGCACAGAATACAATGGGAAACTGTAGAAATTGTCCAAAGTTTCTTTGGTTCTGTTATACAATTCATTTATTTGAGGCCACATTAGAGATCTGTCTACTATCCAATTTGATTGTATTTATGTATTCTATGTACTACTCATTAAATGCTGGTGTGGGATTTCTTATTGAATAATTTCATAATGAGCTTTGGAAACATTACCCCTTGGGTAATGGCAATAATATTCATATTGAAGGCAACTGTTTAATTAAAAGTTGATTTTTTCCTTTAAGGATGATGCCTGGCAACCACAAGTTTCTGTATATTAGCATAAGACACTTACTGTTTAATATGATATATCAAGTGACATGAAGGTACATCCTGTAAGAAATGAGGCACTGGTAAAGTGAGAATTAGCCTGTACGAATAGTGAGAGACAATGAAATGAAAAACATATTTCTTATTACTTTAATTAAATTGAAAAAGCAAACATTGGCACTTTGAATGTTTGTACAATTCCTTTTAAAGATCAGCTAGCAATGTCTAGTTTTCATTATTTAAATTTTGCATAATTTTCTTGGTGCCACAGTTTTATTTTGTAACATAGAAATACCTCATGCTCTCATGATAACATAAAAGACATATTTAACATACTAACATCTTTCATGATTTTCTAATATATGTGCTCCCAGATCCTGTAACGTTTCTGGAGCTTTCATTTCTTTAAGGCATTTTTAAAGACATCAGCTCTTGGAGACAAGGAGCAAAAACATCATTCCAGTTTTATAAAAAAAGAAAAAAATAAAAATTCCTGCCTGAAAAAAATACTTTGAAAGTATGCAATGAGCTCACCTGCAGCCTCAAAACACAAGAGGATAAACAAAATAATGTACTGTTGGCATTTTTAAATTATATGTGTTAAGAATGGACTTAACTCATGATTTCTGTCTGGAGTTGGGGAAACCATAGCATTATCCCCTATTAGAAGGGAACTCCCTGTCAAAGAATGACTGTGATTGTCCCTTAGACTATACTGTGAGATAGAGTTTTACTGTAATAGCATGTTGTCTCTGAAAATCAGTTCTATCTTTTTATAAAAAGCAATATAAGATTCAAAACAGAATTATCCTGTGCTTGTGAACTTGGTTTATGTGTTGGTGCTCAGCAGTTTAGGCAGGGAAGTGTAATGGGGATAACCAAGGCAGATATTTTCAGAATCAGTGTGAAAACCAGTGCAGATGAACTCATGCAACAGACAGGAAAATGATTTTGAAACAAATGTAAATACAGCAGACAAGTCCTAAAAAGTTGTAGTGATTGGCCTAGGAACATATTATTTTTTGTTTTTTTGATAATTCTATCATCTTGAGGTGATGGAAAGACACATCAAGGACTTTGTAGTGTATTTTTAAGTGCTTTATTTAAATGCTTCTTTCCCTTGTGTTTTTGCATAATACTTTTGAAGAGAACATTTCCTTCTATTGTAGATATGACTGTTCTATTGTCATCTTGCCAGCTGATGTAAAAGCATTTCTAGTAAATGCTCAAAATTAGAAGCCAGAGAGCAGTTGCTTGTCAGGTGTGGTACAGCAAGAGAAAAAGCCTTCTGGACTCCAAGAGAAGTTTATTTTACATAATTCTTATACACAATACTTGAATGGGAAACACGCCAGCTTATCCAGAAGAATATAAATAAAATAGACATAGAAACAAAAAGAAGCACTGAGAAATTTGCCATGGGGAGAGTGAATGAAAATCACATGTCTCTGCTGCTGTGAATTGCTATGGAAAAGATTAAGTCCTAAAATTTTTCAAGAAGTAAGTGCAAATTATCATATTCAAAAGCCTTACTGCAGGACCATCTCCTAAATATTTCCTCTACCAGGATTGTTGTTCCTAAGGATTGCCAGGTGGAGATGGTCAGCTTGTTCTAGGGAAGAGAAAGTATGAGAGATGACATTTATTCAAACTTGTCTCTACTTTGCCTTTGATCCAGATTGGAGGTGAAAAGCCAGAAAAGCTTTCAATGTTTTGGAATAGAGGCAGATTTTACATAAATGTCGCTTATTATATACCCAAGTTTTCAAGCTAAGATTTTTTTTAGTCATGTGCAAAAAATCAATCACTGTAAGGTTCTTTCTTTTGCAGAGAAATAAAATGAGGAAAAAAGATAATACATCAATAGAAGCTTTTAATTTAAAAGATCTTGACATCAGTTGCTGAAGAGACAACACTGAGCTTTTAAATATCTCATCTATACCCATATGTGAACATATGAAGTGAACGACCATTCCTAACTTATTTGCACCTTAATATCCAAGAATCACTGGTGAAGATAATATGAAATTAATAGCAATAGATAGTTCTTTTTTTTTCCGATTCTTTTCATAATGTCTTTTTCAGGTGGCAATTTTGGTGTAGATTGTGCTTTATTATAATCATAATTGTATCAAACATAGACTGAAACTTTTAAATAAAGAATAAATAAACTTATGTTGTTTCATAATCATTTTTGTTTTAGAAATATAACATTCTTGAGACTAAAAGAAGTTAATTTCCAATATAAAATCAAGGGCTCAAACTCTGAGTCAAGATAATTGTATCTTTTCTCATTTATGCTCTCAGATGGATATATTTTTTACAATCGTTTCCTTTGCTGCACAAGAAGCTGCTGAAGAATCAATGTTTTTAGCAGAAGAGATGAGCTTTTGAAGATTTTAAAAATTTACTTAGGTACATTTATTGAAAATGCCAGCCAAATGCTGAAGATATTATTCAGATTTCAATAAAATATTTAAACTTCATGTCCAATTTAGACAAATAATTCAGGAAAAGAACTTCACAATGCTTTGATCTTATGATGATAACATTTGTTGTAGTATGCATTTACTGCACAACACCAAGCGTCTGTGTAGAGATAATGAAGCTAGATGGGCAGGATTCACCTCTCTAATTTTAGTAATCTAAAATGTGAGCCCAGTAGAAGTTAGTCTTGTACTTGCCTGTGTATTTTATATAGAAGTTTGAATCTCTCACCTGCTGAGAGATTCTTCTAGTCTTGGAGAGAGATGAAGGCATCAGTTGTCCTCCAGAAATGACCAGTGACCATGGAGAGAGATTATGAGTCTGATTCCCAAAATAAATGAAGGTTGAGTAGAAACCCAGCTCACGTGCTTAAATTAGGGTGGGATTTTAACCTTTTAGATTCATAAAAGACAAGATCACCCTAACACTCTGGGGCTAATTGAATAATATAAGAGCTGCACAGACATATGACTGAATTTCTTTCCTTTTTAAAAGGGCATGTATCCATACACATGCATATATATGTGTGAGAGCGCATGCCTGCATCTAAACAGCAAGATAGATGTAGCATTTTAAAATAATATTTAACCATACATTGTTTTGCTGTAAGATTCTTTTTTCAGCTACAGGCAAAATAAAAGAACTATAATTTGGACCTTAACTACAAAGATAGCCTGTACTTCTCCCATTTTTTAACTCTCTGACCATTCTTAACTATGGCACTTTCCTAGCATTGTGGAGCTGTAACCAATGTAGTTTAGCAGGTACAAGAATGACATAATGAGACATTAAGCTAGTTGGTGTAACAGCTGCTACTTATGCCATAGTTTGAACTATACCCCTGGGTGAAACCTGTTGTCTTGGCATTACCTTGCATCACCAACATGCTTTCAGAACTCTCAAATATCTAACCAGATAGAGCAGAGAGACTGTTGTCCTATACCTCTCACGGCTGTTTATGATCTCTGTTGTCTGTAATTATCTTAAACCTTTGTTGAATGAGGACTAATGTGACAATCTTGCCAGAGAAGTAGATTTAAGTGTGAATAAGGCTTCTGTTAAAAAAATTAGGCGAAACATTTGAACAAAAGAAAAACAGTAATAATCATCATCATCAATTTTCACATCAAAATTAATGAGAATTCTACAGACAAAATTCCCATTTAGCTTTGGTTAATGGCATTCTGAGATAACAATTCTACTGAATCCAATAGAACTGCTTCTATTTAGAAAACTTTTGGTATTAATGAATGTACTATTTCTTTTCATATTTATAGTCTTTTTCTTCCCCTTACATTTATGAACCATCTTTCTTTAGGAACAAACAGTACTAGCATGTCCATATTGATGAATAGTGATTCTCTGGGTTGCTCACTGATTATGGTGGGACCACATACCTAAATGATAGCAAGCCCCTGTGTAGCCATAGTTCATTGAACACAAGGAATGTGTTGGAAAAGCTCCAGGCTGGCTTTCCAAGTGTTCACAGGGTTAATTATTTTAAAAAGGATGATTGCTCAAATTAGCTAATTTAGTGACGGCACTTGTTTTATGGAAAGTAAAAATTCCCCCAAAAACTAAATACAGGGGTTTGCACCATTTACAATGACTGATATCTTAAACAAAACATTTGGGTTTGAAATGTTGTTGCTTTTCAGTCAGTATTACTTACATGAGATTTTCAAGTCAGTTTTCCACAATCTCATTTTTGGAGGTACTGAGGCATAAAATGGCTCTTCCAGAAGCCACTGAATGTTCTGATTACACGACACCAGGAAAGATCTGACATAAAAGTAACAAAATGAGGTTTGGTATGCTTAAGCGCCATGATCCAAGCATTTAGGTCTAAGGTTCCAACATCAGAAAGTGATTTCTGATAAAATATTCTTCTGGTCATAAGTGAATGCAGATAACTCATTCCAATAGTAGTGTTTGCCCAGTAGCTTCCATCAGCAGAATCTGATGCATGCACAGAAGTGCATCTCACAGTTAGCTGAGAGTTTTTCAAAATCATTTTCTTAGCTTTCTGGTGACAAGTGACACGAAGTCCCAAAAATGTAATAATTTTCTCTGCTCTTTGTATCTGAAGAAAAATTATTACCAAATTCTCTTTCTTATATGAAAACTGATGATCATTGTCCAGTGCTAAACTGCCGTTCTCTCAAGTCATTACAGCTGCTTAAGGATACATAGCATTTCCATGGAAATAATTACTAAACTCAGGAATCACATGGCTGAAACTATTGTGAACATAAGTGTGGGGAATGAAAGTATTTAAATTTTGGGGGGAGTGAGGGGTGATGTTATAACACCATAGTGTTTTATTTTTATGTTTTCTTTTTACTTTATAAAATGAGAGTTTGTATTTTACATGTGGTGCTGTTCCTGAATAACAAGAATGCTTTTGTAAATCAGTTTACCAAATACGCTGCAAAAAAACATATAGCAAATTAATACTGAAATAACTTTCATTAGGAAGCAGCATTTTAGCAAAATCAGGCAGATAAGAATGAACCAGTTGAGAGACATTTTAAAAGACTAGTAGGTGTACTTGGTTTTTTCTTAATTGAACTCAATTTCCCATAATTTATCATCTTTATTGTCCTCCTAATTTGCCCTGTTGTTCTGGACTGTCTTTTGTTCCTTACAGACAACTTTTTCTTTTATTGCTTCAGTTGCCCATACCCTCAGAGAAGAGGACAGAGGGTAATGTGAACCCCTAGTCTACATAGGGAACAGAAAAAAGAATGAGAGCATTTTTCGTCTCTTGAGGAGAATGACAATTTCTCTGATTACACAACCCTCTTTCTTTCATTGTTGACTTATTTCACATTAAGTCATATTGCAGAGCAATATAATAGCAAAATATTTTTGTGTCTAATTTATTTTTTATTTCTCCTATACTATAATTAATGTTGGAATTTCTTCTCAATAAAAAGTTCTTAAGTCCACATTGTGTTGTATCAATTTTTATGTGATTTTACATGCAATTCAACTAATCAAACTTTAATCATCTAAAAGTTAGATGTGACACCAAATCTAGGATGTCATCTAGGCACCATCTGCCTTTAATTGAGAGGCAGGCAGAATCTTGAGAGGGCCATTCATCTCACCAGCTCAAGACATTTGTGCTAAGAAGATATGGAGGGGTTTCAAATGGAGCCTGCTTGATTAGTTTAGATTAAATGCATGCATATTTCATGGGTAAAATCTGGGGAGATGAATAAAACCCCATGCCTGAGTTTTTCCTTCATGAGAATGGATACAGTGTGTTACATATTAAGAACTCAAAAACTGTATAATTGAAAGTGAAAAAATAATAATAAAAGCAAGGAAAAAAAAACTTCTTAATTATGATTTTAGTGTGGCACTCCTTTGTTCTGGTTCAAATAAAAGGTTTAGGCTATGATGATATTTTTTGTCTTTCCCTGTTTTCCCAGGAAAACTCCTGTTTCAAAAGTTTTTAAAATGTCAAACAGCATACATGACAACAGGGACATTTCACCTACAACTGAAAAGAAATTTGTCAACTTATCATTCACTTACTGCATCTAAGCTATTTCCACTGGTATTTTTAAAAAATAATATTCAAGGATAAATATATTATTAAATTAAGTAGCCAATAGCATAAAAAAGAGAAGTTGCTTAAATAATGCATGTTTAGCATTTCAAAGTGAGTTCAAATGTTAATGGTTTTCTTTATCAAGTAGAGTTCCTAATTAGCAAACTGTTAGTGGTTGGAAATTGTATACTGCATGCAACACTACCCCAGAAGCAAAAGGAACAATTCATCAGGAGTGATTTGAAATGAATGAGAATGTCAAGATACGGATTTCATACAGAATATTGCTGTCTTTGAAACATGGACATCAGCCCTCTCATCTCAGTTCTTACAGTTGTTTCTGCAATTTGTCAGCCACCCTTCCCTTCACCTCTCACAACTACAGCCTGACTCTAAATCAGTGGTACCAAAGAGAGTGGAGGAAGTAAGGCAGTTTGTGCTATACAGTTTGGAGATATTAGAAAGACACGTGATATTACACTAGGACCTAATACACTCCAGTCACAGCCTAACTTTAAGTCATCTGCCCTTGGAATAGCTCTGCTACCTTGCATGACATTCAATATTTGACATATCTTCAGTGATACAGTGCACAGGTTTTCATACATAACAACCAGAGGCAGTAGGAAAAGCTGTTTGAAAGTATATACAGAAGCAGTACTATAAAATACTTGAGCTCTCCTGACATACGCCACATAAAATGTAGGTCAGGAAAAAAACAAAAACCAAGCAAACAACAAAAAAGGCCATACATTTTTTCACGTAATCCCCTACATTCATTCTTTATGAAATGCTCTCAGGGAAGTAAGAGATTAAATATATCTCTATAGTTCTCTTTGCACAGCAACTTGCACAGACTGGTCACAGTGGCAACTGATACTAAATGAAAAATTTAAGACTGAGTTCTGTCTTCACTGTGCAATGACTGGATAAACCATCCAAATAAACTGCATGCATTTTCTTTTTTTTCCTATGTGGTATTGGATATTACCACTGTATACATCAACAATACAGTATACTAATATGGTCTGGGGAAAAAAAAAAAAGCCAAGAAAGTAATTTCTATGTAGAAGGGAGAAGAAAAAGGTCTTATTTTCCAGAACTAGAAATAGCATATGGCCTAATTTATACGAATTCAGAGAGCAATAGTACCATTTTTTTCTGCAAATGGTGCTTATCCAGGAAAAAAAAAAAAAGTGGGAGTTCTGACCTGTCACTGGAACTTCTGTAAAAAAGATCTGAATTAAGATCTTGTGTAAAATTATACTGTCATTTTTATCTTATTTTTTCTAAGGAAATAATTTAACAAGGTTATTAGCAGAAGGGCTAGTTTAACAGCAGAAGGGCTATGCATGAAGTCTTTTAGGCTGGGGATACTACAACAGAGATGTATGAAGAAGGAAACACGGTAATCACTTCCTTTTTACCAAGTTCAGCCTTCTGATCTAAATGAAAAAAAACTAAAAACCAAAAAAAGAACCCAAAAGAATCTAAACCAAAAACCCTGAACTCATTTGGGACCAGAGTATTGTGGGTATGTATATTTTAAACAAATAACTCACCTGGATAATAGACAACAAAGAAAAAAGACAAAAAGGTGAAACATGACTCATGATGATGTGGTAGGTTTTAGGGAGTGCCAATTTACTGTGTCTGTCTATAGCTGCTGGTGAATGAGATAGAGAAAGAGAGAGAAAGAGATTTGTATTTCTCTGTCTCCAGACATTTAAAATTAATGACCCATAGTGTGCTGCATGAGTTTATGCAGAGATACCTGAAGGATGTGTCACTTCTACAAAGCTCTGTATCTGTGCAGTAATCCTTAATGTGTAGCAGATTGCAGCTAAACTAGTCATAAGCAGCAGCAGAAAATGTGCAAATGAATACATAACACCCACTTAAAGCTTATGTTAATTCAACTGCTGCTTTGAAGAAGAATTAGCAATGGGTAGTATGTGCTCTGTCTTGCTGAACAGCTAGTATCATGCTACAGTTGTTTGAAAGCCTAAAAAAAGAAGAAACACCTGATGTGCATATTGTGCAGCAGGCTGCAATGTTAGCAATAGAAGAAACATTATGAAGCATAAATTAATTAACTTCTGGAGAAAAAGAAAATATACTTTATGCAGAAAGAAGGAATTGGGATTTTTTACATGAAAAATGCATCATTTCACAAATTCCACTGGCACTGTGAGCTGAACAGATATGTGTTGCAGCTCTATTTCCTTGGCCTTCTCTGAAGTTCATTTATTGCAAACAGGTAAGCAATTGCTTAGTGGGCCAAATGAATTATTAGGAACTGGAAAGAATCTGTCCCTTTCCCAGCTCACAATTTAGATCAAAGATTATAAGCACAACAGTGAACAGCCTATATTGAATGCAGTTCCTGGTGATGTTGAAATTCAAAAAATGTTGTCTTCCTTAGCCAAGAAGCTGAAAGCTGAAAGAAAAAATGAGAAATGGCTTGATAACTATTAGTAAGTTTAGTTGCTGGATTTCAATGCTGTTCCCCAATAAAGACATCTCACATGTACAATTCATGCAGTTTTCTAAATTCAAGAAAATATACACAGCAAAATAGGTAATTTCAGACAGGAGGTGAGCCTGGACTCTTGCTTTCTAGGCAAGGATGTTACATTGAGCTAAAGTAGCTGTGTTACCTTAGGTGAACTTCCAGTGACTTTCATCATCACCTCTCCTGTTTCAAGCAGCAGGAAAGCTTGGTTCACTTTACTCAAGACTGTAGTATTCTCCATAGAATGAAAGAATCCTTTTTTTCAAGCAAAAATATCAGAATTAAACCAGAATGGATTTAAGATAAGGGTCTGCTTTATAACTCAAGTTGCTCGCTGTCAGATGGATATTTTTGTCCCTGCCTTGTGCTGGCACATGATTGCCTATGATTATACACAACAGTATATTGCTAACACAGTATTCCAATTAGGAATCTGGCAACAGGCACATGCTTTCCACAGATCAGCCATAAGGGAGAGCTATAGTCTACCACCTATATATGAGAACAGAAAAAAAGTGTGAATTTTATCAAAGGTTTTAAAGGCAGTTTACTGAATACTTTTGATGGTTACATTGAATTTTTATGCTGAACCACTTACCAAAGAAATATAAGGATTTTTCCTATAAAAACACTTAAAGACCTGGCTTCAGTTCTGGGGAGAGTAGTTACCCCACAGCTACAGCACCAAAATTATTGCACTATCTACTTCTTTTTTTACTGCTGACATTCAAAATTTTCATTTTCAAATACCCCACAAACTGTAATCAAACAATATAAGTGTCTCAATTTTGCAAATGTATCCTCTTCTGCAAGTCTAAAGTTCCAATTTTTAATAGCAGAATTGCTACGAGTTGCTTTTAAAAGTTAATATAATCAAAGCTGTATGTCTAAGTTCCTACAGTGAAGAAAAATAGAAACCTTCAACAACCACTCAGCCTATCATAAAATGTGAGCCTAAGGTATGTAGGATGAATGACTCTCTGTCTGTGCCTTCATTGACTAAAGAGAAGAATTCACCAAGATCAGTCCCAGTTTGACCTCAAATATCTACTTATGTGCATGTGAAAGTACACTCAAACCATACATATGTGAATTAAATATCCACTGAAATAAAATTCCATCTAAATGTTCCCTCTAGGTCTGGGAGTCCTCAGAACACTTTTACTGGATCTGTCATCATACACAAAGAAAAATTGCTGGAAGAGTGCTTATGCCATCTTCACTGTTGCCATTAGAGCACTCAGAAAGGTTTTGAAAGTCTTCCACTCACATTCTTTATATCCCTCAGAGGTCTTGAACTCACCGTCTGCAAGCATGGTCTTGAACTCACTTTCTGCAAGCATGACTTTGGTTTTAACACATTTTGGAGCAGAGGATCTTGTCTACATCTCCAGCAGGAACAGATCTATTCATATACAGTCACTTAAATGTTGAGGTAAACACAGAGAATAAGACCATGTTTTACCTTAATCGCTTGTCAGAATATTGAGAGACATGTATTAAACTTCTTCATCTAATTTGTATTTTTCTATTAAAAGGTAAATAGCTTCAGCTAAAGTGGCCAAGACTATCCTTCTTCTGACTCCCAGACTATGTAGAAGCGCTGTAGTTGGGGTAGTCTTAGGGAATCTAAAGGATTGCTGCTCAAGTCTCCTTGGGCAGGAAAAAACTACTCTGTGGAAAAGAGTTAGACTTAATAATTAACCTAAGGAAAGTTGCCTCCAAACCCTTTCCTTTCGTTTTTACAGAAAAACTGACAACATATGTGAAATCAGTGGTCCTCTTTAGAACTATTGGCTAGAGTCACATCCCGTGACAGTAATTAGAAGCGAAGGCACTCCTGGTTTAGAGATAGCCATTATTTAAACAAAAACAAACAACAGAATAAAACAGAAACCAAACCCAAGCTGGCACTTACAAAACAACCCTCCACATAGGCTTTAAGGAAGATATACAAAAGAAACCTTAATGCATGTTGGGGAATGAACTTAAACTGAACCCTTCATGAGCAAAATTAATTTGGCACCTCTGATTTCCACCAGGGACTAGAGCTGGAAATGGCTGTGGTCTAACAGAAAAGATTTTCTTCTGGTATTTCCACCTGAGATGCCAAGTGGAAGTGCTAGAATCTGATAAGAAATCTTGCTTTCATAGATGTTTGTCCAAGCACGACTTGGACTGTAAAGTTTTGTTTATCTGGCTGTCTTTGCAGACTGACACTCAAGTGAGTTAGCAGAACAGTTTTCGCTATTTATACTGAAGCTTACTTTTGTTGTTTTACTAGAAAACTTTTCTCTTTGCAAAGAAACCAAAGCAATGGCAGAATAATGTAAGTCCTACAGGTTAATAAAATAGTGAAAGACAATACTTAACTAACAGACGCTTAAAGTACAGATACTACATACAAGGCTTTCCAAACAAAAGAAATACGTTTTAAAAGTATTTCTTGCTTCCTTACTCTCTTAAATTACAATGAGAATAAATTTTACTCTGAAGATCTGGTATAAAATCCCAGAAAACACTGTGAAACCGCAGAGAAGTCCATTATTGAATTGGCTCATCTCTGGAACAGACCTCTTTGGTAAAACCTGTCTTCATTCATACTGCCATCCACTCTGTTCATCTCTTAAGATGTACTATAAGTGAAATTGTTACAGGAAATGAGATCTTAGTTTCTCAGTGGAATTTTCAGTTCTCATCCTGCCCTAGCAGCACCAGGTGGTAATAGTCTGTAAAAACAGACAAGCTGTGCTGTTTTCTGAATGCATTACTAAAACATTCATGATGGCATGTGCCATCTTCAGAAAAACTAATAAAGAGATTATAATGCACCCTTATCAGTGAACTAAAAAAAAAACACTCTCTGCCCTGGTAAAGCAGCTGTGTGCAATGCAGTGATAGTAAGGGACTGAACCCAATAAACTATTACAGCTTCTGTTTGCATCAACCTATGAAATAGCCTCATTCCTCAGTACTGGGGAATGAAGTAATATCATCTTCTCTAATATCACAAATTATTTAAGTGAAACCTTCAGATGAGTATGCCTGATAAACCACAATCATGCCTCAGTTTCTATACTGGCAAATATATGGCATTTTAAACAAATTCTTGCTTTTTATATCTGCAACAGCTATGTAATTAATGTTGTTATCTGATCAATTTATATGATTCACATGTCCCAAATATTCTGGATGAATGTATACATTCACATTTATATACAAAGCCTCACTTTATTGATTAAATCAATAAATAAATATCTTCCAAACTTCAAAACCTAGACAAGTTTCCTCTTAATAAAATCCTAACTTATTATGATCTAATTATAATAGTGATATGATTGATATGATATGATATGATATGATATGATATGATATGATATGATATGATATGATATGATATGATATGATATGATATGATAATATACTACTATCTTACATATAGTTATTATATTAAGTTATTATATCAGTAGTATTCAATGCAAATCAACACACTAGACCACAAAATAAAAGTAACACTGGGGTAGAAGTTCATCCATCCAGAACTTCAGATGTGAGGACCACGAGCACATATTTCACTTATGATCTTATCTGTTGCCTTGTGACTGTATCCTTCAGATACAATGAACTAAAAAGCCAATAATTAGTGTATGTCCAGAATGGGAATGGTAGTGGAAGTGAGGATAGCTATTAAGCAGCAATGTACAAAAGATCTGGAGTAGAAAAGAAAGTGTATTTTTCTCCTGATGAAGTTTGCAGTGCTTTTAAAACCTGGAGTGTACAGTTGCTTACTCTAGATAGACAAAACATTTGAAAAATCTTCATTTGGCCATGTGATTGCAAACAAGAAAATAAAACAGAACTATTCCCTGACTACCCTTTTTGCCAATGCATAAAGATCCTAAATCTATCAGTTCACAAGCTTGGCTAAAAGGAAGGAAATTTCTCCTTCAGACTCAGACAGTACCTCTCTCAGACAGTCTGCCAACATCTCTCAGATGTGCTTCAGGTAATTGCCTCTCACGCATGCAATGATCTCAACCCAGCATGAAGAAAAATGAGGAACTGTGTCATCTGGACAGTATGAAGCACAGTGCAGCTATGTGACATCACTGATTGCAGTCAGAGAGGTCACAGTGCTCCCTTTAATGACTGCCTATTGCCTATATGATTTTAAATAAGATGTAAGAAGTAAAAGTCTGCCATGCAACAAACTGCTTGTCTTCTTTGGTAAAAGAATCATTCTGAGGTTCCCCTTTCTCAGAGGAAAATAGTGGGTATTTAGGCGTGTTTGTGCCAGCTTTTGCCAGGAACTATAAATGTCACATAAATGATGATCCACGTAAAAAGTCACTTGTGACAGTTTTGAAATAATTTTTTTGAAGTCAAAATGTATTTGCTAGTGCCTTATGTAGCCAGAAGGTATTGATTCAAAGATCAAGAAAGACAAATACACTGTTGCTGACATTTTTGAAAGGGTCATATGCAAAACACATCTCTCTCAAAATCAGAGTTTCTAAAACCGTTTATTGATTTCCATCTCTCTTTGTGTTTAAGACTATCAGAAGACTAGAGATGGCTTAGCAGAAGCTTTCTTCACCTCAATTACTTATACTGTCTGCCTGAATTCTCAAAGTATCTGCTTTAAATCAAATTGGTCAGTCATTTCTGGAGAGCTCACGGGTTTCCCATGAGTCATTCCAAACAGGGAGAGTCAGTGGCTCCTGGAAATGAGAGGATATGCAGTGGCTGCTTTATTTCTGCTTTTGCAAGAGTATAAACCCATAGTAGCTTTGACGGATTTAGAGCAGATATAACCCATATATGAAAAAAAAAATTCTAGCTATAACTAGGTTTTGAGGTAACCAGAAATAATTAAGTTTGAAGTGAGAACACCTAATAAGTCGTTCCAGAGGGGAACTACTTTTGATCCAGAGAATGCATTTGGAACATCTCTACTATGAAGTGATAAGCTGTGCAAGTTCAAAGTACAATGGAAAGCCCTGACATTATTCATGACTGTTAGTAAACAGTGCTGGTATAAGTGCTATGGGAAACACCTTTGTGATTGTGGACACCTTCCCATTGTGACTGTAAGACTGTACGTCTGTTGTTATTCTGTTAGAGATTATTACTGAATTTTTGTATGTCACAGTCTTTCAACATACTGTGAAGTCCAGTATCTTTTTATTTCTTATTATTCAGTGAAGAAAGACCTAGCAGATTTTTCTAAAAAGTCACTATAATGATAATAATCTATAACTGAGAATCACACTCTAGTCTGCACAAGCCTGAAGGTTTTCTAGAATTATCTATTACATTCCTTCTAGACAGCAAACCAAGAGTACCAAAATTGAGATAGATAATGCTTCTGTCTACAAAAAATATAAAGTGACAGAAACTCCTCTCTACAACTTCTGCTCCTTCAAAAGAAGAGCCAAAACTTAGGATTACTGGTATATGCTATAAACTCTTTGTCTTCAGTTTTGTGCTGTGAATTTTGAGAACTGCTAGAGACCAGACAGAACCCAGGAACATTTTCTTTTTATGTCTCCTCAAAGATAATTTCATTCCTAAAGAAAGGAAGTGGGTTGCAGTCCATAACATTATGTCCATGAAGTAAATATGAATAAGGTCTGTGCTTAGCATTAGTATAACTCTAGTTTACACACACACACACCCCCCCAAAAAAATCAACCAAAAACTAACAACAACAAAACAAACAAACAAACAAACAAGCCCTTCCCCTCACAAAAAAAAAAAAAAAAAATATCCACAACAGTAGTTTATACCAGTGCTTGCTTCAGAAAAATACTAAGTTCTTGACTGGAACAGTTTAAGGGTACCTCCAGTCGCATTCAGAGAATTATACTGTTTTATGCTTGCTCAGAGTTTGGACATAGATGTAACAACTGAGCTCTAAGGAAAAGAAACCAATAGGAATGTGCATTTACCAGACACTTACTGTGTATTTCACTAGAGAATGAAATTCATCTATACAGAAGGATATTCTTAAAAGTACACCCTGTCTGAATTTAATAAGATGTGCAAGAAAAAGAAATTGCAAGTGCTGTGCTAATTCACAGTTTACTGAAATAAAACATCATAACATATCACTGCTGGTGTATCTGTGCTTATGAGTATTCTCTAGCTAACCGGGTTAAATATTTAACTTTGTATTAAAAACCACCCTTATGAGTTTTCCAGTTGTGGGCATTGAGTTTGCATTCACTACCTTACACAAAGTATTTTTTTTATATTTGCCTGATTGTAATAATTCTTATTCATGATTCTTGAATGCAAACAGGCTTTTTGAGAGTTCATCAGTTCCAGATGGCTATTTTCCACTTTATGTCAATAATTCTTTATTCAGCTATTTATCAGAATTCTTTTCACTGAATCTAATGGATGATGTCACCCAGAAAGAGTTGTAATTGCAGGTGGGAAATGAAAAGGAGATCAAAAAGCTCTCAAGAAACAAAAATTTTCTATTTATACATGCTCTAAGAAACAAAGAATGTAATAAGAAACAAGCTGACAACAAAATAAAATTCAAATGGGAGCAAAATTATGGCTAAACACACTAATCTTCAAAGTTTAACATGGATTGTCAGCAGTTTTTTGAAAAAATCATGCTTCTGAAATTGCAAATGTAGAGCTATTAGTCAGCTATATATGAATATTTCCCTTTTCCAAATCGGATTTATGGAATATTTTGCCTTCTGTCAGATTATAATATCTTTGCATCTAATAGTCTAATTTAGAATGTTTGAATTATAAATAGATGGAAAATGTGGCATAAATTAACATTGATACCAAAGAAAAATGTGTTTTCCTTATAAACTGTAAATTGCTTCCATGTCAAAGCAAAGTGAAACTGCTCTGCACTTGAGGTTTTCTGAGGTAAGAGTGCATGGGTATGTTTGAGCAGTCACAGCACTCTTGGACTGTGAGATGTGCTATCCAAATTCCTTTCCATGTTAACTATTACTGACCTTCAGCCATGGAAAGCAGCTAGTAGGGTGACTTAATTTGGCACCTGTTGGGGATTTCTGAATAGCTGAAGCCAAAAGCAATCCATATTTAGGTGCCCCAGCCTGTTCTCAGCACATACTGTATTTTACGGTGGATTTCCTCAGGAGATTGTAAGGGCAATGCCATGTGGGAATTCCTAAGTGTTGCCTTTCACTCCTTCAAATATCAAATGCGAGGCTGTTTTTTACTGACATCTTTTTTTTTTTTTCTGGTAGGAGTGGCATCCATCCCAGAGATTTCTTCAGTAGAGTAACACATTTTCCAAAAACACCTCATGAGAACACATATTTCTTGCAAACTAGAAAGGAAAGCAAACTGTTAATTAGGTGAAACTAGGCTTCCAATGTTATTGAGTATGGACATTGTGTGGAATTTTCTTCTTATTTCTTGAGAATAATCACAGGAAGAGTGTGGGTGGATTGGCTCACATATGAAAAGTCACCTCTCAGACAAAGGAAAAACAATATTTGGAAAAAACAAGGTTTCAACACAACCCTAGACAGAAGACAAAAGCAAAGAAATAAACTGGAGTCAATCTTGTCTGTCATTCTAGTCTATTTTGAAATAATTCTTCCACTTCCAGTAACAAAGGTAGAGCACCTTTTCAGTTTCTGATTCTGGAACTATACTACTATAATGTATACATTACATTATACTAAATGTATAATTTTATTACTTTAGGTTTTTTAAAAAATGCTTATAAAAACTTATAAAACTCTTAGTTTTCCAGAACTAAAAAAAGAACTACAAAGACCTGAATGATGAAATTAGATTCCAATGCTCATTATGAAGGAAAGAAAAATTTCCAGACATTCAGGTAAAATTTCCACATGAACAATTTTTTATCAGGATGCCTCACATTCTTACATGAGTTTACTGTTTTTAATGACTGTAACAGTACACAGAGGATGAAAATACCTTTATTTCCTTTCATTTTAATGGGTATGTGGAGGTTATAAAAATATGTATTCAAGAAAAGATGGGCATGATTTTCAGAGGAATGAAAGGGAATGGTTCTGAAGCTTGTTTCCTCCCCTAGCATAGCATTTTTATGCTAGTGCGAAATATTCTTGAGCCAGCTGGTTGTTTTGTTCACACTGGCTTTCATTGCCTAATCTAGTGAATTCATTATAGCTCCCTGCCTGAGGGCTCAATTTTCAGCTGCACTGAGCATGACCCATATCAGCTGTGGGAAAAGGAAGGCAAAGGCTCTGTGAGCCCCTCACACCTCCCTGCACTCCCAGGAAGCTGTGGGGTGACCCTGCTGCTGCACTAACCCAGACAACCATGACTAGATGACATTGTCTTGCATGGGTCTTGCAAATTACTCTCCTAGCAGGAGTTTGCTGGTCAAAATGTGAATTTGGTGGCAGGGACTGGCAGAGTAGGAGAAGTTGCCGTAAAATAATGCTGGTTCTGTGTGAGAAGACTTTCCCATACCAGACGTTCCTTGATTAATTTGCCCTGGGAAATGCTTCAGGCCTGATCTTGCAATGTAAGGAGAACTTTCTGGAGTCACAATCTAGAATTGAGTGTGTTGTTTCTGCGGTAACCAGACTCTAATATCACTGCAATAAGTAGTACAATTTTGTTTCTTGGTTACATGCTAGAGATGTGATATTATAGAGAAGCTCTGTGTCAAATGCATTCTATTTCCTCGTGTGCTACCAAAGGACAAACAGTACCCTCTTTTTAAGGCATTTTGGCTTAGATTAGTGGTTGCGGAGAGAGCTGTGTCCATTTTGTCCTCGCTAGCAAGTGGGTGTTTGCCTCCCACACTCACATCACTGCCACATTTGGCAGTGGTGACACTTTGGCAGCAATAATTTATCTAAGAGGTCCCAGTGCTGTAAAGCAATCTCACTACTCTCTAAAAATTTTCTAAGTTGAGTAGTTTAGCTCTTTACTTCCAGTTCACTGACCTATGGTCACTTCTTACATGCACACACAAGCACACGTGAATGCCCATTTCTGGAGGACTACAAGGAACCTAAAACTTACAAATCAACAAGACAGAATGGTCCTAGCCAAGGAGCAAGAACAAGCAAGATGAAAACATCATAAAGAACCCATGCTGGCACAGCATACTGACTCATACTTTCCAGTTATAAATGTCATCCATTAGGTTAAAAAAATAGTAATAAGAATCAGTCTGCATTCTGGGTTGTGGGGTTTTTTATTGCTTGTTTTAATAGCTCTGCTCTTCATCAGCTCCAGTGTTCGGCAGCTGATCCCTCTTTCCTTCGGTAAGGACATGTGATAGTTTTGCTGAATAGCTGCAAACATGCTCTCTGCTGGGTACTAATAGCTGGCACATTAGGCTGCTTGGTGAGCTGTGGCAGCCAAACAGAAATGCTTTCAACAGAATGATTTCAGTAAAGAAGTGGAGTGTTGGGATTTTTTTTTCTTTTGCCTTTTTTTTTTCCCCTTTCTCCACTCTGCTTGGTGCCAGAGTTCTTAAAATAGTACTCTCAGAGTTTTCTTGTTACCCATTTTGGAGCCCAGATGTAGGAAGCCAGCCAGCACAGCTGGTGGAGTCTAAATGTCTCAGAGACAGGGAAAGATTATGTGGCCTTCATTTTATTCTTAACTATTATTTTACACTTTATTCCTAACTGTTATTGATGTTACTTCTATTGAAGAGTCAGGAAAAAATGCCCAGGCTTGCTGAGTTGAAAGGCCTAAGAGCTGAAGACCTTCTTCTCCCTACTGTTGTCATTGCCCTGCCACTGTACTTTGTTACCTTCCCTGATGCCCTCATCAGGAATGTGAATTTAATTAGTTGTTCCATTCTGAGTTCACACTGATACCTGTGCTGAGATATTACATGTGATGTGCAATGATGCTGTGAAGTGAACTCATTCTCACAGCAGGCTAGATATACAATCAGCTTTCTTCTTATACTTAGGAGTATATGCTGGATTTCTAGCATATCTGTGAGAAGAGAGTATATGGAGTACCAGTACCAAACTTCCTGGCAGAAAGCTAAAATGTACACAACAAATTGAAAAGTAATATGACAACCGGTAGAGCTTCCTTGTAGTCATCTAGTAAGTACTGGGCTCGCCACTTTTAGAGACACAGCAACCTTCCTCTCCTAAGTATGCAAATCAGAATGCTGGAAACCTTCAGCGAAATTTTGCTTCTGTGAGATTTTTTTTCCCATAAAAGCTTTGCTATCACCTGAGCAGCCTCATGCAACATGTGGTAACTCCTACCAGCCTTGAGTTACGTATGGTTTCTGAAGGGTGGTGTTTGAGAGCAGCCCAGTCTGGAGTATTACAGTTACAGACCACAGAACTCCATGTTCCTAGTACATCTGTGAAAACATTTGGGGGAATGGCAGTACGGATGGAAGTAACACTGATTCATTCTATCTTCATATGGAAACAGAGGGAACAGTTGGCCTCTCCAAACTGGAATGATACAGAGATCTGAATATTTAAAAATAGCACAGCAATTTCTAGGCAAAAACTAAATGCTTCTCAGAAATGTATCGAAAAACAGTGCATTGAGGTCCACTGTGAAACACTTGAAAGGTACAGAGCTCAACACTTCATTAAACTAAACCTCTTGACTTTTAACATAACATAGGTTACGCCGAAAATCAAGGGGAGTCAGGTATTTAATCCTTACTTATACTTTTAGACCTCTTCTACACTAAGCATATCGCCTACCATAAACAAATCTCTGATTGCAGCACACAGAAATGAATGATGGAGGTTTTTGGAGGAAGTGAACAATAAATTTCTTCACCAATTTAGATTTTTGAGAAACTATTTCTGGTGGATGTCTGGATGTTAATTTACACCCTTCCATTGCTCTCCATTTGCTTCTCCCTCCTTATCATAGAATCAGAATAATTTAGTTTTTTGCCTTTTTCTCCCTGATAGGACCATCAGGTCCAGTGTCTTAGCTAATGCTGGTAATAAAAGTGGTCTTGTATGAAGATGCAGGTCTGTGAGTGGGAGTCTCTGATTCATACACATTCCTTTCTACCAGCAGAGTTGCAGGAAGAGTAGACTCCAGTAAGCAAACAGCTGAGAAGGTATTTCTTTAAACAGCTTCTGCTGTTTGCACAGAGAATATGAATACAAGTCTCTACACCCTCCACTGACTCATGCATGTGACCACATTCGGGCTTATGCCTAACTCCATTTCCTTCCCTTGTGTCAGCAACTCACTGCTTCTGTTGCTTCTGAAGTTCACTGTTATTATAAATACAAGCAACACATGACTAGAGAGCTTTAAATGAGATTAGGATATTTGTATGTAGGCTTATTTTGCCATATACCACCTTTTATAGGGAAGAGGGGCATCCTGAGACTGGAGTTTTACAGGTACCTGCTGAAATCTGTATCCAGCTTCCACCAGGACCTTGCAAGACCTGAGCAGAGAGATTTTTGTTTATTCTAAAAGTGAGTTTTATGTTCTCAGACACTGGAAGTATCTCACCCAAGCTACTATTTAGGATCTGTATATTAATTGCTGAGGGATAAGCAGTTTCAGAAGCCAGTCCTCCATATCATAGGAAAGGTGTAGAAGACAATAGATGAATTTCTATGCAACATTTATCGAGAGGGTCCTCACGACTGTATGAAATGCTAAGCTAAAGCTTATGTGACTAAATCTGTATAAAGTAAATATCTTTTGTAATTCTTCTGTCCTGACTGAGTCCACCACAGAGAAACCACGTTGAAATCTCTATGTACCTTTTTTCCAGATTATTTTCTACCAAGACCCTCACTAACTCAGTTATCCATAAAACTACCCATAGAAATAAGATCTTGAAATAGATAACAGATGCACACAGGAGTTACATCTTGTGATGAATGAATACAAAATCCCAGCTTCATTATAACCAGCCTACACAGTCACATTTTTTATTGCTCATATGTAATGATCGAAATCATTTGAGACCAAAAAAAGATGAATTCCAGCCTAAATTCTAACACAATCTATAAAATAAAATAAAATAAATAAAATAAAACAAAATTAACAATTTGAAATTATTTACAATGTTTGAAGCACCTGGGAGAAGCATCCTAACTCCTTGCTAATTTCTATCATTAAGATGCTCTAAGTAAGAGCTCTGGTATCTCCCACTCTTTATTACCCTCTCCTATACCTGCCCTGATTACAGCACATCATCCTCAACAATCTGCTCTTTCTATTTACAATATCTTTAACTAGAACTTCACTCATGAAATTTAGCTTCTTAATTCTGTGTACAAACTGTATGATAGGTAATATTACTTCTGTTCTTTCTGTTTAAACATGCTCATGATTTACAGCAAGTAACTTTTGGCAAGTTGCCTTTAAATATTTACAATTGTTCTATAAAACCCCATGTTAAGGGATACATTCTGAGCAGGTAGCTCAGTGTGCAGGTTCATTGCCAGCTGCAGATTGGGCTCTGGGTGGCTGAAGCCCAAGGCAAGGGTCTGTGAATTGTTGAGCCCTTGCATGAGAAAGGGCCTGGGGATCTGTGAGCCGGGGGACTGGACACTCAGAGGCACTCAGGAGCTGAGGACTGAAGAAGAGGAAGAGCGAGACTTTTGCATGCTTGAACTGGGGATATAAAAGCCCAGGAGTTCCTTTGTTGGGGGTCCCTCTTTGGAGGCACCAGCTTGAGATCTTTGTGTTTTACTCTACTGTGAATAAATGACTTCAAGGAACCGGAACTCTGATCCTTCTATAGGTCACCAGGGGTAAACTGGTCAGGAAACCTGGTCTGGCTGTGGAATGGGATACACAGGAAGCCAAGCAGGACAACAAGGGGTTTCACTGGAGCCGCCTCCTGTGAAGGGATTTTGGTCCCAGCAGTAAAAGTCTCTGGCACTGGGAGTGTGAATGGTCAGACTGGGGAGTTTGTTTAACAGTTGTGTCCTTTGTATTTAATCCTTCTTTCTCCCAAAATGGCACTTTCTGTACCTACCTAATCTTTGAATTATGAAACGCATGCTACATGGACTTCACTTGCATTAGAGTTTGCAAGTAAACCAATGTAGGACCGATATGTTCAGACAGCCACATACCCACTCTGCCTGAACTCCAGTCTGGCTGAATACTGTGTAGTGCAAACTGTTTTGTCCTGCCAAAATTCAAGTGATCGTTATTTGTACAGCCAAAATCACAACTGAACTGCAGTTAATGCAGAAGATATGAAGATATATGATTGCCTACCTAAAGTACTTCTCAAGATTTACAGGAATGTTTTTCCTGTCCTCTCACTCATTATACTGGTGCTGAAATCATCTGAAGTGAAAGTTTCTTTTGTGAGGAAGTTCAAGGCTTTAAGGGGTTGAGCTGAGCAACCTGCTAGTCTAATTGCAGTGTTTCATTTTCTCGCAAAAGTAACATACCACCAATGTAAGTGATTCCCAGACAGGTGATGGGAAAGAAATTTCGATGCATTTTTGCTGAGTCTTGCAAGAAACTGTAGTAAAAGACTGATAAGTACCTCTTAGTACTTTTTGGTCAGATAAACAGACAAAATTTCTTCAACAGCACTGTTGGACTACTATAGTGTTAAAAATTTTAGCTGTGTAAAACTAATGCACTATTGTAAAGATATTCTCTTCCTTTTCTTCTCTTTTTTCAGTTTACTATTTCTTGGAATTCCTATATTTTCACATTAAAATTTGCTAAGGTCAATCTAGTCAAAATGTGACCAGATATCACATTTTGATGGTAATTATGAAAGAATAAGGTATTTTAGCTTCTATCTTTTCTAGAGATAACTTTGCACAAGAAAGACAGATTCTGAAGTTAGCAAGGTAAAAGAGACTTATTTCCCTTTCACTAGTTAAAAGCAACACTTTAAACATGACATGGAAATGAAATGATGGTGTCAATCTCAGAGAACTGAGGTAAAGTATCTGCTGCTCTCTGTTGATTTCAGTGATACACTAGTACAATACAACAGCTCTCTAAGAGGCCAGCTATATGCTGCACTAAAGCATTTACCAGAACATCTTGGCAGAAAGCTCCCATGAAACATTACGCTAGATTAATTTAAGGTATAAAAGGCATGGAAAATTATTACAAGTTCTTCATGCAACAATATAATAAGAGACACAGAATTCCAGAGAACAGCAAAGAGAAAAAATGGTCAGAAGATGAAGCACTTGGCTACCATAGCTGCTTACTTAATTAGAAATATCCCTGATCTAATAAAATCATCATACTATGAATCATCTTGCCCACGTTCATTCACCATAGGTGTCAAATATTCAATCAGTGGACAGTTGTGCATTTTTTCCTGCTACTTCCTAATTTTGTTTAATTTTTTTTCCTTTTGTTTTTTTCTTTGGACCTCAGTCAGTCATTCTTAGGATAACAAGATCCTGTATTCTAACCCTTGTCTCACATGGACACAGGATCTTCTTGGCTCTTAGTCAGTTGCATTGTTTTCATTAAATAAAGAACATTAGTGGAAAAAAATTAATCACTACACAAAAAGCAAATAACTTGAAGCATTTTATCATGTATTAGTGGTGGTATGCTTTAAAAATAAAATAAGTGCTTAATATTGTTGCGAGAAATGAAGGACTATATAATTTTTTATTACAGGCTTTCATCATACTTTTCTTCTCCTAAATGGTTGGTGTTAGTTGAAGGCCAAAGGAATACTATTAAAATAAAGGAAGGAAAGTGAGGGATGCTTTTTATATGGCCACTGCCCTCCATCTTCACTCACATATGAGCAACCATTTTAAGTGTCTCCTGTAAGGACCAGTATTCAAAAGTGTTTGGACTTCATAATTTGAAATCCATGGAAAGGATGATGAACCATCAGTAGAAATGAGCAGGATATTGTTTATTCCCATTCTAGGAATATATTCATTTTGAGAAACTGTTTTCCATTTCATATTGGGATGAAAAGGAGACCTTTCAGACCTTTCTATTTTTTCATGGAAAAAAAAGCAAGTGAGAGCTTTGCTTTCCCTACTCCTGCTGCTCACCTTCATGTCCTCTATAAGAGCCTGGCAAATAAGGTGCCAGCTTACAAGAAAAAGAAACTGGATCTGAAACCCAGCTTTTCTAGACCAATTCATTCACATGCCTGTTCTGAGTACTTGACAAGCCTGTCACGCAGTATAAAAGAGTGTCCAACCTGCAGACTAATTCTGAGGTCAGCTACAATTAATTCTTCATACTTAAAATAGCCCACCCTAGAGCTCAGATGCATTTCCAGCCATTACTTTTCTGATGCTGACATATTCCCATTAAATCTCTCAGTTAGAGCACACTGACTCAGCTTCTGGACTCACCCCTAGCCTCCCTCTGCTGCAGGGTTTAGCAGAGTTTATTGTTTGTTTGAACACTCACTGCCACTAGCAGGACCCCAGTTCACTCCCAATACACACATGACACACAAATAAAATGGAAAGGAAAATGTAGAGAAAAGGGAGGCATACATATCCCACAGAAACAGGAATTTTATCTCTCTTCTTGGATTTTTTCCACATAGCTGAAAGATGATCAGCTTCTGACGTATGCCTAGGATATACGTTCTTACAACAACAATGTCATTACTAGCCCATATCCCTGGGTGGTAACTCAGAGAGTTGTGTTTATTTGCCTTTTTTGTCTCTAAATATCAGCATTGCTTTTTGCTTGCAAATTACTATCCTTATTGAATTTCACTGGACTTGCATATCTAAAATTCAGCATCCCCATAAGTATTTGCAATATTCTGGCCATGGTCATGTCTTTTCAATGCTGGAATACTAGAAAAATATGTAGAAATTAGAGCTCGTAATGGTGTGCTACTCCTTGTATTCCACAATTGAAAGAAAGTATTCCCATCTCTAACACAAATAGCAGAATTAATTTTTTTCCCCCAGTGAGGAATTTGCTGCTCTACCTAATCTAAGCAGCCTAATTTCTTCTGAGATGAAGGGCTGTTTGTGAATGATGGTCTTGAAATCTGGTCAGTAACAATGAATGGTATCAATAATAATAATATAGAGATACTTTAGAAGCATTTGAAAGATGATCACCCTATATAATCATTAACAATCTGTCACTTGCTGTGTCTTTTTGAGCACAAAGTCATTAACATCAGCACTAACAGCTGCTGCCACTCTGAATATCAGGGGGAAAAAAATAGTTGGAAGAAAAATTCCATCCCAAGTTTTTAGTTTCTCAGACTGAACTCAGGGATATAAACACCTCTGACCTTGGTATAAAGAATTTGCTGGATCTTCAGTTTACATCTGGTCACCACCCCCATACCCGTAAGAATTTGAACACAATAACAAAAACTTACAATGACACAGCATCAGCTTCATTTGGACATATTTGGGTGTTGCTGGGAGAAATTAAACATTGCAATGTCATGAACATTGCAAATCATCATTTTATCCCTATAGTTTTTCAAATCAACTCTCTGGAACATTTTAACCCAGACAGTAGAGACAACTGCATGAATTTGAATTCATAAACTATTTTGTTCTGCTGGCATAAATGTGTAATTGAAGTAAACTGGAGTCTGTGAAATGGGACAAAAGAAAGCTGTTGCCTTTCTTCCACATCTCACAGATGGAGAAGAAATGGGACAAATCCACTGAATGAAGTCCTGGATCTTAAAATATTTCAGTTGCCCAGCACCAAATTCTCACCAAATGGGATTTTTAGTTATGCCTTAGTTCCTATTTCCCACTGACTTAGACAAGTCCTATAGAATGCCTTTACAAATATATTCCGTGAGATAGGATTTCGTATTTTGCTGAAAGACAAAACCTGCTCTATGGAAAGTGTGTTGTAGCTCATGCTGCCTGATGTTAGATTTCCTCTAAAGTGTGCTTGAAGGAGGCTGGGAGTGGGTCAAATGTGTTGCAAATGTGTAGGTCCTTCTTTTAAGTACAATGAATTTTGTCTAGGGAAGAATAAGGGCAAAAATAACTAACCTGATCTCATTCTACAAGGTGATCTGCTTAGTGGGTGACTATTCATCCCAGATGTTATCAAAACCTTTGCCTCCCCGAGCATTCTTCTGGAAAAGCTTCATGGCTTGGCCAACTGTACTCTTATCTGGATTAAAAACTGACTGTGTGGCTGGACCGAGAAAATGGTGGTGAATGGAGCTACATAAGGTTAGCGTCCAGTCACAAACTGTGTTCCCAGGGCTCAATATTGAGGTTAGTCCTGTTTAATATTTTTATCAATGGAAAATTTTATTAATGGATGATAGGATTGTAGGATCTATGGAACCCTTGTTAAGTTTGCAGATGATACTAAGCTGAGAAGGATTGTTCATGTTCGGGAGGGGAGGAAGGTTCTGGGGAATCTGGAAAGGCTGAATCAATGGGTCAAGGACAATCGTATGAGGTTCAAAAAGACAAAGTGCAGGGTGCTGTCCTTGCATCACAACTGCATGTAGCACAACAGGCTGGGGAAAGAGTGGCTGGGAAGCTGGTCAGTAGAACAGGACCTGCCAGTCCTGGTCAACAGCCAGCTGGACATGAGTCAAGAAGGTGCCTAAGTGGCCAAAAAGGCCAATGACATCCTGATCATAAGGTTTCTAATTTAAATGATTGTATGATTCTGTGAAATGTTGAGTGGCCATTTTCTGTTTAGTTCAATTAGTGGTTTATACCTTATGCAATAGTTGCCAGGGAGCCAGAAAATAGTTTTGAGTATGAACATGCAGTTCTTGCTGGTCTCTGGCACTTGGATGGTAGGACCTGACTTTTTTGGACTAATGAATTCCCCTGTGGTTGCAATGATCATGTAAGACAGGATGACCAGGGCAAGATCTGTCACTGAGAAAAAGCTTGAAATGCTTTCTCCTGGTATAAATTAAAATGTAATTATGTGTAGTCATAACAACAATCTGGATTGGAGTCACTGACTGCCAAAGGATTTAGAAGTCCCTTGAGACTTGTAGCAGATGTCCACAGTGAACAAGAACAGTTGTTATTGAGGTTATCAGATTTCTGGGCCATTGTTGTATCTAGTCAGACCAGAAAGTCAAATAGGAATGCCCAAAGGAATATTATCCTACTGTGCCTTCAAAGATTATAAACCACAGAGGACTGTACGCAGCAAAGACATCAGTGGTGATGGTTTTAATATTTCTGGGATTTCTCACAATGGGACAATAAGTAGAAGAGATGTCATAGTACATGACCCTTCAAGTAGTCTCCTGAGTAACACAATCCAAACATTCCTCAGGTTTTACATCAAGTTTCCAGACCTTTAAAAATCATATTGTTATGGTCTTAGCACAATGACACCAGTAAGATAGTTAATACAGACCAAAAGTCAAAACTGCCTATCCTCATCTATGCTGAGGATATCTCTGTCAAATCCCCAGCTGGCTTCTGTTCCAGAAAAGCTGTAGAGGAACAGACACCACTCTATGTCACTGAGTTTACCAGCCTCTTTCCATATTGTCCTTTACTTTCCAGAGTAGAGACCAAGAGTGATAATCAACTCTGATCAAATTAAACTGATCACCACTTCTCCAGTGACCCTGCGTGCATAAGTACCTGTTCTGTCACCTCTTCTGTCCCTGTATAGTAGATGAGCAAAGCAAGTCATGGTTATTGCTGACAGACATTCTGCACAGAAGTGATAGAAGGCAGTGAGGGCTGTGCTTGGTTCTCTCTGACCCTAGCTGGCCAGCTGGCTTTGCAGAATATACTCTGAATTTCCTAAAAAGGCATCTCAACCAGCATTGTTTGCATATGGGGGCACTTAGGGAAGAACCCCTCCAAGATTCTTCCCTGAGACAATAGGTCTCTGCACCATTGTCCCTCTGTGACTTTCCCTAACTTCCATAATAGTCTATTGTGATTAATAACCCTTGCTTCTACACACAAATTGAAAGGGAAGTAGCATTATACTATGTTTTCAAACAATACCAAATATCACATTAAGACTGTAGACTGTACAGCAGTATTTTTGTTTTAAGAACAACAGCTTAAATTTTTTTTAAGTTAGGTTTATTAAAGTAGAATCTGGAGTTTGTTTGTTGAGTTTTTTTTATTTCTACAAGGTACAGCAGCTGCTTAAAAGAACATTTCACCATAAGGAACAGGCTGATTCACTGCATTTCTCCTGAGTACAGATTGTTGTCTTCTCCCACACAGTCTTCATAAATTAGGAAGAAAACTTGGAAAGTATCACAATATATGGTTTTGATTGCTCCTGGCTTCCAGTAGTTGAACTAAACCCCAAATATCCAGTCTTCTTCTATGAAAAAAATGTTTAATAAGATATAAAAGATGAATAAAAAGTAACACTCTGAAAGGGTTCAGGAGGACTGAGGAGACTTAGCATGACTTTAACAGGAGGTTCAGTGATTTCTGTATCAGACACCCAACCTTTCCTTTGTAAGGTCTGGGGACATTGAGTACCTCCAGGTCTTGGGACGTTTCTCAGCTCTTACGCAAAGGCTCAGGAAGATGAGACTCTGTTACTCTGCCATGTTACTGCCATGTTCAAATGGACTAAGCTCTGACCTGTTTTAACTCACTACACCAAACTTCATTCAAATGAGAGTTTAAATGTCTGAAATGGAAAGCAAAGTCACCCACAAAAACATCCAGACTCCTGTGTGTAATCTATGAGAACAAGACCAGCAGAAGGCTAAGTATTCATATCAGTAATAGGGTTTGTTTTTTGCTCCTCAACCTTTTCTTTTTTCATTCAATTTATATTTAGTGCAGAAAAACAATTAGTAAAGCTTGCCTGAAATGAGATTTTGTTCCATGTTTCAAGATTACAAGTGAGATGGCAGAAATAATTCACTCAGAAAGCAGCAGGAGCCTCCCAGGATGGTTCAGTCCTCTGATAGACTAATAAATAAATAAACCCAGAAGCCTTCTGTTGGTTTTGTTTGGTTCTTTTAACTATAGGCAACATGAGAAGGTTATCAGAAAGTTGCCACCATAAAACAAAGAACATTCTTCCCTGGTTAGCAAACTGCAATATGTCACACTGTGATTCTCTTCACAAAAATTTTGAATGATTTGTTGAGATTCTTAGACATTGAAGATTACCTCTCCCCTACAAAAAAATAAAGACAGCTGAAAAAAGTCCATAGCAAAATGCAACTCTATTAGTTGCTTATGGGAAGGTGGTCTGCACTTGAGTGATCTGTAGCACTCAGTTCTGGTAAGATTTTCTTACTAGGAAGCAGCTGAAATGTCATAAACTATTCCAATTGTAATGGCACACATGTCAGAGGAATACTATAGACCTTTAAATATTTTTAAACTGTCATAGCAGCATAACCTGAGAGTAGAACAGCAAGGATAAATTATCTCCTGTTTAGCTCTGCTTCCTCCATGAGCTGGGGACATATGGGCAGTACAGTTTTCAGGCAATAAAGAAATAGAGATTTGAGATTACTGTGTTCAGTCCCAAGAGACAGAGAGGAACATGAATCAATATTTGCTAACTCTCCTCTCCTTTCCTTCCAGATTGTCAGTTCTTCCAGTACAGCTCCACATTTTTTGTTTAATCTTTTCCTCTTCATACTTGACCCAGGGAAACTTTCCTCCTGTAAGCTATGTAGGAGGATTGGTAGTGAGAGATGTGTTGGAAAGACAGTCTTTTTGTTTGCAGTTTTAGTGCCAGGGAAGCAACTGAAAAGAAATTTATTTCAAGGGTGAGTATGTGTTTGCTGCTGTACTAGAGCAGTTCAGTGAGTTTGGGAGCTGATGGAAAACAGTCAGTATAGGAAATAACCAGATGTCACAGACAACAGACCCTTAGAAGTTTTTGCTGTAATCTACTGTTGACCACATGTTCCCTGATAAAGTAATGCCTTAACACACAGGTGCATTCCAAGTGATGTTAAATATACTTTATCTCTTCATCTTTCATAGAATCACAGAATATCCCAGGCTGGATGGGACTTGAAAGGTTATTGGTCCAATCTTGCATGGGAAAGAGAGCCAAGATGAGGTTTTGTAGTACCCTGTCCAACCGCGTATTGAAAACCTTCAACAGTGAAGGCTCTACATCCATTGGGATATTGTTCCAGTGATTAGTTGTTCCCACTGGAAAAAAATTGTTTCTGATTCAGACAGGAAACCTGTCACTGTGCAACTTGTAATGGTTGCTCTCTGTCTTCTCCATGTGTCTCCTCTTTGTAGCTGCCCTTTCACTACTGTAGAACAGTGATGAAGACCCCCTTTTATTCTCCTGGCTAAAAAGAACAAATTCCTTCAGTCTTTTCTCACAGGGCAGGTTCTTCAGCACTTTGACCAACTCTGTGACCCACCTTTTGACTCTATCTTGTCTGTCCACATCTTTTTCGAATTGTAGGGGCCACAGCTGCATTCCAGGTGTGGCCTGACAAGTTCGGAGCAGAGTGAGATGATCGATCTCTGCTCCTTCTAGCAATGCCCCCACAGATGCAGCCCAGGATCTGATTTACTCTCAATTCTACAGCAGTGTACTGCTGACTCCTGTTCATCCTGCTCCGGATCCCTTTCAGTAAGGCTGGTCGTGCACCACACAAATCCAGGTCTGTACTGGACTCTTCCATTTTTTCATTCCAGCTTCAGGACTTCACTTGTTAAATTTGGCACAGTTCTTCCCAGCCCACTCTTCCAACCTGTCCAGGACACTCTGTAAGATGGTTCTTCTTTCCACCCAGTTTATTGTCATCAGCAAACAAGGTAAGGGCGCTCTCAGTCTCATTGTCCAGACCATTTGGGAAGATGTTGAACAGTGTGGGGCCCCATAGTGATTCCTGGGGAATCCCACTTATGACAGGTTGGTAAAAACCTTCAATCAGCACCTTATGACAGCAAATTTCTGACTCATTTCACAGTCTATCCATCCAATTTGTATCTTGTCAGTTTGTCCAAGAGAAGGCATCAGGAAAATGTCCAATTGTTTTACTGGACAAGTCTTTTTGTGCTTCTGCCTTCAAAGCATTCAAACCTTATGGCATCCCAGAAACAATTCAGCTCTTAACATTTTTAATTTTCACCTTTCTGTTATGCATGGAAAATCTGAAAATGTAAAGACTAGTGTTTTCTCATGTACCTTTAACTTATAGGTAAAGCATTAAGTCTACTTTGGTGTAATTTTTATTTATTAGCATCATTTTAAGTGAGTACTGAGTATCTCAAACTTAATGTAGAAAATTACCTTTGACATGAAGGCAGGCATTTTTACCTCTATTTCTTAGAGCAGTTGGGAGAAATAATTTAGAAAAGAAGCTTCATTGTTCTGTGATATATTCTGACTGCAGAAATCTGTCTTGCTTTTCACTCTGATTTTTACCCTGAAGTTGATGTTTTTTGCCTTTGGTCTACAATCACTGTCCAACCTTTCTAATCAAAGAATAAATGAGGCTGGAAGGGATGTCTAGTGGGCATCTAGCCCAACCCTGCTTGAAGAATGTCAGTTACACCATGCCGATAAAAGATTGAGTTTTTAATATTTCTATGGCTGGAGAGTCTCTGCCCTACTTCTTAAAATATTTTACCATGCTCACAGTAAGAAAGTTTTTCCTTGCTTGTAATTCATGGTCAAATATATGTAAGCTGCAGCAGCTGAACAGAGAATCCTGATTTTCACTTATATTTTACTTTCTTCCTTTTCTACACTGTTTGCTTGGAAAAAATGTCAAAGGAAAAGATCTTATAGCTCACTAGCATCTGCTCCATTGAAGCAGCCGTTTCAATTCATGTGTGGGCTTTTCCCAATCCAATATAATGAGATGCTCAACCGCCTTCAGCAGTATTTCTGTCTTGTGAAATACCTACTAGCTACTTTTTGTCGTGATGGAAATAACTGAGGTTTTTTTAATATTCAAGAATCCGTGCATTCACATAGATTTTAGCATGACAATATAACCTGTTGAAATTGGTCCAGGATAGCCTGCTCAGATCATACATCTGTAACAGTAAAAAAATAATCTGAATACACATAAAACTTTGCAGAGCAAAAAAAGAACAAAAATTTTTCTTATTTTCATGGTTTATGCTAAGGATGAGTATCACCATGCAGACAGTCCACATAGAGCTCAGGTATTTAGGTTTCTTACTCTCTAGTCATCCTAGTACCCGAAACCCCAAGCTATGTTCCTACATCCTCAGTATTTTTCTTTCACTAGAAGTGGAATTTAACCTGAGATCACCATTGTAAAAAAATTTTCAAACGTAGATTGTGGCCTCATCTTTTTTTTTCCCGATCTTGGGAAGCCCTAGTTACACTCAAGACACAGTCTTGCAAGCCAGGAAAGAGATTATTTTCCAGAAGTACAAGAGAGGAAGTTTTGCTTTGCTTCAATTTGTGTCATGCTCCATTGTGTCATGTCACAGTTGAGGCACTGCCTTAGCTCCACTTCTTCTTTTTCCCCTTCCTTGAAATCAGCCTATGATCTCTCTTAACCCTTTTTTAAGCCTCTTATAAAACTTTTATCAGATTAAGCAGGACTTTCTGGAATATGAAGTCAAAAATATTTCCATCCCTTTTTTCTATCCTGTATTCACGTGCACATGTAGTACTTTCCACTACACGTAGATTTGGCATCTACTGCTTTGAAAAAAGATAATGTTCTATTTTGCAAAAGATATGTCTGATATGTCATTTTATGCTGCAAAGTAAGGAATATGAGCTTACTTACTAGAGGAGATTAATTTTTAAAATAGATCTCTAAAACCTCCCAATAAAATACTCTGCATTTTTACTACATTTGTTTTTCAGATAGAATACTTTCCTGAATCAACTTCAGCAACTAGACAGTATTTAAAACAAACTTGAATGCAGTCTTACACTTTTGAACATATTTTAATGCTGAAATTTGAAATTGAAGAATTAGCTCCTTATCAACTTTGTTTATTTGTAGACTCTTCCATGGATCCCACCACTATATGGATTCTGACCACTTCTCAGAAGACATAAATATGCTTAAGGTTATGAAATGGTTACAGAGTTTATCAACTATTAAAACTGTTTTGTGGCTGAGTTAAGATCTAAAGCTGCATTTTTATCACTTCCTTCTGTGACATATTTCTGGTAACAGAGCAGAGAGCTTTTCCAGCCTGGCCACAGAAGAATCATTGCAAATTATGTATGCCAGAAATGGATGCTGGTTTTCAGTAGTGCTGAATGTCTGCAACTTCCATTAGCTTCAGCTGACAGTGAGGATGATATCTGCCTGAACATCAGGTTTTCAGACTAGGCTTCCTCTGAACCTGTGCAGACAATTGCAAGTTGGATAATCAGTGAACATCCATCTCATACAAAGCCTGTGAGTCTCACCCTACTGTAACTCTGTGTCTACTTGACTGTAAAGGAGGTCTGAGGTGACCAGCTTGGTTGCTGGCATCTTCACTGGAGTGGTCTAAAGTTAGATGAGATTAATTTCATTTTCTGTCCAAATTTAGCACTGAAAAAGGAGAATCTATAGCACACTTTTAGAGCCACAGGTGGCAGAGAGATGGTGGAAGAATTAAAATATGACTTTCCTGATTTTTTTTCCAATGTGAAGTAACATTGTCCACAACTCCACCTCATTTATAATACGAAATCTTCAATTTGAATTATCTTTGGTCTGTGATTGCTAACTTCTGTTGCCCTTTCATAAGCACATTATATCTGTATTGTCCTATGAGGCAAATAGCAGTTCTTTTCAAGGTCAAAGGGATGAGACCCACAGCCATTAGTTATAAGAAACCAAAAATAAAGATAGGCTCAATATAGCAAATAGGATTTATTTGGGTATCAACTATCACCTCAAAATAGCAGAAGGCATGGTTGCTGAGAGAAAGAGATACAAATATAGTTTAGAAACCTTATATAGTTTTATAAATAACTAGATACTCTTATATATACACAGATATTAAGGAGGTTTGTCACTATAAGGACCTATCTCTGCTTCTCTCCATATAGAGAGGAACATCTGTGAGACAGCACACTGGTAGGGGGTAGTCAATACAGTGTCCTGTATCTGAAGCACTTTTATTGTTTATTAGAGTCCTGGGTATTAGTGATTTAAGTGGCCTTTCCAAATGGGGCACACTAACTCTCCAAATTTCCTCTGTCACAAGTGATCAAGGAGCACTTCCTGTACAGTACCTGTGGTCTGTGTGTGCATTGTCTCTGTTTAGCAGAGACAGGGCTGCACAGTCTAATAGGTATTCCTATTTTTTAAACACATCTGAAATTCTGTGGTTTCCAAAAATAAAATGTATTTTATCTTTCTAGGTCAATGTTTTAAATGCAGATTTCAGCTACAGAAGCTGCACCAGGGCCAACAACTTCAATATAACAAGCTTGTAATTGCATGGTTGACACCAATAGGAGTATTTATGTAAGGGACTAGTGTGCACCAAAAGGAGCAAATTAAAAGATCAGTTAGAAAAATGTTTAAGCAAAATATCTTCTTGTGTATTATGTGTCATCCTACTTTTTCTGAATTTAAGTAAAACTTACATAGTTTTATACAGTGTAAGAATACAACATGACAATCTTCAAGGTTAGGTCTCAGAGAAATTTGCCTTAATAAAATTTTTTAAAACTCCAATATCTAAAACATACCTTATAATTCTAGAAATGTATTCAAACTGCCTTGCTTCAAGCAACATTGCTGATGCCGGTGTTCTTTTGCCATGGAGTTCCCTTATGGTAACCATAACTACTATTGTTGAATATTTCAAACCATATTTGCAAACACAGACACCAATCATTTACTTTCATTCCTTTCATGCTGAGTTAATTAGAGAAGGTTTTTGTGGCTTTTGTTTACCCACTATTTTTGAGTAATTGTTTCTATTTGTACTGAATTAAGTATAAACACACACCACCATATTTATAAGTGAATAAAAAAATTTTCACCATCTAAGATAAATTCATAAAAGTGTGTAACCCCACTAAAATGAGTCAAAAATTACACCTCTTGAATACCTTCTTTGGGACACCCTCTAGAAAACAACAGAAACAATAGGCTATGAGGTGAAGGACTGACTAAACAATGCATACACTGAAATGTGACCAATTTTTTATTTCAGGGAGAAAAAGCACAACCAGAAGCCAAATAAAATATTCACTGAAAAACAAAGAATAAAGAAAATAATTTTAAAAGACATCTCAGAAGCAAAAACTGCTAAACATGCAGATAATCAAATGTGAATATTAACACCTCTTTATATATTGAGTGTTCATAATGTACTTTCTATTAGGAAGAATATCACTAGACAAACAAATGTTTCTCTGCAAGAAAATTGTCATTTGACTGAAGGCTGAGACCAAAAATTTCGAGGGTGCTCCTTGAAATTTTTATAAATTGTTTAAAGTAATAAACAAAATATGGAAAGAGAGGAAGCAAAAGACTTGTTTCCACGTCCATAAATGCATCTGCTTACAGGGTAAACAACAATAATAATAGCTAACTTGACTTTGTGAAAACTGAAGGTCTATTTTGAGGGATAAATATTTAGCCACTATTGATGCTTCTGGCAAAAAATGTTTTCCTTTTTTGCTCTGACTCAGAGTGGATCTAACCACCTTTGAGCTCACTAGTACAGCTGGTGTCTTAAAGTGAAACCACAACCAGCCTAAGGCCTTAAAAATTTTGTTGAATAGGGCTTCAAATGATTCTAGAAAGCAAAATACATAAATGTCAGCCTTTCTGGTTTTGTCTAGTTGTAAGAACAATGATGAGGAGAATATTTTCCAATTTTAAATTTGTGAAGATTTCACTGTGCATTTGAACAAGTCACGCAAAGCAGACATGAGTGACTGGAATAACATTTGTAACAGGTGAATTACACTTTTTCTCCAGATGAATTTTTCCAAACATAAATGAGGTGGGAGTGGAGTATAAGTAGGGTGTGGTTTCCCAAACCCCACAGACAGCACCAGAAGTCCTGGTGTCCTGGGTAATGTATCCACTGTAAATGTAATATTCTTAAACTGTGATTTCAGTGCTTTTCTTGGTCCCTTAGAGAAACTGGGCATTATCTAAAGGTTGATATCACAAATTCAATTTCCTATTCTCATAAACTATTTAATCATATAGTGTTTTCCATTAAACTTAGGAAAGGAAAAAAGGGAAAAGTCACTGTCCTGGCCCTATGACAGCCACAGCTGTGAATCTTTCCCTTTGCATTTATTTAGGAAGCAGAAAAATCAGGAGAGAATATCCTGACATTTTTAAATGTTAAAATATACTTTCATTTCACTTCCAAAGAGATATGAAATATTTCCATGTGCAGCATATGTATTTTAAAAGTGAGGCCACGGTCTGAAAGTCAAAGGAATATTATTATGTGGGAAGCCTTACAGAGAGTTTGTCTAGAAAATCTCCATATCCAAAATGGTACTTGTCCCATTTCTACTTCTAGAAAAAGGACAGATTGTAAAAATAAGAACATGATATCATCCACAGTATATGTTAAGAGGAAGTTCAAGAGATATGTTAATTAGGTGGGAGATGATCTCTTGTAGTAATTGATACATTATTCTTTCTACAGTTTATTTACATAGCATAGGATCATATTAAATATTTCATAAAAATCAGTACATTTTTAGAGGATGACATAACTGCTTTCATTATACATCCGTGAAAAAAAATTCAAATTTCTATTGCAAATAACCACTGAAAAAGTTCAAGCTCATGGTTGATCTAAGAGCATTGCTTTCATTATGATTACTTTTTTTTTTTTTTTGAGTATTCTGTTTTTCCGAAGGCCTGGAGAAACATTATACATCTCATATCTGGGAAGCTATGTTTCTGAATATACTGACTCAAAAAATTTCAAGGTCTCTAAGAGAGTCTAACATTTCCTTTTCTGTGCAATGATTATTCTTTTCTCTTTACCCTGTGAAGAGAACACTGAAGTGGTTCTTCTAGGTCACTCTATGAAGGGTATGATCTCAGTTATGTAAAGTTTACTCTTTTTTCTTGTAGGACAAGGATCTAAGCTTTGGAAGCATAGAGGCATGTATGAGAGGAATCTGCCACTTGCACATAGTGATAAGATAACAGGAGTAAAAGGGATTAATTTTGTTAAATGACGTGGTTTGTGAAGATATTATTTTCCATATTTAGCCACTCTCCAACAGGGTAAGGCACAACATTTTGGGATTTTTCGCCCCTTTATTTTACTGATTAAAATGCTGTTGCATTGTATGGAACACAAACTACCCTGAGTTAGAACTGTATCACCTGATTCAGGTACAGGTGACAGAGGAAATATTAGGCTCAACGAGATATTAAAAGCCAAAAAGCAAAGTGAATAACTGAGAGGTTCGTGGTACTGAGCCCCATACTGCTGCCATCCCAATGATCTCAGACTCTATAGCTTAAAATTAACTTTCCTGTACTTGAAACATGTAGACATGGCAGTATAAGAGTATAGGTGAGTGCTTTTTAGAATTACGTTCTTGACTAAGGAAAAGTAGATTAATTCTTTTAAAATTAAATGCCACATGTTCAGAGCCAAGATATGTAGGCCACTCCAAGGTTTTTATCCCTTGTCAAGGCGAGAATGGGAAATAGTAATGGATTTTAGTTCAGATGAGAGCTGATTTTATAACATATCCCATTAAATGGCATTACATTCACATGACCTGACTTTACATAACAGTTATCATAACACAACTGACTGAACACAGAGCCTGAATTTTGCAGAAGCAGATGATATTTAAACCATCATTATTAACTGTTCTACGCAGAATTTTTTTCCTGTTTCAGTGAAATTAAATATATTCTTCTTTCCTTTTAAATCACATTCAAATAACAGGATTGCTTGTTTGTATAGCCATACACCAAAATGACCCTTTAATTAAAATCATGTCAAGAATGTCACCTAAAGAACACTGTTATAATCCTTCTACTTTCAGCTGGGTTTTTTAGTAACTAAGGTCTTTGAACTCATCTGTCAGTACCACCTAATAACTGCCTAATGAGTTAGACAGTTACAATAAGATAGGACAAACATAGAGGTCTCAGAGATATCATGTTCCTGCATACTTTGTTAAGACTGATGACTAGAAAGGAGAGAGGGACCCAAATCAGCCAGTGAGACCTGCCCTGCTAAAGCCTCTGTCAGTTTCCCATCAGTAGGTAAGTGAGCAAGTCTAAACCTACCATTGCTGGTTGTGCTCTGGCCTAATGTGATCCATAAGAAGGCTGACTTCTTCCATCCTGCTGCTCTGACTGAATCTTCTAACATGTTCTTTCATATTAAGGTTTCATTAAGGGAGGAATAGATTTTACTATTTTTGTCAAAGAAGCTTTTGTCTAATTTTTTCAATTTTTTTTTTCCAAAGGTCTCTTTTTAGATTTTGAATTGTTCAGAGCTCCCCAGACTCTGCTCCAACAATGGATGGCAGTGGCAGAATATCTTTTGATGCCTATGGGAGCTGTGCTGGACCAGCCTTGTATCCTTTCCACATGCTTACAGTTTTTTAGGTTTCTCTGGCCAAAAATGTTGCATAACTCTGCACATCTTAGTTTTGTTAGTATAGAAAGTAAATATATGTGACTATTTAAAATTAAGAATAAAATGGATTTTCACTACCTCACTTTTTTGAGGCAATACCAGGGCTAATATTTTGTTCTGAATATTTAAACAATTATGTGCAGGATCTATACAGTGAGCTGGACAGTACAAGATGTTAATTTCTTATCACTGAAGCATAACATTATTAATATGTGCTGAACATGGTGATTGACAAAGAACATTGGCCACAGTCAGACCGTGAAAGTCCTTTGAGAAACAAAATATTTTAGCAAATACCCTTACTAAGCATGAAAAAATACTGAAGTGAAATAGAATCTATGTTGTGCTGTGAAGTCAGTGGGAAAGGGACATTTTGGTGCAAAGACTAGATCTACTGTTTTCCTCTTTTTCTACATATCAGTTGGAAGGCTAGCTTAATTTATATGTTAATATCAATTGCCAATAGCCACTTGGATCATGTAAAGTACTTTTGCTTCTCATGGCTGGTTTTGGGTAACATCCACTGACTTGGAAATGTTCTCCTAAAGTCTTAGAAAGAACAAGTCAGACCAAGGGGTTGCATTCATGTGCTTCTTCTCCCTACAGTTTAAAAAGCCCTACTAGACAACACATTAAAAATACAAACAAAAAACCCAAAACAAACAAAACAAACAAAACCCCAAACCAAAACAAACCAAAAGAACCAAAACAAGAAGCAAGCAAACAAACAAACAAACAAAAAAAAATCAGCCAACCAACCAAATAAAAATAACACCAACAGACAGACACTGTAAAAACCAGTCAGGTCATTTGATACTGCATGTTATCATTTGTTTCTTTTCTGGCCAAGCATAAATAATCTTGTGAATTTGGAATTCAAACATCCCAAGTTGTCTAGCAAAAGTACAGTTACTCATTAATAATTTGGATTTCAATTTGTATGTGAAGAAAATGGCTCAACACAGAGCTTTTTGTATTAAAGCCATCTGTGACTCAGTACCATCATGCATGATATGGGGTCATTGTGTGAAAGCAGCAGTGCATGAACAGCCATAGAAATGGTGTATGAAAAGTCACTTAATGCCATACACAGTTCCTGGAAATGGTAATGGTGTGGGGTTTGAGGAACCGTGATGCACTTACAAATCCTGCTGGTTTTAAAATTAGCTGTATTTTCCATACTCAGTATAGTTGTAAGTGAAATTTTGATGCATGGAAATGACGTTACTAGCATGAGTTTTTTACTTGGGTATGTGAGTCATGCATCTTTTCCAAAAGAGAGCACTGAAATGCTGATAACACACTAGTGTGTATTCTGTATGTGTGATATGTATTGCAGAAAAACATTTCTTTGAGGTATGGTAGAGTGCCCTTAAGAATTATGTTGTATAATTTTTTCTTACCTGTGTCTAACCATCAGGGTTTTTTTAAATTAATATTGGAGTCCAATATAATCACATATAAAACTCATTTATTTCAAAAGCTCCACATTTTATCCTGCAAATTCCCAAGCATTGCAAAGTGGATATATTAACATATTTGAAACCTAAAATAGATTTCATGCACAAAAAGAATAATTTACATATAAATAAATATTGTCTTCTTCTCCCATAGCCTTTTACACATGAATTTTAAGAACTTTGCAAGTCTGAATAAATATATTCATGAAAGTTTGACTGCAGATTATATAAAGATTCCTCCATTTTGACATAAATCAAATTAATCTTTTTTGAATCTTCTCTGAAATGATGATGCTAGGCTAAATAAATCTCTTTGAATTCTCATTAACTGTTAGTACAGCTGATTCTTTGACTGGTTCATTAGCATGCTTGGTGGCATATGTTCAAAAAGAAGATGAAGAAAAAAGAACCCTGCAATTTAATGCAAAATAGAACAAAGCTGTAGATTTCAGTCTTTGTCTTGTACATACTGTAAGGTACGTGGAGCAATGAGCTAACTTAAGCATTTCATGAGATTCTTCTGGATTGCCATTCAAATCTTTTCTTAACTTTGACAAAGCATAAATTAATTACGCAGCTGCATATAGATTTTCATCTGACACACTCAGCTAAGACTATGGAGAAAAAAAGTGGTGATATATCCACAGTATGGCTCTGGCAAATAGATATCAGTAACTAAGTTTTCTACTTCACAATAGAGGAGTATAATTCAGGTTTAATGACTTAGAAACAAAAGGAAAAGTCATGTCTGTCCCATGAACATCTAAATGAGGTAATTTTGCATTGTAACTTTCAAGACTGAGAAATTCTCATACATACGTCAGTCATACAGATATGCTCAAACTACTATCTACTAAAGAAAACACATAATATGCATAAAATGTTATGATATGTAATAATCAATTGTCCACTGAGAAGCTACATAATTTGGATGAATTGTCATGGTAGAATTAGCAGAAGTCAGAAGAAAGAAATACACAACAAAAATGGAGCAATCAGCAGTCATTCTCCACATTATATGTCAGCAGCAGCAGCAGCAGAAGAACAGCACAAAACTTTCTGCATTCTGTTTCCATGATCCAATATTGCACCACAGAATTAGTTCAGTTCCTTGGCTTGTGGCAAAGGTGGGTGCAATTTCCAAGAGGTCTCTATTTACATAAAGTCCCTGCACAGTCAGACTGAGCATCTGTAATTGAATGTGATAGGGTACACCATACCAGGCAAAGCCACAGGCATCAAACTGCCTGAATAGTCTTTTAGGAGAACAGGATACTGCATTATTTTATCTATCATTAATAAGTTCCACTTTAAGCATAATGCCTGTTGTCATATTGCTTGACTTACATGAGATAATCCAAGTTGCTGCTTCTTATTATATAACTGTACTTCAGTGCAATCCTAAAGACTGCTTCAGGATGTCTCTTACAGCTTCCCATTACTCATGTATTGTCGCAGAAAAACACTTCAAAGGCATGTCTAGATGTATGGGAGACCTAAGATTTATTGGTTCCTCCCAGCTCAAATAGAGGAAAATATTCATTGTTGGGATTTCTTCATTTTAAAGGCAAAACACTAAAATCCACATGGCAAACAACCGTGTGTTATTCCTATTAATAGTATCTTGGAGAACAGGTATGGTTTTATGTTATTTACATTTTTTGATAACCAAAAACCTCCTTACTCTCCCTGTTCCCAGAGCGATGCCCAGAGTGATCTCTGTCAGAGATTGAGTTCAACTCTCTTTCCTTGTGGGTGCCCATGTTCTCGCCTGGCTCCCTCTGTCCATTCAGATCAGTGCCTGTACTTCACATATTTTCCATGCAAGTTACAGTGCTAACTGAGATGAAAAGCCCAGGATAATGGAATAAAAGCTTTATTTCACTGACTTTTCCAATCTAAACACACTCTGAAAGTTACACATTGAGAAGTTGACTTTCTTTTCCTCTTTCCTTCTTATCCTTACCTCAGGGAGAAGTGAAGAACAGCAGCCACGCTGAAGAGAAGTGAGAGCAGTGTACCAAGCCCTGTGGAAACAGAAAGGAAGCAGTAGATCATTTCAACGAGAGCAGTATGTCTTGGCATTGTTCCTTGACACCACCCCCGCCATCCCAGCCTCCTCTGCCCCTCCCACACTCACACATCTAAAAAGCAGATGGAAAATATTCTGCCAGAAGACATTGAAATACAGTGCTAGAAAGTTACTCTCTTAAGGCTGAAGAAAGTGATGGAGAACTCTGGCAGGCAAATTAAATTATTCATAGTCAGTGGCATTTTGGAAGGAAAAGCGGGAAGGGAATAGGAGACTGAAAGAAGTTATAGGGATTGTACAAGAACCATCTGGGATATTGGAAAAATATGCACTTCATCTTGCTACACTTCAGAGAGAGACCAGTGAGGCTAATTCTGAGTTCAGAGACATTACCAGTCTTCCCAGTTTGTTTTTAGAGTTGAGCATACACTAGTGCTGCCATGATATTATGGATATGATAGTCCATGCTACCAAATATCTTCCTTAAATTACTCTAAGGGCACTGAGCAATGACACTCAGATCCTAAACTTATTGCAATTTCCTCATCTACTGTGTCACTTGGTACACAGTCTTATTTGGATTTTAAAGGTGTGACATGGAGAAGAGATGATGATCGAAGTCATTCTCAGTGTTTCAATGACTTAATTTTGCTTTAAATTTTATTTCCCAATTAAATGTTGTTTTATGTCCCTGAAAGACTACAGGACATGTTCTCACAAGAACTAAGATATTCTACATTCAAATTAAAAAGGTGCCTTTTTTGATATGTCTCACTAAGGAAATATGTATTACATATTACAGAGCAACAATTAGACAGTAACCCAGTTCAACCCCCTAACTCTTGCATGGGCAATGAGGGAAGGAGAGAAAAAAGGACCAGAGAAGAAGAGAAGTGAGAGAAGAGAGAGCAGACTCTACAATCAGTGTTTTTATGAACATGTTAAGATGCTGTTGTGATGAACACAGGAGGCCAACTTGGAAAACATGTTTTTCCTTTCTGTAACTTCTTCTGAATTTAGGCATATGATGTTGACAAATATCTGATTCATTTTCCCTTAATAAATCTATCCCACCTTGTCTTTGTAACAAAGGTAAAAGAAACCAAAGAAATTGCCCACTTGAATACATAGATGGACACAGACTCATGAATTTAACCCCAATAAAAATAATCTTATCAACTTCCAGAACTTCATCAAGATAATCTTGTATTTAAATTTGAAAGCATATATCAAACTCTTCAGAAATGTTTACAAGCACTTTGTCCTCTCTGTTCCCCAAAACAATACAGTACAATCTGCTACGGGTTCTTCACTTGTCCAAACCATGGAAATGAAGAAGCTGACATATATTGCAGAAATATTCCAAGCATTGTAATTTTCCTATCCTCACAATCTTGTATTGCTGGAAATCAGCTTTTCCTTGGAATTTGCAAATAAAACAGCACCTGCCACAGCAATCTAATGACCTGAAGGAATTCTTATGAAATCAATCCTTTTGACTTTTACTATAGCAATCAGTGAAGTGTTTCAGTATCCTGTTGCATGTTAGTCTAATGCTGTTTTCAGCATACAGATTATTTAGACCAGAGATCATGGTCTAAAAATCACGTAATGAACTTGGGATACAATTGGAAAAATTATAATGAATGAAATAATAACTAACATGAAGCATCAGAAAGGATCAGTGGGGAAAAGGTAAATGGTTGTCAGTAGGAATATCAGGCATGTGTGCCCATGTGTAGATAAACACCAAAAAGATTGCCTGTTTAAATATTCATTTTTTTTGTCTTTGGTTTTTGCCCAACGGGAACTGCATTTGTCTCAAGACAGATTGTAATGAATGCATTTGGCATAGCTGTGTTTGCTACTTGGGGTACTTCTTCCACAGGGAAACCATTCCAATTATCATTCCAAACTGGTGTTCCATTAAAATAAATATGAATAGTATTTTCATTGCGAATTCAAACAAATATTTGCAAAAAGAAATCTGAGGAGAATAATTTAATTTAAAAAACAAACAAACAAAGAACAAAAGAAAACAAAACAACCCCCTAAGTATTTCACAATAATAATGATTTCTTAATATAAAAGTTCCCTTTTTTAATCCCAAAATTGTAGTTTCTTGAGGTGGAGAAAAAAAAACAAACAAAAATATTTAACACCCAAAAAATCACAAAGCATTGCAATGATTTCAAGAAAGAATAAGTTTGTGAAGTGAATACATCTAGAAAGTAATATTGGGACCTAAGTTTCCCAATAATCTTTTTGGATGAGTACCTGGGGAATCTAAATTAGCCATTGCTTAATTTATTATAAAAATATTAAATGGATGCCTGTCCATTCTATTAAATAGCTTTAGCACTCACAAGTATAAAAAGACATGTGTAGCATGCAACCTCCTTTTACAGATGGAATTAAAGATAATATTGTTTGACTGGCAGAATATATTTATAAACCCTATTAATTCTTAATCTGTGTGCACATCTAGTGTCCTTAACCAGCATTCCATGCTCAGGACCTCCAAAGCAGTCTGCCCACAGTATCTTTGTGCCAGGGCCATTCACCTGCCATTCATTTGTACAGACAACATTGCAGAGTCAATCTTTCAACAAGCTAATTTTATTTTCGTGTCTCCAAAGTGTAATTTTCAGCTAAATAACACAAGTTACTTACTATGTTTGAAGCAGCATTATCTTGCATGGGTTAAATAGAAACTCTAGGCTTGATTGTCTAGCTGGAATTCTTCCATGGATGTGAAAAATGTCATTTAAAAGGGCAAAGTTGGGCTTTTTTCTTTCTGCTTCCCAAACCTAGCTCTGCCAAATTTTCTCCAGGTAGAATAAGAAGATAATATTCTGCCAATTTGTGACAGGGAGACAGGCCTCTGAGGACGAACCCTGGTCAAGACAAATCAAGACCTTGGTGAAAGTTGCAGGAAAAAGGTTTTGGGGAAAAGAAAAGACAGGATGTCTACACCAGCTATTTGCATTAGATGCTGACAAAGTGTTTCTGTGAACATTTCTTCTCCTCTCACTCCAAGTCTCACATCCACAAAGCATGGGAACAGGGCAGAGGGCAGAGTGGTTTTGTGTCCTGCATGTAGTGTAGCCATCAGAGCAGCACTATGCTTGACTGTACTGCCAAGAGAACAACGCCAGTACCAACATGACAATCTACAGTTTGATCATAGTAGTTTCCTAGAAAAGAGTGAGAACTTTGGGCTCATCTGGATGCCACTGTGCCTTGTAGGAGTAGAGGGTGAGAGAGAAGATTTTTCCAGGCCTTTACAAGGATGATTGATTCATCTCTCATCCAAACGTTCCCCCTGCTGAAAGAACTGGGAGATGAGAAAGAGCTGAGAACCAGCAGGGTGTGATTCTGGATATAGAAGCATATTGCTGTTACCTCTTTTGGTAAAGATTTTATTTGGGCATTTTCATGATATTGAAGCTTAGTGCCTGCAGTAGGATTTAGGCTTTTCCAGGTTGTACACACAGGGTGAACCTTGTAGGGATTTTTGTCATTAAAGCGAGTGGGGCTCAGCAGCTTCCTGATAAGGGAATATAAATTTTCTGTTTCTAGAGTCAGAGGAAAGTAATAATATGGAGACAATGCTGAAGAAGGCAAGAACCCTAAATCCCAGAACATGGTTTCATGAGTGTATTTCAAATGATCACTGTCACACGTAGTTCTGAGATTCATAGGGCACAAAACAGAGATTTCCCAGGTTAATGTATGTATATGTATATATAGAGAGAGTTTTAAGTAGTTTATTTGCAAAACAATATAGACAAATCTTTGAATATTTCTCCCTAAATATAAGGAAAAAAAAAATCCCATGGAGTTTGGTTAGGCATTTCTGCCTAAGCCCAGGAGTGCTTAAGATTCTCTATGGGTAAAACACACCACAAAATAATCAAGGCTAGAGAGGATCTACAGAGACCTCTAGTTCAAGATCTCACTCAAAGTAGGATCAGTTCTGAGGTCAAAAAAGGTTGCTGAGGTCTTCATTCAGATGGATCTTGAAACCTTCAGTGTGAGCGAGGAGCTTCTCAGACACCGTCCTGAGAGAAACAGCAGGAGAAATAGCTTCTCCTTGTATCCAGCCTGAAACTTCTGTTTCAATTTATGCCACTTCCCCTGCCTTGCAAGCCTGCAAAGGGCCCAGCTTCACCTTCTTTATGACCTGCTTACAGATATACAGAGGAGACACTCTTCTCCAGGTTAATCAAGCTCAAATCCTTCCACCTCCCTTCTGTATTTTTTTCCAGTAAGCAAGTATTTCTGAGACTTCTGTGCCCTAATAAACAGTGTCAGAATTGACCAGTGTGCTCAGAAATCATTAAAGGGAACCAATGAAGAAAACTTCAGATGAGCACAGTGGGACAAATCCTTTTAGAAATCTAGCTTTCAGATAAAAAGAGGGAATAAAAAGGATCTTTTCTGGCTACCATTGCAAGGCTATTCAAAAGAGATGAATCAGATCAGATCTGAAGCTTCTAAAAATTCTGGGCAGTGCTTAAGAAGCACCGTGAAGAGAGAAATAAAGCAAAACAGCATGTCAAAACAGAGCTATGGGAATATAATCTGCTTGACTCTGAAGCAGTCATTTTGATAAAAGCCCAACTAAAAACATTTTCATGGAAGCTAACTTTAGTGTAGTGAGGATAATCACCTCTGCAGTCACCAGAGAGAAACGAGATCCCATAATCGTCCTGCATGCTTCACTGCTCCTGCCCAGGCTCCAGAGGCAGTCTGGTGACATGAGCCTGAGCAGGCTAAGTCAGCCTTCATGAATGCCCTACAAAAAGTCTGCCTGCACAGTTATGATGTTAGGTAAGCTGCATCCACTGACAGCAGATTTTCCTGGCAGCCCAGTGGGCTGAAAACCATTGGCAGCAGAAGATTTTGCATTAGCAGTGCTACTTCCTTTCACAAGTGCTGAGTTTGGATGCCTGTGACTGCCCCATTTCTTGTCCCCGTCTCAAACATATGTGAAGTGGATTGTGGGTAGGAGGAGCTGCGTTGCAGGTATCTCCTCCCACATGCAGCTATTTGGAGCAGACTGTGGAGAGAGCATATGCACCATTTTGAGATGGGGAAGAAAGCAAATGAAAAGCAGATTGCCCAGACCTGTTATATGGTAAATATAACCAGGCAAATGAGGCAGTGCCCAGGCATCATTTGAGAAATCCCTGGCTCCTTGTCAGATGTGCTCTTTTTTCATGGTAGTGCAGCTTCATGTACAAGCTCTGACAGTACAGACAAAGCAACTTGATGTCAAATAAAAACTAAATGGACTTGCAGCAGCACCAGCAGCAGGTTTTTCATCAGTGTCAGCGTACAAACCGTGCTCTAATGAGTTCAGACATGTCTTGGCTTTTCTACAGCAGTATTGACTGAACTTCTCTTTTAATCAAATAAATGCAATATACAGAGAGAATTAGTTTCATGTAAAGCCTTGAACAAACACCAAAAAAATTCTCCTACCTTAGCCCTCACAATCATTCTGATAAACTGGCTGTTCCTTTCTTATTAAACAGATAAAGTGTTCAAACAGTTCACAGTCATTCTTTATTTAGTGGGAAAAGATTTCATGTACCACTATTACTTCAATGATGTAATAGTACATTTAGCCTTATTCACAGGCTTTGATATTCAGTTACTTTCTCCTGGCTGTCTTTGGAAGATATAAGTACACTACCAGGAGGTAGGCAGGTGCATATAGGTAAGTAGATAAAACAGTGAAAGAGATTAGGCAAAAGATTTCAATTTTTTAGAGCAGAAAGGAATATTATCTATCAAAAATGCAAATACATATGTATACATCTGAGTGTGGTTTGTGCATCATAGATGTGATTCAGTCACATCTCCTGTTCTTGAAATAGTTTCCTTCTTGATGGGTCACTTACAACTGTTTATATACCTAAAATGCTCCTTTGCAAGTTGCTTGTTTTCTTTTAAGTGCAGCTTGGGGCATATTTGGAATTTTTTACAGCATTGAAACAGCATTCATCAGCTGAATCAGTCCATACCCGTGGAGGTCTTTGCTGGTTCACTTATACACTTGTACACTGTGCACTTCCTGAGTAGCTTTGTTGTGTGACGTCAACTCCCTGGAGGCTAACAATGTCATTATCATTACCAGACAAAGACAGTTAGTCTGTCTGATGGGAGTGCAGATATTGACCTGAACTAATATATTCTTATTTCCCAGAGAGAGATGCTTCTTGTAACAATGTGACATAGCAGAGTTTGCTAATATTAATCTGAAGGCTGTGTTCTTTTTTAGCAGAGAAAAGCTTTTACATTCACATTCAATTTCATCACTTGACATGTCTCTAGTCTACTTGCTAGACTTGAGATTCTTTGGCTGTTTAAAGACAACTACAAGGTCTTAGTCTGTATGTGCCTGTGAAATATTTTTGGCAACTTCTAATTTGTACATCTCTTGACCCTGCAGAGAAAATTATCAAGCCTGTTCAAAAGACTTGCTTTCTTTGGGACAGCCTAAGAAAAAATACCTTTAGGGAAAGACGACTTGTAACAGTGATCACATCTGATGTATATTGTGACAAAACACTATACATATCTTACTCTCTTTTTCATTGTTGGCTGCTGGCAATGCGCTTGGAATAAAAAGTCTTTGCATTAAAGAGATTACTATTTGCGCATTTTATTGCAATTTCCTTGAAAAGCTGTGCATATAATAAGCATTACATAAAAAGATTGTAGAAACAGGCACATTTAATAGTCCTTCTGGGGCATTCTTTGATTATTGTAACAAATATGTATATATGCCTGAAGAACAATTCCTCCTTATGAATGCAAAATAAAATTGCTGTCAGTAGAAAACTGGTTAATAAATACTAGAGTGTAACCACTTAATGATGCAGTCAGGGATTTTGCACAGTATCCTAGAATATAAACTTTGGTACATAAATACAAATTACTACTTGCACATTGTAATGATTCTGATGTGGGTTAAAGTCCAAATCATATAACACTCCCTCCAGATGTTAAGAAAGTAAAACTAGACGGCCCTGAAAAGGCAATCAGGCTTTCCTGAGACATGTAGCTTTGACAGTGCTATCATCCTCTTCTAGCCATTGTGGAAAAATAACCACAGCCACTGTTCCAGACAAGCAGGTATTGCTGTAACTGGAAAGCACAACTTTCCAAACACCGATAAACTTGTTATGATTCCATGACAGCTTTCCATAGCAAAACATTTTAGTTGTAATGCCATATTCTCCATTGAAACCTTAAAAAAGACAAACCTCAAACCATTTTATTTCTGTTTCAGCCACTACCAATCTGCGTAAGTTTATAGAAGATAGTCTGACAATAAGCATTACAGGCAGAAGATAATTAAAAATAAACTATCTGTAAACAGAATATTGCCTCAAGTCGTTGAGCTCTATTTCTTTTATTGAAATGCTATGTAATGGAAGGCACATGCAAAGTACTTTTTCAAAAGAAGGGGTGCTTTACCAAGGGTTTGCTTTTCTTTGTCTGGAAAACTTCAGAAATAAAGCTGTAAATCATTGTGTGACCTAATATTTACAAGGAAGTTGGTATATACCCCAGAGGATAGACCACAAATATCTTTTCATCCCAAGCATAGCAGTAAAAACCATGAAGCCATAGACACTTTGTGTTAGCCTCCCTTTCTGCCCAAAAGCAAACTTTATCTCAGCAAAAAGGGCTAAGGACAGTCTTGCTGAATAACATCAGTTCCCAACTGTTGTGCTACCTCAAATTTAGAGTCCCTATCTGAGGATTTTTCTTTACTAGTTGCTTCCTCCAACTTAACCAAAAGAATGTTTGTTTTACATGACAAAGGGGATTAACATATTTGTTCAACAGAAAAATTAAAGCCTGTTGCAGTTGCTGGCAGATAAATTGCAATAGAGTCACATCTCCAAATCAATGTACCCTCATATCATATGGAATGTTGTGTTTAACAATCAAAGCTGGGATAAGGGCATTACTCTGAATTTGGAATTTTTAAAGGTTTTGTTTGGTTTTTTTTATGATCACAATGTTACATACTAACTGCATGGCATAAAGTTCCACTTTCCTGAAAAGCTGTGTCTTGGAACACTATTGTAAATTTTAATACAGCGTTTCATGCTACTGTATTCCACAGTCTTTTGTCTAACTTTTTCCCAGTCATAACAACATTGTACTTTTTGTAACCAACAATGATGCCAACAGCAATGAATCTTCAGTATATTTATCAGCCTTGTATAGGCCTAACTTGACATTTGTAACTAGGAAAGATTTCACCAATTTATTTTTTTCTTTTTTTGTAGTTAATACAGAAACCATAATTAATGATTATGGACCTGATCTTCTGTAGCATCTTACAATTGATTCTCTATTACACTGGCAAAATAAGAAGATAATGTCACCAACATTTACAGAGTTGGCAGCAAAATACTTGACACTTCATGGCACTTGAGTTTCGTTTGACAGAATTTGATAAAATGGCTGTTTTTAAGGCAAAAGCTGGTAGAGTGATTTAATTTTTTAACTAAAACAAATTCATGCTCTTTTCCTTAACCTTTAATATGGTTAAAGATAATTGCATTCATACTTTTCTTTTGCTCCAGGATGTCAGGAAACCCCGCAAGCTAGCATTTTTACCTTTTAATATTTGTACCTAAATACCAAAGTAATATATGTTGTGGTTAAATTTCCTGTCCTATTAACAAGGTGGACAAAATTCTCATTAAGAAAAAGAAAACACTTTCACTGCTGTGAAATTGCTAGAATATTTTATTCAATTTATTTTTGGGGGGGGAGTTGAATAAGAAAAGAAGATGTCAGCATGTTAGTATTTCTTTGGAGGTAGTATTTCAAGAATTGTCAATATAAGACTAAAATTATGTCCATACATGTATGTGTATATTCACTCCATAAACCCTGCTGTTTTTTGACCAAAAATGTTATTCACACAGAATTGGGAGTCTCACAAAATATGGTATGTGAATATGATTAATCCTCTATAAACCATGCAATAATAAGTGAAGCTAACGTTAACTTACATTTTTGAAATCTGTGCATACTAATGCCTCCCTGAAGATGGAAATTGTCACTTAGATCTAGAGTCTGGCAGTTATAAAAGCTCTAACACTGCTCTGGTGGAGTGGCAGACCCTTCCTTGGGAAGCTGGTTCAGGCTGCCTCCATCTGTTACCTCTCATTATTTGGATCTGTGGAACTCAGCTGAAAATGGCATTTTGAGGTGCATACATTTAGATTTTGGTAGCCATATGATAGAAGGATTCAAGAATCAATAGTGCAAGATTGTTATAGAAGGAGTGGGGGTATGAACACATGGCCTTTTGCAGGCTGACTCTTCCTACATTCATGCTGGCTGACTGGGTACTGGCTGTTTTCCAAAAGCCACACATCCATGGTTGCTGCTGCAGCTGCTGGAGTCAAGGAGACACCTTTAAGTGATGCTAGTGCAGGGACAAGACATTCTTAAGCACAGAATTCATAGAATCTACAGAATGACTAGGCTGGAAGAGACCTTCAAGATCAACCATAGCAACGAGTGCCATATCTAGTCTTTTTTTAACATATCCAGGGATGGTGACTTGGGCAGAGCATTCCAGTACTTGATCACTCTTTCCATGAAAAACTTTTTCCTAATATCCAATTAATTTTCCCTTGTCACAGCTTGCGACTGTGTCCTCTCATTCTGTCAGTTGCTGCCTGGTGACAGAGGGCACCTCAGGGCTTCAATGTGTACTTTCTGAAAGAATATAAGCAGCACATCTGGAACAGCAAGTCAGTGCCAATTCAGCCTTGGGGCACTTAATTTTCTCTTATTTACCAACACAGCATTTTTGAACCATACCTGTTATCCACATTGACTCCTTTTTGTTCCCTACTTGTGTCTGCCAGCCATTCAACTCTCTGTCTCTGAATCAGCCCACTTTTCCCCACTGACCACCTATGTTCCGCTCCCAGTTCCTTTTCCTGAACTCCTTTCCCTAGCTGTCCCCTTTGCTAATGAACAGGTACTACCAATGTGGCATTTACAACAGAAGGAGGAGGGGGAGAGGAAGGAAGACCGAAACAGCAATTAGATTAAGTGGATTGATAATGAAAGAATGTAAGGGAGTAAGGATAGGGAATCATAAGAAGAAAACAGTGGTCTGTGATGCAGGGTTAAGACATGCCTATGTTATCTTCTTGCACAGATACAGAGTTTCAGAGTGATATCAAAATTTTTTTTCTTCTTGACACATCATAATCACTCACTATGTTACAAGAGTTTTCAGATATTTAAATAAGTAACACAGAGGTAGAACCCAACTAGGAGGTTACTCTGGGTAGTTAAGAAGGATGATGATCTGACAGAAACACTCCTATGTCTGATTCCCTTCCCTCTGTCCTGCATCTGCCTGTACAGTTGAAAACAGCCTTTTCACTGTTATCCACCAAACACTGTCTTCTTAGCATTAGTTCCTCCACAAAGCTTTTGATGGATGAACTAACTCAAATCTTCAAGGAATCATCAGAAGCCATGTCTTGACCTCAGCCCAGGCACTTTGGACCCAGCACTGCAGGCTGTACATTGCTGCAGCTGAAGGACAGGCAGAAGACACTTTCCAACAAGTCTCTCTAGAACCAGAATAAAAAGAAATCAAGAAGAGGAACTGAGAAAGTTATGGTCTTTTATCACCATGAAAAGATTTGACAGCTGTATTCTAAAATGCTAAAATCAGTGAGCCTGAAACTTTTTTAAACATGTGAACAAGAAATTTCTTTCAAAATTCTTGTCCTGCCCCTTGCTTTTCATTATTACTTTACATTACAGAATTTGTCTGCTGTTACCAGCTTCCAAAAGCACACAGTTCAATTTACATTCATATTTTTATTTTTGGGTTATTTCCTTATCTCCCTAGTTGTTCTACTTTCCTTATTTCTGTGCAGAGTGATTGCACATAGATTTATATAATTCCTTTTTATTTTCTTTCCTTTTCTCTTTTATTTTTTCTATTCTAAATTTTTCTGCTTTACTGCACTTTTCATCTTTGAGTCTTCTAATTTCTTTCTATTGCCATTTATTTTTAGGTTTATTATTTCTCTTCATTGTTATTACTCTTAAAATATTTTTTCTTTTTTATTATGAGTCTTTATGTATGTGTTTGTTTCTGCTCTCTTGCCTTCACAGTCTCCTCTTGTTGTGCTTGCAACAGGAATTGTTTGCTCACTGCATACTTTTATCAAAACATTGTATGAATTTGCCTGCAACATTTTGTCTGATCAAAGTATGAACAAATTAAAAAGAAGCACTCTAGACTGTATTAGGTGCTTAACTAAGATCCAGAAATTTTATACATGAAGGTTGATTTTTTAAAGCCAATGTTCCTTTTCCTGGTTTTGGTATCAACTGTGTGGGGAAGAGGGATGTGGAAAGACTTGCTTCATTTCATTTCATATGTTTCAGGACAGTGGTTTAACTTTGGTTCACTTTTATTTGATTCAAGAAGCTGATACAGGAGAGAGATGGAATTTTCCATGACTATGAGAAGCAGATGAATGAAGAGAATTTAGCATATTTGGGGAACCAGAAGCATTGATTCTGGAATTTTACTGTAGATTAATCCAAAGAGGAGAGGTCAGGTAACCTCACGGTTTGGAATAAACTTTTCCTTTTGATCCTGAAATTACATATTATTTGTGCTTGAGCTCAGCTTGAGATCAGCATGAAAGTTGGATTGTTGTTCTTCCAGGATAGAAACATATAGAACAGTCAACACTCACTGAATAAATCAACCATATTATTTACAACAATGTAGCCCTTTGACCAGCTCTAATTTTCACATATGAGGATTTCAGTTGCTGAATCTGGTTGTTATATTATTGTGTTGGCTTTAGTACATTGTGATGCTGTCAACTGAAGTTATAAATGAGTTATAAAAGAGTTTCTGCTTTCCAGGAAACTTATATTTTCAGTATTGGATCATAACTTACAAGAAAGAAAGCAGACAATTTTGAATTTTCTTGAAAGCATCATTTATCCTCTTCCTTGGTTTGTAATTAATCACAATATTTTGTCTCACATCTGATTTTTTTTCTACAGTTGTACACTCTATAAACTGGCTTGAGTATAACATTGAGCCCATTATGAGGAGGAGGCTGGATTTAGCTCTATTCAACATGATTTTTTTTCTGTGATTCTTTGATTTTACGCATTTTTAAAATTCAAAAACCATTTAATAATGGAAAACTAAAATATTACAGACCTGGAAAGAGAATATTTTTAAAGTATTTTTTTTTTGGAGCTTCAGTAAAATAAGCAAATTCATCTAACCAGTTTTGATTTCCTTAAAATCATATTTTCCAATAGGAAGATATCATTAGGAGCAAACGCATATACTATTGACCAGATTGTTCCAGCTCTACCCCAGCATAAGTAATCTGAGAAGCTGGAACCATTACTTCTTACCATTCAGGAATTGTTGGTCTTGCTAAAGTTTGTGCTGTGTTTTTATTCACAGCTCTTAGCAGTGTTGCCAGTCCCTAGCACATCTGCCAGGTAAAGGTACGTGTGTACAAAAAATGATGCTCAAGTATGCATACTCATTTCAGGATTTATTCTGCATTTACCAACTTCACTAGAAGCAAAATCAGCCTCTTCCATTAGCCCTTCATAAACAATGTCAGCTGCATATCATGTGTGCATAGTTTGATCTAAATGCAGTTCCCATGGGATTTACCTCACAAGAACAGGATCTAGCTAAGAGGCAGCAACATAATGAACCACAGTGCAAAAACCCCAATGAACCAGATTCACAGAAATTCATATTTTTTGCACATTAAAAGCCAGAACCAATATAATCAGCAATGAGGAAATCTGAAAAAAATAAAGGCTTATTCTAATCCAAAGATCAGCTAAGTGTGTCAATAAATGATTTTGTAAATATGTCACTTTCATTTTCTTGTGAAATTGCCACACTGCTACAAAATGGAAATTCAGTATTTTTAAAGACTATTTTCTTAATATAAAGTATTGGAGTCCAAGATTAATTTAGTTCCTGTTTGTGTGAAAGTTCACCTTAAGTGTTGATCTTATTCAAAATGCCTAACGCATATCCTGATAATTTAAAATGATTGTTCATGAAAAAGATCATTGCTGCAAGGGAAAAGTAATAAAAAAAAAAGGATGCTGCTCAGCCTTAACAGAATCTCTAGCTTATAATTTATCCAAATGGCATAGAGGGTGAACTGAAGATTAGCAAATTCATGACAGATTCAAAAGAAATCTGAATATATTTCAGAGTATGGTCTTCATTGTTGATGAAGAGACCTCAGGTCAAGATGATCTATGACGAATACTTGTTCCACTGACAACTCTGAAATGGAAAACCAAGAAAGAAAGTATATAACCTCTGAAGCAACTCAACTAAAGTGTCCCACATAATAAAAAAAAAAAGGACAAACTAATATTGAAGATTAAGTGATAAACCCACATTGCCTTTCAATTTCTAGTGCATGTAAGCTTTGCAATCGGTTTAATGGAAGGATATTCTGGAAGGCATGGAATTATGCCAGAAAAGGGTCTCTGACATTATGTGAAATTTCCCTGCACTATTTTTACCTTAATTTTATTTTACACCTAAATCATCAGCATTCTGCTGCAGTGTCATGCTGATGTTTAAGTTGACAAACATGTCAAACCAGACTGCCACAACATAAGTGAAGCCATGAGGCTCCATAGAGGACACTATGAACCATCAGAGTGATGTTAGTAAAAGCAGAAGTAAAGAAAAAGCTTTTATTTCTTTACTTGGGGTTCAGAGGGCAGAACTCCAAAGTTAAACTTGGAATTCTTCAAAGAATCAGGTAAGTGCCTCTCTAGGATTTGAAACTTCCCAACCAAATTAGAAGGCAGTATCCTTCTGTCATCCTTCTGTCTTAATTTCGAGGCACATCACCTTTGTTAGATGCCTTCTAATTAAGAGGTCTTCTAGGCTCCTATGTCTTCAGCATATGCTCATTGTGTGTACACTGGCGTCTAACACTCTCTCCACACCTGCTGAAGATCCCACTCTAGCAGAGGTATACAATGCACTTCCAAAGTAAGGAAGGGAATAATTTCTTTACAGTTGAGACAGCAGAAGTAGTTTTCTGTGGCAGAACAGGTAGGAAACATTGCATTAAATACTACTGACTCTTTAACTTGTGGGAAGTCCAACTCACGTATCCAAGACACTAGCATGAATGAGTCTGATGGGATGGACAACTGCCACAGACAACATTCTGCCTTTCCTGTGCTGCATTGTAAGAAACTTGAGTGACATTATTAAGAGAAAATAATATCCAGCAAAGGAGTATTAGGGGTAATGCTTTTTGGATAATCCTGGGCTATAGCCTCAATTTCTCACCCTTTTTTTAGCCAACGAGTTAAAAATTCTAAAGAATTTTTCACGACAAGAGCTGGGACCAGAAATCTACTTTTCAAGTTTACACCTTATTTCAGCACTAAAAACCATTTCCTTATATACTCCTGTCTAGTTTATGTTATCTGGTTATTTACTCACACCAGCTGGCTGAGTTTACTGTAGCTCAAAGTCTGGTCTTGCCGGAGCACCATGCAGGCTGATGCTCAAGGTAATGTCTAGGGAAAGGAAGCTGAAGCCAAAGATTTCTCTAATCTCAGGGGAAAAGAACAAACAAAAAACCCCACAAAAAATCTTAACAAAAAAAATCTACCTTATCTGTAATTTCAGAACAGATCAAAATATCTTGAAGGCCTGAATCTGAGGCCTAAATCACAGAATGATCAGTATTTCAGATATATATCTTAAAACTCTAGGCATTGACAAGCTGCATGTTGCAAAGCAAAGAGAAGGGCCAGAGGCTCCCATGAAGCCGACAGAAACCTCAGATTCCTCCACTAAAATTTAGGACTCTTTCATGGGAATGATAGGGATCTCACACATGAAAATTAAGAGATATCATAGCTGATTTTTAGATAATTTGTCATCTAGTGGGTATGTCTCTTGGGCAAGATCCTGCCCAAGCAACTAAAATTTGGTGTCTACAACATTTAGCTGCTTTGCAAATCCCACTAGGTACATCTGTCAGCACCAAAGATGCCTTTGTATCTTTGACTATGGGTCAGAGGACAAAAATTTTGCTAATGTCCAGACCTGGTGAAATAGATTAAAAATCAAAATTGTTCATGATAAATCCAAGCTAAACTCACTAAGGAAGATTCACATGTGTTTACTGTTTTTATTTGATTGAAAACACAAAGTATCGTTTTGTCCAGAAAAAATGCATTAGACTCTCCACAGAAATAAACATAACATTTGGAACACTGTCTTTTTGCTGTGCTTTTGCACCACCCTGCAGCAAGCACTGGTGTGGAAAAGAAGGATGCTTGGGACTTCCTTTACAGAAATTGGCTGTTCCACCTGCCCACCAGCAATTACTGTAATTTAAAGAATCCTTCAGGTATTTAAAACTCCCCTATTTTCCCACTGAGCTCCTGTGAGCTCCTTCCCACAGCTTCCTGTGAGGAGACCTAAGGCACCACAAGAAGGGCAAAAGCTACAAAATCATTCCAGTAACTTGCAGTATGTGCATAATGGCATATTCTCTCAGGAACTGATAGCTTCTTCATGCCATAAGGGGGCATAAAGAGGAAAAGAGATGCATCCCCTAGGAGCTGTAAGCACTTATACATGAGTCTAAAGAGATCTGTTTGTGAATGTTTGTGTCAATAAAGTAGATCTCTGAAAAATCTACAGAGCGTGAACTTCAAGGCAATGTATGCAGGACCAGATGAATGTTTAAATTATGGTAACCAAGAATATCTGATGTCTCTTTTGTCATCTTTTTACATTGAAAAATTCTGCAACTGAAAAGGGAGATTCATCCCAAATTAGTGAAAATGCAGAGCTCCACTTTTCTTATCTTTCATTATTCATTCTAGTTCTGAAACTCTGTATGTTTCACTGCCTTGGCTATAACAGTTTTGAGTTTTGTTTGAGGGGGCTTTATGGAGATTAGGGGAGAAAGTTGTGTGTTGGGATTTTTTGTTTTAAATTACAAGTTTACCTCTTAGCCTTCTGCACTATCCTCTGCTGGTTTGTTTCAGTAATTTATCTCCTTTGTAATCTTGCAGGTTCACCAGTGCAGGATTGATGTTGTAAAATTTAAGGGCATTAGTTCACTTGCTCAGCTGGAGCATTGATTTTACAGGAAGAGTAAAACTAGTATAGACATCTAAGAGCTGAATAATAAAATGTCCCTTCATCTCTGTATTTAATTACCTGCTTTCCTCATGATTACAAAGATCAGTACCAGGAAGAGATGAGCTTTTAGGTCTCAGCAGGTTAACTCCACACCAGAGGATTACACAGGAGCCAAACTGTGATGCTTAGTGTTCTCAATTCCAGGACAGAACTGGCATCGAGTACTCATCTATTCTGCTTTTTAGTGAGGTGAGACATTTGTGGAACTGAAAGCTCTGAGTAATTAAAAAATAAACAAACAAAACCAAAATAAACAAAAATCATAGACTCATTTTGGATGCATTTTCACAGTTTGCTGTGTAAAAAAAAAAGGCAAATATGAATATGTAATACATGATAATTTCTTTCCTTCTCCTTGTTATCACTGGCAACTATATTGCTTTGTCATACAACTGCTGCAAAAGCTAATCCTCCATGCTTGGAAAATCTTCTTATTCTAACTGCCATGGCCCTGCTGAAGCCAGGGTTTACGTCCCTAAAAATAGGAGCAGGATTACTTAGGTTGCAGTAGTTTGAAGGTTTTCAGATGTGGAGTGAGGAGAGAAAAAAAATTCTTATTCTAAACTATCAGAGCTCAAAATTACCATTTTAATCAACTTTAATTAAAGACTTCATACAGTCCCTGTACAAAGGTTTCCAGCATGAATGAATTCCTATCCCATTATGAAAAGGAACCACCAGTAGGCACTTATTTTAATTCCTTACCTCAAACTTTTCATATCTGCCTCAGAATCTCCTGGCTTTAGTTTATTGATTTCAACCTTACAGTGCTGAGTAGGGCATTTAAGAAAGATCTAAGCACTCGCACCCTCAATTGCAATTCCAGCAATGCCTACATATGGCCTAACCCTGGGCCTTTTGGGAAAAATCAGGCCATGATGATGTTAAGGGCAACCAAAGTGAAAGGCTCACCTTCCTTCTAGCAGGCAGACAGGAATCTGAGTTTCAGCTGTACACTAGGGACAAATAATAAAGACCAAACTAGAGGCAGGAGTCCAAGAGTTCAACAGGAGGTATCTGAACAGGAAAACAGAGCAAATAATCCAAGTATTTGGAAATGCTTAAGAAGTTAAAAGATGTTACTGAGAACTGAAGGGGGAAGAGAATTAAATTTGTATGAGACTAAACAATCACCAGGCTTTAGGTCAGGTCTCTGCAACTCATGCCTAAGCCCTTTTTAGATTCAGAAACTGAGCCTTCCTCTACCTTAGCACTCTTCCTCTACCTAATATTCACTATTTAACTTGAGGTCTGTTCTGGGAGGCTTGGCTGGAGTGTTTCTAAAACAATCTAACAGGCAACAATTCCTTCAAAGAAATAGTAGGAACCACTCTTTCTTGCACAAGACACAGGAGAATAAATGCACACCCCCCTCCCCCTTTTTTTTTTTTTAATAGCCTCACTCCTGGAGGGACAAAGGAAAAAAAACCCCCCCCCCCCCCCCTTTTTTTTTTTTTAATAGCCTCACTCCTGGAGGTTTTCACCCAGGCAGAACAATCTGTAGTTCAATTCAGTCTTCAGATCCAGCAAGATGGATGTGAGAATAATGCCTCAACTGTGGGAGCACAGCCTGGAGCAAAGAGCAAGTTATAATCTTTGACTCTGACCCTTCTCTCCACCTTCTCTCTCCCCTCTCTCTCCATCCAAGCTGTGTCATTCTATAAAGGGGATTGCTGAATCAAAAGAAGAGAAGACTGTTGGACAAAGAAATGTTCTAGTCCAATGTTAAGACACTAGCTTAGGATGAAAAAAACCTATAGCTTTGGTGTCTCTGTTGCTGGGACAGCTTTTCTTTAGTATGAAACACAGAAACTGTTCTTTGACACAGAATATTGTAGCCTAGGACATCTCCTTTGTAAACTAAGAACCCTGAAACTGAGTGCTCAAATCATGCTCTACCTCTTTATCTCCTTTATTACCCACAGTAAACTTTGGTTTGTTTTCACTCACCTGTATGTTTCAGCTAGGGATGTGAAAGATGTCTCTTCTCATTCTCACCTCAGTGTAGATAAGGAAGCTTATCTACAAGATGAGAAATATGATTTTGATTCAAAGAAGATGAAATAAAAATTTCTTATTCCTCAGAGAAGGTCCTGAAAGTCAAACTTTTAAATGAAAGTTCATTCTGAGAAATTTTCTTGGCTTTGGATGCGGATGAGTACCCAAATTTTAGCCCCTTGGGACAGAGTCAGAAAACCCATGCATGCAATCTCATGCTTCCTCCACTATTTAATGTAGTTAAGACATGAAAACATGAGAGAGAAATGCTTTATCCTCCTCAAATGTCCCAGCAGCCCTGAGAGGGCGTCCTGACATGGCCAATGCTGTCTGCTCAGCTGGCCAAGACCACTCACTTGCCTATTTTCTTTCTTCCTTTTATTTTTCTATCCCTCTCAGATATTTCTTATTTACATAATTGCACACAGCTATTGCACAGCAAAGCAGGTCCTCTGCTCAGAGCAGGCTGCACTTCCTTCACTGGAAGACAAGTCTCAGCTTTCTCACAGGAAGTGTTACAGGCCCTGAGCATCAAGGAGACAGAACACTCCTTACTTCTCTGCCCTGTGTGGGAACTAATTCTTCTCAGTTTCATTTGTCAGCTTGGTGCTTCTCTGCTGCCCAAGGTGTCCCTCAGTTGCAATGAAAGTTTTCATGCCAAGGCTTACAACCCCCTGCACACACTGCTTATGAAGGTGAGGTACCAAATCCCCTGCTTCTATCTTCTTTTAGGAGATGCGTCCCAACACTCTAGTTACTAAATTACAGGTGTTGTGCTCCTACTCTGTCACATTCCCTCTCTTTAACCTTCAGCATAGGTAACAGTAGCTGAAAAATATCCCAATGTGCAATAAAATTACTTTGTTTTTTCTTCTGTATGTTTGGGTGTTGGTTCAGGGTTTCTGCTCAGATACAACTATGAGAAGGACTTCGGAGTCTCCTTTCTGTTTACCTTGGTTAAACACCAGTATAGACTTTATCCAAAAGAAGCCTTTGGTGGAAAGCAGTAGTAGATGGGGATACCTCTGCTGAGTGAATAGTTGCAAGTGGGCTCTTTGAGGGGATTGTTTTTCCACTGGCCCAGAAACGAAGGCACGGTGCTCTAACCTTAAAATTCAGTTTTTGTTTTTCTTCACAAATCTTGTCCATCATGTCAGCCAGCCAAAAAAACCCAAAAAAACTCAGCTAAATCTGAGTTCCTCCAGCTGGACAAATGGCATCTCTTCCACAGCCAATGTTTCCACCTCCCTCTCTACTGCACTCCATCTTTCTGCCACGTTTGCTTAATCTGATTCCCACCATAACTGGCAGGGCAGTAGGGAAGGTCTCAGTCACTGAAGAGTCTGGCTTGAAAATGTAACTCATGGATTGGCAACAAGACAGGAATTCTCAACTGGGAACCCAGTAGGCATAAAGATACAAATAGACCCATGCTTCGGTCCAGGTCAGATCTGCTTCAGGGACCCTATCCTTGAACAGGAATAAATACATAACTTTGGTTTCCACAGCTGTCTGTGCCTGGCAACTGTCAGGGGCACAGCCTATAGAACAAACTCAAATATATTCTGCCAGAGATTTAGCTAACCTGCCTGTGAAGTGCTATATTGTGTTAGTAAAAACAAAAACTGCAAAGTATTATAGCAAATAATCCCCCTCCTATAATTTTAATCAATGCCAGCAACTTCTTTTCTTCAGGTAAAGATTTCTAAAATTATATTCTTTGTGTTAATTTCCCTAGATAAATGATGCTAAAGGCTGATGACACTTTCTAATAAATCAGTGTTATAATAATAAAGTAAAAATCAGTCAAATTTCTTAAAAATAAACCTTCTTATTTGGAATTTATCCCATTTATTTCCAATTAAAATATTTTGCAAGTTAGACAATGGGTAGTAAACTATTTCTACTACAATTTAGGGAGATATGCACTCAATATAGCTGAAAGCTCCACCAGATGAAACAAAATATTTTTTTTAATTTCTTTTTTATCCATGAACTTAGCGTATATCATGGATTTTGTGTTTTGGTATTTCTAATATTGAATGGAAGTGAAAAATGTTTAATATCTATTTATGTAACTTAAACTCCATCTTATTCCAGCTGGTTCATATAGCTCTCTCCCTGTCTTTACCAAACAGACTGTTTTGGTTTGATTAAATGCAGTATTTGTTATACATTGTGTGACTTCAGGAAACATCTCAGACTTTGTTTCTTTTCCCTGTTTTCCACATGGGCTTTGTTTCTTTTCCCTGCATTCCATGTGGTGTTTCTTTCACTTTGGTCACTTAATATTGTTCCCAGTTTTGTCAACCAAGATAAATCTTCTGGGACCTGTTGATGTCACGGTGATCTGTGACCTTGTAAAACAATAAATTATGGATTCACATGGGATGACCAAGCGCTCACAATTTAATCTGAAGTTTTTCACTTCAATATTTACCTTCTAAAATGCAGCATCAGACTTCCATTTTCATCCAACAAGCCTCTCAAGCAGGGAATGCAGTTCCTTCAATATTCTGAAGAGTCTAGAGATTGTACTTAAGACATCTGATACGCAAATCTCCTCTCTATATCTACTTAGGCATCATGAGAAGTGGTTTTTTCTCTCTCTAGTAGCCTTCTAATTGAATTACTCAGGTTTTCCTCATTGACAAACTGCATTGCTGATACTATTCTGACACAAGTATTAGAAATACATACATTGCATAAGCAGTAGCTTCATTTCAGATGCATAAAACAGGCTAGGCAAACATATGTACAAATATATGTACAACTTCTTATGGTTCCTAAATGGTTTATCAGCAGATTCCGTGGGCAAGGCATTGGATCCCTTCAAGTGATCTCTTGCAGCTTTTAGATCTGATTGTAAAATTATTGTCTGCTAAAACTGACATCATTATATGCCTACAGAAGGACATTTGGCAGTGATGGACTCAGTTCTGATATGTACCATAGGTTTCCTGGGTAATTTTTAAGTAATGTATATGCTTTTGCTCTACTTTTTTCCTACAATTTTAAAATTAAAACAAACAACAACAAAATCAAACAAAGAAAACAAAAAAACCCACCACACTCCACATAAACTAGAAATGTCATTCCTATCTTTTGTGACAGGGATTTGAACTCTGTGGGAAATGCATAACTTCTGAGTATACCGGGTGTGTATTTGCCTACAAAAGGCCAAAAATCTTTTAGAGTCTCCAGACTCTCTGGCTGACAGCAAGAAAAGGATGTTANAAAATGTTACAAAAAACAGCAGTGAAGAACAATGCTTATCACTCTATAAGTTTGGAATAAATCTCTGTAAACCAGCAGTATTGTAAAAGGAATATTCATCTTACATGTACAGAACTGAACAACTATTGCTATTTTCTTTTACATTAAACAGCTTTAAACCTGAAAAAAGAAGAAATCAAACAAAGAAAGATATCATAGGGAGTTGTCATTTGGTATCCTTAATATTCTGGTAGAGGTTTAACAACAATGAAGAGTCTGCTGGTCAGTTCCGTGAACATCTTTTTGGAATGGAAGAACAAATTGAGAAAATTCTCATAATCTCACACATTAAAAGAGACCAGGAAATATAATTTTTTCTCTGAGGGTCAATCAACTCTTCATCTACTTCTCCTACACTCAGTATAGCCATGTGTTTACGTGAGCATCTCAGCTTGACATCACAGTCACAGTATTATGCAATAGAAGCTTACCATGCTTTGAAGAGCAACACAATTTGGCATTTCAAGTATTTTGGATTGCTTGATGATATCTGGGCTAACAAATACATGTCATTAAGACCACAAAAATAATTGTGAATGACTTAAAAATATAAACAATTCAGGAAAAATTGTTTATGCAGAAAATCTTTTTCTATTCACATAAAATTAAATATGTACACTTCCTTTGTTTCTTCTCCTTTTCCTTTTTTCAGAAGATTTCAGATTTTTTTTCTTCTTTAATGGCAGGCATTTCATTTGAAATGTAATATCACCCCTTCAAATCTAAAATCATAAATGTGAATATAGGATTTGCCCACCTAGATACACTTTTATAGTAAGAGCTATTTGCTTTCTCACATCTTTAGGTGAAATTGACTTTACAAAGTACTCTAAAGAATATACATTTGTCCTGAAAATATTCACTCATCTAGACGACTGTTTTTGAATTTGTAAAAGTTATTTAGTATACGTTCGTGTGCAGAAGTTCAGTAGAAAGCAATAAAGACAACACATTTATTTAACTTAGAAAGATGTAAAGTAAGACTGGTATAGTGTGGAGTAGATGGGAAAGAAATGTACAGTTCTCTTTTATTATAGAAAAGCAAATTAATTAATACTTTTGACAGCAGCACATGCTAATAGTAGGGCAGTTAGAAATAGCAGGTCCTTGTAACAACATTATTTTGTATGTGGTATCCCAAGTACAAGGAAGAATAAACTCACTGAATAAAAAAATGGTCATTTATTTCTGGTGTATTTAACAGTTTAGATATTTTCTTCTTGCATTCTGTTATGGCTGAGTGACTGTTGTTTAGTTTTCATCAGCTCTTTAAACTTCCCCAACCAAATACCTTGCTATTAAAATTCTAAAACTCAGCTTATAAATCTTGAATATTTTCAAATTATTCTGGTGGTATGATAAAAACTAAAATGTTTTGGACATTACAGAAAGAAAAATATTTGAAATCTGGTGCTTTCAGAAATTACTTAGTAAATAGTGTTGGTTTTTTTTTCCTAGATGCTAAAAGTATCTGATTAATGTTCTTAAATCACATTGTACCTCCTCTTGTGCTCATACAGAGGTAGGACTTGGTTACTTTGACAGGTACATATTTTTAGAAAACATTTCCCAGGCCAAAACTTTTGCCTATTCCTCTCCTCCTGAGAATTGTTAGAATTCATTTTGCTTTTCATTAACAGAACTCAGGAGCCTTAACAAAGGCTGGGGAAAATCAGAACTTTTAAATTAACTTAGAAAAGTCTTGTCCATGGCTTCTCTGGTAATGCAGACCATCTCCAGATCACATTTAACTCTTTCTAATCTTTTCTAGTGCCTACAGTGTCTTATGGACTGACTAAACTAGTACAGATATCCAAATATTTGTAAACTATTCTCTTTCTTATACCCAGGAATATGACTACAGGGCTCCTCACTGTTTGAATAGCTGATAAATACATAGTTCTGTGACACTGTAGCAGCGAGAGGTGGATCCTCCTTCAGAGGTTGAACCCTGCAGCTAGTTAGGTAGAGTTCAGAAGACACTTCTGTTGAAAACTGTTCCAGTTCATAGCTGTGCCATTCACGCCCAGATGGTGTGAGGGTGATTCTTCCTTTCACTATCCTTTTCATCCTTTGTTTTCAAATTCAAATCGAGAGGTCTTGATCTGTCTCCATGTTCCAAAGCTCAAACCTAATCTGAGCGTTCAGAGTCAGCACACAGGAGAGCTTTGAATGGGCTGGAGATACCTCTAAACAAAGCTTGTTACCATTGTATTTAAGGGTTTGAGACTCTAGGAGATAAAACCCAAGAAATTAAAGAAAACTAGTTGAAATATTTCCCTTGCAAAAAGCTGCGGATTCAGTTTTCTGCAGGAATATGGAGTTCTGTCAGAGTTTTGACCAAAATAAGGCAGCCAAGGAGATCTGACCCATTCACCCATCTCTGCTTCTCCCTGCCTGCTCCAGCGAGTGCCCCAGCTGAATGCCACAGACTTCTATGGACGCCCTGGCATATTTTCCCCAAATTGTCCACTTGATATCTTCCTGCAAGAGTGAGACTTCTGAAGTTTCCTGCTCCTCATTCCCCCTCAAAAATGTCTCTTAGAGTTGGCTAAACTCACAGTTCTAGCTAGCTTCTCCTTTCTCAGCCAGTCACGCCCCTACCCCACCCCAGTACAGGCTGGAGAAACACCCAGACCTGACAAATTATCTATCTGTGCTGGATAGTTTAAAAGTCTTCATTTAGGAGAGCCTTAATTCAATTTCTGGAGGCTTAGTTCCCTTGAAAATATTATCTTAAACAGAATATATTTCCTAATTCAAAATGAATTAGGAGAAGTTAAATTATATTCTTTTTCCTGACCAGTTGCAGTTTGGTCTCTGTTGCTAACCTAAAAGGGAGGGATGGTTTGGTGATTCATACCAGGAAAATAACTCTTTAAAGTACATTTTGTACTGAAAAGAATTAGGATAACCTTTAATTTATGTATGAATCACCAAAAGACATATTTCACAGCTAGTGTATCATACTTGCACTGTGTGGTCCCCTGGATGGGAGGTGTGTCTTGCACCTGCCTCTGTCAGTAGGTCCATTATCTGTGATGGCACATGGTGATTGCTGTGCTTGCACTAGGATTGACCCCCTCCTCTCATCTGAGAGCCACCAAGCTCTGCCACCTGTCAGAAATAGGCTATCAAACTGGCTCCAGGCCGCTGGAGAGGAGAAGATGCCCTGGTCATCTGCCACCTTGGAAGTGTTCCCTATCTGTGCAGTGAGGTGAAATGTCTGCTCGGACAAGGACAGGCAGGAGCCACACCTGGCTGCTGGCAGCCTTCACCAGGGAGAAGGAAATTCTAGTTCAGGTCTTGTGTTGGCAGTTTTCTCTGCCTTCCTAACTCTGATGGGCTTTACACATATTCAAAGACAGGTGACAGCTGAAAAATAAAATGATGTGAAGATCATGGATCCCCAAGCTGGCACCTAAAAATTGGAATTCATGGTGGTTTTACTCCCTTGTGGATCTGACCCTGAGAGAGATCACTGCTCAGCACACCTGTTACAACAGCTGCTCTTGACTATATCCAGTTTCCAGAAGTCCTTGAAAGCCTCTGGAGTGTTTTGAGAAGCAAACGATGACATGGACTCCTTTGGGGAAGTCTCTTCCAGCTGGCAAGTTCTGTCATCACCAGGCATGCCGGTATCAGGAAAATTAATCCACAAACAATAGGGGTTTATGACTAAAAAGGAGACAGAGGATACCCTTCACTTCATTCGAAAAAAAAGGGAAGGCCATGGGGCATTTCCCCTGGGAACTCTCAAAGTTTTGGAAGACACAGCCTCCATTTTATCCTAATTTCCTGTCTGCATTTCCCTCTCTCTTTCCCCATTGGCTGAGGTACTCGAGAGTACAGACTTCCCAGAACGCCTGATAGCTAAGATTTCCCTCTAATGTATAGCCCTCCCTTTTAATTCTTATGGAATTTATGGTTTCTCCCCATTGTTTCTTTCATCTTTCAATATCCAATTCCACTTATTAGCAAACCTACAGTTTTTTGTAAGGCAAATACCTTTTTTCCATTCATCAACTAGTGGAATCCTTCCCATTGTTTCTTTTATCTCTCAGGGCTAGCTTTATCTACCAGCAGATCCACAATTTATTTGTAAAGACAAACTCCTCATCCCTCTCACCTGTGAGCAGCGTGACTGCACAAGCCCTGGACTTAAAGGACCTCTGCAGGGGACGACTCATTTTACCAGACAGTCTGGGAAGGGAGAATAATTATCCCTATATCTGGTTAGCACACTTGTCAATCTACCAATGTATACAAATGATTTTTTTCTCCCCAGTTATATCTTTCCCTGGGACTTCTCTCTAACAAATAGAAAGTGTCCCTGCTGTGCCTTGCTATTCTTTCCATATAGGGTTACCACACATCTAACTACCAGCAACTCTTTATTCTTGCCTAGATTTATCTGTATCAACACTGCTGAATTTTTTTATAAATTGCATCACTGAAGAGCTCATTTTTTGTTGATTTTAAAATCTTATAAATGGAGATAAAATAAGATAGATAGATAGATAGATAGATAGATAGATAGATCCCTTAATTTAAAAATATTTTAACTTCATTAGGTAACCTGTTGCAATGCATCCTAACCTCCCCTATGGCACAAAGGAAGAGCTGAGCTAGCATTCTGATATAGAAGGGCATAAAACACTTTGCCAGTTCTACTTGCTTGATGCATTCACTCTTGTACTCACTAGACCTGTAGTTTCAGCCTACTTGCCTGGCAGCTGCACCGTGTTATTCAAAGTGTTACATGACACTTGTGGGGAAAATACAAGTTAGAATCATGAGTTCTCCATCCTCTCAGGCTTCAAGGATTTCATTCATTACAGGATGCAGACAAGAGGTGAGGATTCTACAGTGTCAATGATGTATTTATTGATTCATCTATTACTTACTTGTTGCAGTTTTTAATACATTTTGGGGTTTTTTAATTTGCTTTTTAAGAGACTAAATAGCCGAATTTTAACATTTCCAAAGTCCTACAACCCCCACACAGTATAGTGACAGGATGGCCACTGTGTCTTCTGACATAAAGTAAGACAAATGCTGTAGTTATCAAAACCACAGCAAATCAATCGGCTTTTTATATGCTGCTGTTCCCTCTTCGCAGTAGCCAGACTACATCCTGCAGAGATAACTGCTCTCTACTAGCCATTGGGAAGTCATTCTTCAGTTATAGTAAGTTAGAAAAGGCCAAAAATGTAAATTAAATTGGCCTTTTATTGCCTGCGTTCTAAACTAAGTGAAGTTTAACAGCACTGAGACATACCCGCTGTTATCTGCAATTTCAGACTAGCAATTCTGCAACAGAGAAATAATTTACCTCAATCTTCTATGAGTTCTGTATTCTCTCCCAGGAGTAACGTTTTAGTTAAGCCATTAGGGTTCCAGATAAAAACTTGAGGTTGTTTTCCCCGTGGACAGAGTATCATGCTCCTTGCAAAACATCTGCGTACTTCTTTCAAAATATTTTGGTGTCGTTTGTTTGCAACAGTCAAGCTGCAATAGGAGTGAACATAGTCAAGGTCATGCAGGAGTCCAAAAGAGTTGAAAAGGCAGAAACATAGTAGATGAATAAGCTACTAGAATATGATCAACATCTAAGTTTGACATAATTTAGGGACTGCCAATTCAGATGGTATTTATAGGGGTTCTACCTGCAAGAATATTAATAGAAAAAATTTTAATTACTAAATTTGCTCTTCATAAAAATTCATCAAATGTGTCACACAGTGGTAGAGTTTTGTTCTGTTCATTTTCTCTGTGAGATATCAAAGGCTTATTTGTGAACAAGATAGGAAGCTTAAGTAGCCAGGGTCTAAGCCGATAATTCTACCAATGGCTTCAAATAACCTTAAGGTAACATTCATCTGTGTCTACTTGACAGCTGTTGCCTTGAATACACTGCAGCAGCAAGAATTAACCATAATGGGTGCCTGCCATGCCAGGGAGCTGAGAAAGGCTGAGCTGAACAGCAGATCCAGGCATGGAGTTGATTTCGAGTAACCAAATGGCTCTTAGCCTCCTGTGAATAAGTACACCCACAAAAAAATTCATGACACCAATTCATGCACTCTTACAAAAGTGTCTAGTACTGTCACCGAAACTGCAGCAAAAGCAGAAACTCTCCAACACTAAAATTTTTTAGCGTTAGAGAATCAAGGCATTACTTTATTTTGGCCAGGATGTTATTCTGGCCAGGATGTGCTATAGAAATCATTTCACCCATGCATGGCCAGGTTGTGCAGTGAAAATCATTCCATCACACATAATTCTTTACCAGACTTCTCACTTGTTTATGCGGACAAAACCCAAAGAAATTCCTGTTGATTGGTCTTTAATTACTCAGTTCTTAGTATTTGATCTCCTATTGGTTATTGAGCTCCTCACCTTCGATGCTAATTTGGTCCTCATTCTTTGGTTCTCTTATCAGTCTTTTCCCAGACCAGCTGTCTCCGACCGCTCCAGGGGGTGGTGTTCGGGGGTGATGCTTGTTAATAGTCGTTATCACCTGTGTTATCTCCTGGGTACTCCCAATCTGTGTTAATTTATCAGACCTTGCCCGGTGAAGAGTCTTAGGAAGAGGAACTTCAATTCCCGTCCTCCTGGGCGAAGGCGAACAAAACCCCAACTGAAGCTACAAAGAAAATTTTAAAGGTTTTATCATTTCCAACAGTAGCATGAGTAACACATCAGGCTATCCTGCCTGTCTCTAGCAATGCACAACTCTGCTGGCCCTTTATTTTGTCTGCTAGCCTAGTGCATGCAGGACATGGCAAATAGTAATAAGTGATGAAGGATGAGCTGCAGAATTAAGCCTAAAAGGTACAAAACTTCTAAGGGACACCAGGATGTTCCTTTTGACAGAGATACCAAATTGAGAAATTATACTATTAGGGCTACCTGATCAACTTTAATTCAATTTTTCTTAAAATTGAATATGTGTATATGGAGATCTACCCTTAAATTATATTCCTTATTTCTAGTCCCATTCCTCCTCCATGCTCCCAATTCATTTCTATCTGCTGAATCCTGCTGTTTCCTCTCTCCCCACATTCTTCCTTCTTCCTTATGCCCAGCATCTCACTGAGCTATGGTAGGCATCTGCAGTACTTGCATTTACACAGGGAGCAAAATTTTCTGGCAGTTTAGTGGATTTCTAGCATGTTGCTGCAGATGGTGTGGGGGAGGAATAGGGGCTTATTCATTAAAGTCTCCGGAGTCTCTACTGAGCAGACAAAATTTATTCCAAAACCTTCCAGCTTGGCAAGACAGCTGAAAGAAGATTCTTGATACAAAGGTTCCCTGCTACCCCTTAACTAGTCCTTGCCTCTCCTACAGGAAGCCTAATGCTGCTGAGAATCCAACATAGGCTGAAGAACCTGCTTTCCCACAGACGTACCCCTTTTTGAAAACATCTGAATAGAAATAAAAATAAAACAGCCATGCCCATGGCAATTTTGAACATAAATATGACAAGCCATGACTTAAGAGAGTACCAAAGTTGGATCTTTCTGGAAGTATCGCACAAAATACAGTTATAATTGTGCTACCAGACAAGTCTCTGAAAATACAAGTGAACATTTTACATTGAGAACCACAAAGCTAAATTGTCTAATATACTAACATGTCCCATTTGAATAAATTCCATATTATGCTAACCGAATATTAAAATTCCTTTCTGTTAAAGTCTGAAACAGGTTCACAGTAGTGTATGGGGAACTAAGCATCCCTGTTCTGAACTATCTACATTATAGCAATGCATATGTAGCTAGAGGGGCTGATCATGAAGAACCTGGTTATCTAGCTGCCTGACATCATGCATTCAATTCTCTGAGAGGAGAGACAATAGTATAAAAATTGATACAAGAGAAAAACAAAGGTTCAAAAATCTGTTTGAAACCAGGCTAACACAATAGGAGCACACCTATGTGTACTCAAAAGTAAAGTTTGATCCTTTGTATGTAACAGGAATGATACCTTTTTCTTGTCAAGTAGTGAACTACTTTAAATAATGAAGAGTGTTTTATGTAACATTTGCTGAAAAAGTCAGTATTTTGTTTTCACCCCAAACCCTCATTCCCATCTCCCTGCCCCAGGAACAAACGCTTGTGTCTCAAGTAAACAATCCAGGCATATTTTTCTGCTAATATTTTTCTTTATCTGAGAAAAAGGTTGCCCCTTTGCCACTGGATCACCTGTCACATATGGCCTTTTTTTTCCAATTAAACACCTACATGTCCCCTCCATATGTTCATCTCAAATCTTAGATCCTGATACCAGCTTCTTTCTCACTACTCTTTTCCCACAAATATAGTTTGACTCTACTGTTTTAACCATGTCCGGTCTTTTTTTCTGCTCACCTCCTTTTGCCCAGTCCCAGCAACCATCACTTACCAGTATTCACTGCTAAATGTTCCAGGTAGCTTATCCTACCTTACCTATAGCTGTTTACCCATTATGAGGACATCAATTTTCATCTTCAGCCAGCCCAACTTCCAGCTTCTTAGATGGCAGCAATAGTGCAAATGGTTAGATCCCTTATAACTGCAGGGAAAAAAAATTCCAAAGGAAAAACAAAAGACATAAGAAAGACAAAGAAAAGTAGAAGATAAGCTCTTATAATTCCTTTGGTTCCTTATGTTCTTGAAACAGAATCTCTATTCTCTACTATAGATTTTTAATTAATATAGTTTTTCTTTAACTACCTCTTAATTGTTTAGCAACCTGTTTAACTACCTGTACTTTTCAGTGTCAGTAAGAGCTTTGATGAGCACATCACTGCAAGATCCTCTTGATGGCTTTCCAGCAATTATACTATAGACTGGAGCAACATAGGAGATCCCTTGTTCCAGTCTGTGCAAAACCTACACCTTAAAAATACAATGATATTCACTGTCTTGCTGCAATTAATAAATTCAATGAACTAGCATTTAAGAGAATTATAAAATAAATGCTTCTTTCAGCACACTTAAAAATTAATTTAAAGACCTCTACCAATCTTTAAAATGCATTATCTTGTTTCACATAGCCTCAACACCTGATTTTAAGGAATCATTCCTTAAAAATTCTTTCTAAACCTGATCATCTTTCACTTTGAAGACTGGTATGACTCATGCTCCTCATTATCATTGTCTTCCTATTGTCTTCTGTAATGGTCTTCCTTCTCTGGGATGTGATTACCAAAATGCTGAGTTAGATTCTCAGCAGCAGTAAATGTACATTGCTTGACCAACTTTCAAGGTGTCAGGCTAATCTATGCAAGAGGAGTATAAAGGGCCCAGGTTTCAATATTATCCTATCTTAGGAAAAACATATGAACTTTTCTCTCAGTACTTCTAGGCCACAGAAACAATAACTTCTGATTTTCAACCTCATTTGATTTCCACAAGATATTCTTAGCACATAAATATTAATCATTTGTGCAAACAGGAAGATACCTGTTTACACTGAGTACATACTATCACTGAAGTACTTCCTAGGCCTGGGTTTTTCCCTCTGAACCAGATGCAATTCCTTTTCAGTGATTTAATTGCTTCCTTTCCATTTAATTACTTTGAAGATTAATTGCAGGCAAGTGTATTCCAATAATAGGCTCATCTACAAAGAACAGGAAGCTTTCTCTGTGGTCGAGGGAATTCACCACTTCCGACTGCAGCTCAGCTATTTAGCTATCAGGTTTCCCTTTGCCCCTGGGCTTTATGTGTCACCTTGCCTGTTTGAGCATAAGGAAATGTCATGGGATGAACTGTTTATTCTTGAATTCACATACAGAGCTCCTGGCAGGAAACAGAAAAATCCTTCTTCTCCTGGGAGCAACAGATGCAAATATCTCAGGCCCAAGTATTAAATTATTGATTATATATCATTAATGTTAATGATACCTAGAAGACTTTCCACCAATAAATTTCTGAGGAGAAAAAAAGAGTCAAAACTGGACAGCTTTTTATTTATGCATAATATTACCTGGGCAAAGATTCTTTCTTGGACTAAACATGCATATTGCAAATGGATTGATTCAATCTACCTTTCGTTGGAACTACTTCATTTCAAATCTGGGACTCAGATTGTTGTTTTCTGTATATAAAAATGACACATGGGAATTTTTTTCTTCTTCTTAGATGAATATTGAGTATTATTTTGAGACAATTTGTGGTTTGGGATTTAAGAGTTTTACCAAAAAAAATTTACTTCATATTACACCTAAGTCCATCAGAAAATTTTATGCTGCAGTAGAGTGCTGTGATTGTGAGCTCCCTACTCCTGACTGACCGCTCGAAAGAACCAAATACAATACACACATAGTGCAGCACCACAACCTCGTGCACAACCATTAATCAGATGTTCATGGGATTCAGGTGGGGAAAAGGAGCAGGGAACACTCACAAATAGAATGGCAAGAATTTGCATGTAAAAGAGGCACTCTAACCCCTTCCCTATTCTCTAGCACAATGCTCCCTAGTATTTGTGCAATGAGAGGTAAACTAAGAGTGTTCTGTAGCTAATGCTAAAGCAAGTTATACTGCCTTGGGTTAGGCAATTTTTTTTCTGACAATGCTTAGGATATATTTTTAGTCAAAAGTGCTTTTCATCCAAAAGTAGTTGTACACAAAATATTTTTCTGCCTCTCAAATGCTAAGAACATTTCTGTTTATAAATGAAAGGTTTATGACTCACTGAGGGAACAATGAATAAAACACATTTTTGGTTTTTTGTTGTTGTTTTTTTTTTAATTGAAACTCAACCAAAGTAATTTGGTCTCCAATTTATTCTTTTTGGTAGAAAACTACCCATCTTAAATTCAGTAAAACTGCTAGTGAGTTTTCAGATGCTTCCGTTTAATCAAATTTAGGAGGTGATTTTTTGTCTCTTTTAATCATAGATTTTGTTTCTGTATTTCCTTTTCCATTGCTTGTGGTAGGTGGAAGGAGAATTCTCTTTGTCCTACCCAGCAGATAGGCTGCTTTTTTATTAAAATGTACAGCAGTACAGTCATGGAAAATACAGATATGTGTGGAAAATAGGAAGGGTTGCATCCAGGCTCTTTGTGTGTGCTACAGCAGGCAGATTGAACAGTTTTGTGTAAGAAAGTCTGAGGGTGGTGGGGGCAAAAATTTGGCCTGTTTTCCCCAACAAAAATCCCTTTTGCAATTAATCTGAAGGGGTGAGATGCTTACCTGCCAATCTCACCCAAAAGCTTTCAAGCTCTGACTTTGAAGGAAGGTTTACCCACCAATGTGACTTTCAACAGCCAGTGCACACAGCCCCTGAGGCAGCTTCCAGGGCTAAATCTGGGTAGCAGATCCATAATGAAAATGTAGCAGCTATTTACCGAAGCAGGGGAAGAGCCTGCCAGACCGTTCCATAAGCACATGGATTTGGGCTAGCCAGAGCAGATATCATCTCCTGGAGACCCTTCAGGCTAAATCAGTGCCAGGTAGGAAATACAGGAAGAAACAAAGAGTGTTATGATCGGAAATAGAGGAAAAGAGAGAAGTGACGTTAATTCATTTATGGACAGAAATGAGCTGTTGAGTGTATTTTGACAAGGTGATATAGAGTGTTTGGGGGTAATTAAGTTCATTGTCGTGCTGGGAAGTCTGCAGTCATAATAATCCTGGGAAGTCCTTAATGCATTCTGGAATGTACTTGACTTGCACATCTTCTCCTGTGAATTTTGAGACAATAAAAATCGAAAAGGCCTGACTGAGGAAGAATTAGATAAGGACCTGAGGAGGAAAATGTTGCAGCATGAGTTTGCCCTGTGTTAGACACATGGGACCTAAATGAGGAAAACTTTCTGGACATCTCAGTTTTGGGGAAGACTCAGTCAGGTGGTGTGCCCTGTGGGGATCTTGAGAACCTTTTACCCAAGTGAAAGATGTTGAAAAAGGTTCCACTGTAATCTTAGTATAAATTTGGGTTGAAAGGTGACCAAGTACAAGACAGAGGCCCATGATTTGATTAGTCCTTTACTCCATGGAACTAAGTTGTTTAGGGAGAGCTACACTGCAGACAGAGAGCAGAGTGGGATTCTATTGCCTCTAAATGTCTCTAAAGCCATCAGAGTAATTTGTGCGCTTTCCAATTTAATGGAGGTAAAACCCCTGGTAACTCTTAGCCAACAGCTTTACAGTTGCATATAGCTCCAAACACAAGCTTTCATACATACTTTTTTTTTTTACTCCTGCTTTACTTCAGGTTTATTCCTGTTATTTGGCCACCATATTTGATTACTACACAAATAATTAGAATAAATGTAAAAAACTATAGTTCATACACTTCAGTATGTGCCAGTACTAATGGCTATGCTTATGGAAAAACACTTAGAAAAATTAAGAACTAGCAGTGATGAGCAGTGGCTGCTACCAGTTCCATCTTGTTTATACCAAAGGAGGATTTCTGAATGCAATTGTAATAACATGTAAGTGTCCAGTCTTACTGAAACGATATGACTGACTCATTAGATAAGTAAAATTCAGATTTGCAGTAATGTTCAAGAGAACAAAATAGTCCTTGTTTTACTTACTATGCCATGTCCTTCCAGCAGAATAAAAAACACAAACCAATTGGTTTGGTTGGAGAATCACAATATCAATTTTGTTTCTGAAAAATTTATAACTTTTCATTAGAGACTTCCAGTGACAGGGGATCCAGTCTTCCCAATCTAGCAAGTGTTCCCAGTGTGCTCAGTAAACTTTATAATTAGAAAACATTTCTAGTAACTTTCATCTTTTGTGTGTTAATTTAACTTTCTTCTTTTCCCATTCTTTGCAGATACAGACAAAAGTGTTGTTTCATTTTGTACCAACAGGAATAGCCTAATATTCTTACAATTTCCTGCCTAAATGTCCTCCTCTGTCTTTCTTAGGCTTGACAGCACCCACTCTTCCAATCTTACTTCCTTGTGGCTTCTGCATCTTGTGGGATATATTTCTGGTTTTTAAACTATGAGCAGAATATTCGTCTTTCCAAAATAATCTGATATTTTTTATTCTGACCCAATATGTGATCCACTATAGTTGAGATTTTTATGAAGAATTTGCTTTCTGATATCTACCATCATAATGAATTAGTATAATTGATGTTTTCTATACTATCTTGCCCTTTCTATTAACCTTGCCCCTATTCCTTTTCTACCTTGAGTTACATACTATATTTCCAGTCCATGTTTCCAGACTTTTATTTTTACTGTATTCCCCCAACACATTTGAGGTCCTTCCTAGCACTGTATCAGATACAAAACTAATGAGCGTTTTGACTATTCCACCATCTGTTTTGCTAATGAAAATCTTGAACAGAAGCAATTCTAAGGCAGACCCCCCACAGAACCCTGAACATAATTAGATTTTTATTAATTTCTCTATGGTGTGGTTATCTAATCAGCTTTGTGCCCACAGAATAAAGGCTATGTATTTCTTGCTTTGGACATGAGAATATCAACAGAGACTGAGTCAAAAATTTTGCTCAAGTCAAAGTACATGTGTTCTACTCCTCATCTGTCCACAGGACCTGCTCATTGAAAGTGAATTATTTTACTTGATTTATTTTTGGCAAATCTATCTTGGCTTCTAGTTCTCTCTCTGTTGTTTTCTAGGTTCTGAAAACTGCTCCAGACTTATTCTGTGAATTGAAGATAAACTGATTGATCTAATTCAGTCATCTCTTCTTCTTTTTCTGTACTCTTGAGATGAATAGGCCCCAACCTTCTTCTATTTAATAAAGGTCACAATAGATGGACTTTAATGTCTTCACAGGCAGAGAAATATGCACTTAGCGCTATAACTAGGTATCTATCACACTAGTATTTAAATAGTGGTAATGTAAAAGCATTTGATTTCCTTTGGTTAAGGGGGATGTACAATATTATTTCATCTACTTTACACCTTGAAAATGCAAATAGGAATAAAATCTTTAACGACAATTTTAAAGCCTTGGAGGTCATTCATTTACTGCCATTCTAGAGTAGAAATTTTTATTTGGATTAGGGTGAGTGCCTCAATGTGTCTCAATGTCTTAGTCAGGGATATTGTACAGAAATATTTTATGGGTGTAAAGAGTCCAAGATTTCAGGGATGCACAATGAAAACTTTAAACTCCAGATTTTCGGCTTTATCTTTACAATAGAAACAGAAGATGAGATCCACACAGTCTAAGTTTGGCAATAGAAGAGTTAGTTGCCTGGACTACAGTAACTATGCAGGCTCTCCTTCTGGGGAAGGGAAACAAGCTGACAACTCCTTCCTAAAAGTGGTACAAAGCAGATGAGATCGCTTTTCCACTTTCTTTCATTGGCACTAACATGCATACTGCAGATAGATTTTGCCAGCTACTTTAGGGAGACGTTGAGGAAAGCAGGTGATGGGACCCACTGTGAAAATTAGTGCATCTTAGTGGAATTGCTGCTGTTATCTCAAGTGTGTGAATCTTCAAGTTATGCTGACATCCCTACTGCATCAGCCTAGGATTCAGTAACCAGGCCAGTAAAACCAACAATTTTCTTGCTCTTCATAGTAGCCTGACATGTCAGAGTTCAGGCATGTTAACAAGTGAATTTCTGTTGCTCTGCTATATGTTAGTTCAGTACATAAGTGAAGAAGTTACATTGCAAATACTGTTTATTGGGATGGGTGAAATATTTCTGTCTTATTCCTTCTGTAACAAAGAAGAGGATGTACTCTACTAAAAAAGAACTTTAAAAAGGTGTTTACTGATATTGATCATACAGGCAGAATTTTCTCAGATCAGAAGGGATCCCAGCATGTCTCTAGACCAACCTTCTACTCAAAGCAGGTAGGGTCTACAATTTGTTGAAGCCCTGAAGACTTAAAAGAGTAAGACACAAAGCAAAGGGACAAATTCTTAATATTTCTAGAGATAAGCCAATATTTAGAAAATAGGAGCTAAAAAAAAATTCTCTCTAGTCAGATAGTTCTGTATCTATTATTTTAGGAATATTAATAAAAATGAGTAAAAAAACAAGAAAAATCCACAAAATATGCACGAATATTACTTTGGGATGATTTTCAGATTTAATAAACAATTGAATGCACGCTTATTCAAAAAGAATTTTGAAACAATTAGTTGCATTAAAATTCAGACCAATTAAACAGAATTTCCTTTCCTTCCGGTATAAATAAGCTGAAAACAAAGTGCAACATTTAATTTGGGGTTCCCTGTAATATTTCAGGCAAATGCAAAATAAAAATTAGTTATACTTGTTTCATCTTTGTTCCCTTTTTTTTTTTTAACTTTCCACTAAAAATATTGCTTTGGCTTGTTCTAGCCTGGATTTTTAATGCCTTTGTTTTTTGTAGTTTAAGCATATACCAAAAGTGTATTGATTAGTCAATTCCAACTAGTATCATGAGTCAGACAGAAAAAGGACCTTGGCCTAGATCAGCAATGAGACGTGTATAAATTAGGGTCCCAATCAAAGTGGTGTCAGTTCTTCATAATATCTCAGACTTCCATGAACTCACTGACTATGTTTATTCTATTATTGGATCCATGATTTTTAGGAGATTAGTTAATCAACCAAAATTAATGATAAAGCAACTTTCTTCCTCAGAATCACTTTTTTTCTTGACATGAAGTATTGCCTGTTTAAACAGAATTGCAATGCTAAGTAAAATGAAAATCAAGCTTTTTTTTTTTTTCCAGAAATCAATGCTTTTTTTGCCAGATTTTTACATTCTGACACAGAGTCATCCATGCATTAAATAAGTCAATTGAAGTTATTTAGGTGACATACACATCATTAGTTCACTTTTCAAATCTGTGTTGTGCAAGGTACAGAAAGCTGTTTCTAAACAATTCTCTTTCTAAATTGCAGGTGTAAATATATATATATATATACATATATATACTTGACATTTAAGCTACATTGCTTTGAACTAAAGCAACTGACAGGCTTTCTTAATGCTAACAGCCATAGCACAACTCTGCTTAACTGATTCATATCCAGGAAAACGGCATCTGTTAGTGGCACAAAGCATCTTCTGCCTTATAATGTCAAACAGCTACTAAGAGAGAAGAACTTTGGTATCATACGAGATTGGACTAATTCTGTTTTCACCGATGTGAATGTAAATTTTACATCATTGTGTGAGAATTATTCAAGCTCTACATTATCTTGTAACTACTAACACTACAGGATATCACTCCGTGTGTAGCCTCTGGAGAAAAACAAACTACTAATGCAATTGTCATCATAAGAAATAGAAAACGGCAAAATCTTTCTCTCTTTCATGTTATCTACAGAAAACTAGGTAGGAGAAAGTAATTTTTTTTGCTTGCAAAACAGTGTAGGGATAGAAGTTATGATTACTCTGAGTAAGCAGAAATCTTATACTAGATTAATTTCCACCATTTTCTATGGATCTATTTTTCTAGGTTTGTATAACCTGATATACTAGACAGATTTTGGACCACAAAAGAAAAAGTATAACTACCTTTTGTCAAGTCCTTTGGGTCTGAAAAAATTTGATAATTAATCTTTCAAGTTTCTAACTTGCAGTTTTGTCATTTTCAGTATCTGAAAAGAATGGAAAGATAGAAAATTTTGCTACAGAAAAAAATTATATCCTTTTTAAAAAGGATTTTATTGTTTTTTCATATTTGGTTCAGAAAGAATGAAAAAAGACTCCTCATGCTCAAAATGAGAGATGTGCCACTTCCAAGCACCTAAGGGAGACACCATTTTCTCTGTATTTCATGTGCTGATAGCACTGTTTCAATCACTAGACTTCATCCAGGATGATGTTGCAGGTGACTAATTGTGACTCTGATTTACATCAATTGAGCCATTTTGGCTTGAAATGAAACAGATTATGCTGTGCTCCACATAGTTTGAAAGGGACCTATTGTGTCATCCAAGTATTTGGTTTCCAGAGCAGCAGAAAAAAATATTGCATGGAAATCAAATCAGTAGGAAAATGTCTCAGCTGAAGTATGGTCTGTTTGGAGTCAGAAAAAGAGGACAGAAGTCTTCTAAGGTAAGTGTGAATTATTTAAAAATCTGCAAGTTCTACAGCATTTTCTCATTAGTTATTCAATCATTAATAAAATTCAAAGGTCTCTGCCAGCATCCAGTCTGAGACTATAACCGTATTGAGTAGGTAGAAGTTTGGTAATAAAGCAATTCTATTATAAGCTAGAAGCAGAAGTCCACCTTGAGGTAGGAAATCCATTAATTTGAAATCCTAATTACTTCCCATTTTAGTAAACTGTTACTGCTCATTGTAGTTGGTGTAGAGAAAATGACTTGGAAATTAATTTTTCCCACAGCTCCAGGGATGGCTCAACATGATTTCAGATGACAACGTATTTGATTCATGGAAAAGAAGGAATCAGTCACAGACAGCAGATTTTCCAAGCTGGGGCAGTACATCAGGATGCCATTGCAGTAGGGAGGGACTGTGTTTCACTGAGATGCCTGCCCTTTCTGATCTGTTATCTCCTTGTGAGTGAGAAACCTAAACTTAAACTTTTCAGGGGGTCTTTTTAAAAGCAAGATTTGTGGTGGGTGAAGCTTTCAGAAAGGCAAAAGCATTAAGGAAAACTTTCTAGAAAAGAAATCAAACCCAATAATAACAAAAAGCAAAAAGATGGCCTCAGAATTCTATTTTTTTTTTATTATTGCTTCTCAGTTCTTATTCTTCCCCTTGTTATCACAAATCAGAACAGAAGTTAGATTTATTGTGAGAGCACAAACAGGTACACTATCAACACAATTGTGGAAATAATGTAAAAATGAGATATCTTGAAACTATCACATCCCAACTGTATCTCTTAGTTGTGTAAATCTTCTAAATCCTCTATTTTATTAAGGTATTTTAGCATTGCTATGTATATTGAAAATTTATTTAACCTTAAAAGCCTATCTAACAAATACCTTTATCTTTTTTAAGGACTCTCCTGCCTAGCATTCAGTCTTCCATATTTTGCAGAGGTCTGAAACATGAATCTTTTAATCATATCAACTTCAGCTGATCTTTGGAAGAGAATGAGAAATAAAAAGGAGAAGAATCCCACAGACCTGGTTAAAAGAATCTGTTCATATTCTGGGATAATTCCTGTTGCTCACTCTGTGATAGTAAAGTTCATCTGCAGACAGAAGACAGTAGTTCATGACTTTATACCTTCACTGGAGAAATATTTATAGATATCATTTTACCTTGAGTGAATGGGGTAGTAGATGACTCTTAAATTCCCCAGGAAATTTCCTTTCATGAGCTTAAAGGAGAAGAGGGAAGAAGTGAATAACCAGGTATATGCTCTCGAGGTAAATGCATATTTGCTTTGCCAGTACAGTATTTGGATGGATCATCATGTCCTCACAAACTGCATAAAACACAAACTGCACAAAACACAAACTGCACATTAGGAAAATTTAAAAAGTATTTAGTGAGGGGAGGGGAAATCTTTATGTGCCAGAGAGGGAAAAGTTCATAAATTTGCATTAACTCTGCTTTAGTCTACCTATACCTATTGCAATGTTGCAAACATAGATTTAAATGCTACTGCAATTTAATATTTTTGACTATTCTTCTTATGAAGTTTTCTTTCATTACAATGTGAGTTTTCTTCTTCATGGGCACAAGGAAATCTGGGGTATAAAATGACATGACTATGCCAACAGGCACAATTAGTCACAATGTCAGATCTAAATATATCTATGTTATTTTAATTCAATGCTGATTTTTCCTAAAAGTTTCAGATTACCAACTCAATTGTGCAGACATGCTAAATTGAGACTAGGTTACAAAAATTTTTGAGACATTGATAAATACAGATTAAGCAGAGAGGGATTAATGCCAAATCCCAGCAGATGTGTTAGGAATGAATGTTGATTGCTGAGGAATGGCACATCAGATGGAGTTTTATTGAGTCTGCAAGGGCACTGTAATGTTTGTGAAACACATAAAGCAGAAGAAACAGCCGCAACACTAGATGGTCTTTTTTAGTTTTTGTTTAGTTCCTGAAAACATGTTGGGCAAACAAACTGAAACTATGTCACAATGTCTTCTTCATTAACACAGATATGTTAAAGCTCCCTAAGGACCAAAAATGAGTGTAACTTCTGCAACAGGTGGCAGGTCTGATAAAACAGCAAATGACATGTTCTCAAGATGGCTCCAGTGGATGGGATACAAAAGTGTCATAAAGACTTTGTTTTACTGAAATTTCTGAATGTGATAAAGGAAAACAATATTTAATTTCAGTGAGTTTTGATGTATTTCTTTCATTCTGGTCATTATATTCTTTTTAGCAGAAATGAAATTAAAAAACCACACTGCAGTCCAGGGCTGGTGGAGGCATGACCTGAAGAAAGACCAGAGCTGTAACAGCATTGTAAACCAGGAGTAGAGGTGCACATTCAAAGGGATGGAGAGGGTGGCATGGGTCTCCAGTCTTGTTTCTCTTGTCACAGTCTCTAAGCAGCTCACTCCAACATAAGCTTGTCCAACCTCAGCACAAAGCAGCAATGTTATCTTGAGAAGGTACATGGAGAAGAAAAGGACAATCTTCATGGTCACTTAACTTAATAAAATTTCAATGAATAAAATTTCAGCGAATAAAATTTCTACACTGCCTTGCATGCCCCAGCTGGACTGACTAACCCTTATTTAGCAGTGCTCCAGGGCACTCTCCAGAGTCAATATGAGACTTTGGCACCTGCAGGCTCCTGACGGTCTAAAACGCCTAAGAAATTTTGTCTCATAAGCAAGACAAATTGAGGATACCTGTAAATGATGATCAGAATGAGATCTCAGAAGTAGCTCATTGCAAATCAATGTGTCCAGATATAGCAAAAAGAAAATCACGATCTTTTGCAGTTACAACCCACAGAGGTATAAATACATATTGGTATGTATACACAATATGCATTGCATATAAATGCAATTCATATACATGTAAAAAGAAACTCATTCTATCTAGATATTGATATATGAGTCTCCTTTTCAAAGGAAATTGGAAGCCCAAATTGTGCTTAAATTGCATGGACCTTCAATGCAAGAAACAGGCACCTTACTAACCCAGGAGAACCTACAATTTCCAACCAGAAGAGGAGAAACAAAAGTCCCATAAAGAATTACTGTAGCACAGTTCCCTTCCTGCAGGAGATAAGAAAGTCTGGTGCTAAAGCCTCACCCTGATGCTGTCATTTCTCCTCTGCTCCTTTTGAGGCATTAGATGGAGAGCAATTCCTGTTTCACATTAAATGGAGAGACTGCAATTCTGTCTATCCTTCATACAGACTTCAGAAAATTATAAAGGCATATAGGACCCCATATTCTTATCCAGGTGCTAGAAAGATTTAATCTAAAAAGCAATTTAATTTTGCCTATCTACAGTGTTTATATGTTAAAAAAAAAGAAGCTTCTAAAGTGCATGTCATTATACAGTTTTATGGTGAATTCATGTTAGAACAAGAGAAGACACAGTTGCAGAGGTAAATAGTTTGGATGCCTCTTAATTTTAAAGAAAAAGATATTTATAGGACCTCTGAAGTTTTTTGGCATCATGACAGAGTTCAAAAAACTGAAATCAGACTTTCTGCACCAGGATGAGGAATATAAACAGTGGCCCTTCTCCCTCCATTGCCAGTTTTTAAAAGAGCACAGCTATCTTTCCAAGCCTGGCTAAAACTCAGCACCCGAGCACACAAGGCAAAGAGAGCCTCCATCTAATTTTTCCTGCTTCTAATCAAGATTTTGCTTCTCTTTCATTTGGTAAATGGACAGAACATGAATATGAGTTAGTTCTCTAGGTTTCTAGATTTAGAGCACATGGCTTTGGTTACCCTCAAGGTGTTAGCACAGATATGGAACCAAGACCTTCAGCAGCCCATGAATTTCTTGCAGAAATTGATTTTTTTTTTCTTCTTCTTAATGTTAAGTTTTGAAAGCAAATCACCAACAGTGTCATTCCCCAAAGCAGAACTACCAAAAGGAGGAAAAATTATTGAGCTTTTCTCAGGATGTCTCTAATAATGCAAAACTTCCAGCAAAGAAACAGGGAAATTTACCTTCTTCACACTGACACAGAAGTGATGTCTGGGATGCCACACTGGCAGACCTGAACTTCCAAATGTTATTTAATATAGTAAAATGAGGCTCTAGAAAGTGTAAACTGTAATTATTTTAATTAATTTTTAAAATCTCAAGACATATTAACAATCTTTTGCCCTAGAATGAAGACATGCACATTTACACCGAGAATCAAACTTACATTAACTTAGAATCGCAAGGGACTGGAACTTTTGGAGGCCTTATGTAATTTTATGAGGTCATGTACTACCTCATATAGACAAATCATAGTGCTGTTAGAGGGTTTCTGTTGTAAAAATCCCTCCTGCCTAAAACAAACAGGCCACAAAAGGTGTTGAGAAGCTCTACTCAAAAAGATTGGTGTTGTCATACCATTTATTTCTTTGTTGGTCTGAACAGTCACGACAATCTTTTTGGGATGACTATAGTCATGACTATTCTTTTTGGGATCCTTTTTGCAGTACACATTATCCCTTTTTTTGGAATCACTGATGCTCACTGCCTGTGTTGAGCCAAGTTTCTAAACAAAGAAAACCTTACAAACAAATTCTGCATCATCCATAAGAAAAATTCCGTTTCTATTTCATTAGTCATGTTGTCGGCTCCATATTTATTTTAGCCTAGACCTTGAAATTTGCAGTGTTCAAGACACAGAAGTGGAGGTCAAGGAAGCATGCTGAGGAAAATAAATGAGCTGAGAAAGGAAAGGAAAGTGATATTCCTGTTAAAGAAATAATTTTGCAGTAGCAGAGGTAACGTTTTTTTCTCTTTTGCAAAGTTAATTGCTGTTGTGTCTTAGGGAGCATAAAATCTAGAAAGTCTTTTTGCCATTAGCAATTCCCAAAGTGTGGAATGTTATTTTCATCCATGTGAAATTCAGTAGGAGAGAATGCAAGTTGTCTATCTTGTTAAGGACTTAGCAATAGTTTTCCATGGTTTAACAGGACTTGTCTTTCAGAGGGAGAAGAAGGGGACTTTGACTTCAGCTTGAAATACAGCACTGTACTTTAAAGGAGAGAGGTCTAGAAAGTTTCGAGTGCAAAACATAAAACCTGCTCCCCCAAGAAACCCTTTCTGGTGGACTTTAACATCTGGAATCCCTACACTTTGCATGTATATGGAGCACTTTGCCTGCTGATTTAGAAAATGAGGCCAGCCACCTTTTGGTATATCCTTTCCAAGAAATCAGTCTTTCCTGGTACATCAGACCAGCATGTGAGATGAGCTGAGTCATCACAACTATTCATTTCTTAAACTTATTTTCTGCTTTTACCAGGCAGAATCACAGTATCTTGAACTCCAGGATCAAGGGGCATGCCTCATCCAGTTCTTCTCACTGGAGAGAACACTTACCATGACCATGCTTTTGTCCAGAGGGATGGGTTACGTTACAAGTTATTTTGAATATAGCTTTTTTCAAACTCTTCTTTTATAGCTTTAAATCATCCATGCCCAAAATCATATGAAATAGGCATTAAAAAAGAAAACAAAAGGTAATTTTGTGCAAATCAGGGGAATAAGTGTAATAACCTTGGAGGACTTCATGTTGGTCAAGTGAACCAAAAAATAAAATATTAAATGGAAAGCATTCCGGACTACATTTGTGTGTCCTATCTTCAATGGTAATATCTGCTTCAACAATTCACAGATAATATCCAAATTGTTTTGTTTTGCTGAAGGGACACTATCTAGCATGTAGGTCAGCCTCTCCAGTGGCTCCTTTTCTATGACTTTTCAGGAGATGACTAAGAGATTTTATCCTTTCACTTTATACCAAAGAGCATCATGTTCTACAGATTCATATTCTGAAAGATGCAGTGATTCACAAATAAGTGGGAAAAAAAGAGAATAAAAAAAATTGCTCTGTGGGATTCAAATATAAAAGCAAGAGCAAAAGCTGGCTTGTCTTTATTTTCGAAACAAACTGACTACCATAATAAAAAGAAAAGAAATAATGTCGTAGCAGCAAACTGACTACCACAATAAAAAAGAATAGAAATAATATTAGAAATAATATGTCAGGAGGATAAAGAGACTTTTATAGGACTTCAGGAAAATTAATTGTATCAATTTAGCGGTGCTGAATACCTAATAATGGTGAGCAGCTGAGAGTGACTCAGCATTGCATCAAGTATGCCTATTCTCTCAGGAAGTGTTTCAATTCAGCATGAGAAGCAGATTGTAACTTTTTTGTGATTGACAATGACTAAGACGCATGTAAGATGTGGAGGATTGAGTCACTCTCCTTGCATTTCTCAAAGTGATAGCAGAAGAAATAATTGAAGGAAATAGACTAGCCTGATTCTCAAACTGAAGCAAACCATTTTTAAGACTTGAAGTGGTTTGCTAGGATCCTACTCCCCTTTTATTGCCCCTTTTTATTTCCAGAAGGCAATTAGTTGTTGCTGGCATCCATCTCCAGAGCTTGCTCCACAGACCTGCAAGCTGTTGCTGGCTCTGGTGCCATCAGAAAAGCTTTGCCTGGTTCTGTGTTTCTGTGCACAAGGTGCCGCAATTCCAGGAACACTGATTCCCCAGAGTTTGTGTTTGTCCTGATAGATAACGTCACTTTTACAAAAATGGGCTTTGATTTTCTGACAACTTTTAAGCCTTTGCTGTAGCCAGATGCTGCAGACTCTTGATTACCAGGAATTGCTCTTTGTATATATCATTGAAAGCCACAGCCACAGCAGAAGGAATAAAAAGCAACAATGNAAAAAAAAAAAAGGCAGAAACAATCCTAGGAGACAGGAAGACAGGAACAACTTCTGTTTACTTTGTGATCTTAGACTGCACACAGAGATGATCCTCCTGAGATGTCTTGGGAGGCAATTCCATTCTGGGAAACACAGCAACAGATTTTCTTTTAAATTCACAATTACTTAAGGAAATATTCAAAGGTGCATGGTTCTGTGACTATTTTCAAATGCCATTTCATTCATATTTCTGCAAAGATCACAATGAAATGCAGGACACACCACTCACCACTATTTAATCTGAATCAATGGAGCTCTTGTTTGTAAGGAATGTAAAGTCTATCTTAATATCAAACATGCTGACAGGAGTTCTAAAAGCTGAATTCTCATGTAAAAATTTGGAGGCAACATTTGAATACACTACACTATTTACTTTGTTTTCCAAAAAAAATCATCAAGCAGTCACCAAAGTAAGTTTAAGTGAAGAAATACATAACAATTTACATAAATGCACTATTACTTCATCCACTCTTGTAGACACATGAACTATGGCACTCTACCATAGTGGAAAGACAGACACCAGTAAGGATATTTTAAGACTAATAAACTCTTGAATGTCAAGGAAGAATTTGACTTTAAGTGACAACACAACTACTAACACCAGAACATTCAGTCAGAGCTTAACTCAGATGACAGTAAGTGAACATAAAACCTCATAGAATTTTAAAATATTAGTATTTATTCCTGCTGCCTGCATTGAACATTACAACTCCTAGCAATCCAGACAGCTTTAATATGACTTTATCATTTCTTTAATCTCTAGGAATCAACATATACATGTGTTTATGTGGTGTTCCTAAGCAGTGTGCATGCTAACTTCAGCCTCACAGTCACTGCTCAAAAACACATCTGTGTTATCAGAGGTCACAGGTCTCTCATTTACAGTCACAGCTACCCACTGGGCACATAGACCCTGTACTAAGTTGAGGCTCTGGTGGTAAAGCAGCAATTCCTTCTTTGCTGCAATTGCTCCATTACAAGGTGTGAAACAATACTTATTAAAATATGTAGAACTTACCTGAATATTTGTATATCACTTTCATGTCCCTCTAACCACTTAATTTTTTTACTGACATTTCTCTCTGCTAATTAATCTGCATGCCAGTTCCCAATGTGCTGCAAAGAGTGGGCTCTGCTTTTCTGAATCTAAGCTTTAGATTCATAGCAATTATACTACATACATAAAAGAACAATAAAATGAGTATTCTAGGAATTTTTTCCCTCTGCTTTTCTCTGGCTATTTAGTTACATCTGTTCTGTGTCCTGAATATTCATATGATTATTGTCTTTTCATCATCAATACGTAGTCTGTCTGTCAGAAGGTCCCTGACTGTGTCTCCTCCACCCTTCTATCTTTTGAAGTCCAAGGACTTCCAGAGCACCTGACTACAGACATCTGATTACAGAGAAACATAGGTCCTGTAGTCCTAAAATAACCCGGTGAAGAGAAAAAGAAGCGTGGCTGAAGGCCAACAAGAACTAGGTAACATATGATTAACTCTCAGGGAGTTTTATGTTGTGTGACTGCTCTATCTCAACTTGAGGAGGTTGTCACATCCAGTCAGCACCAGCTGGTCTCCTGTTGGTGTTTCTGAGAGCAGTCTTTTGAAGATATTCCTAGTGAATGCTGAGGAAGAGACATTTTTCTCATGTTGCTGATTCTCCTTTGTCATATTTTCACCTCTGCAGAGGTAAAACAAGGAAAAATTGGTATTCCATGATGCAGCCATGCTGTGCTGAAAATCTCTCTTGAAACACAAGGAGGTGTAACAATAGATTCTCACTGCTGCTGCCCATAAGCTTATTGGCAAACAATTCTGACCCACTCCTAAGATCAGTTGTTACTCAGGTCACTGATAGCCATTCCTGAGCTGCACTGAACTGTGTGAGTCACATTTCTGCTAGCACAGCTACTCTCATAACTGGTAGTGGTGTCTGATCCTGGTGTTATGACAAGCCACACACCACAGATGACTTTCTATCTCTATAGAGATTTTTCTAGTTGATTTTTCTATATCTTTAACTCACACACCTTGTTTTTCATGCAAAGCAAGATGATTTTTTTTGTATTCCACAGGATTAGCTCCAAGCTAATGGGCATAGCAGGATGCTGTTGTGTACATATACATTTGTTTATAGCATGTAAGTGCAGGCAACAGGCTCTGCAGTCAGGTCTCCAGTTCTTTTATCACATACTTGGTTTCATCCAAATTTACCATCTTCAAAAGCTTTGATCTTTCCCAACCAATGCCTAGTACTGCTAGCAGATCAGATGAATTCATCTCATGAATCACTCCAGAGAATTAGTATGCACAGACCAAAAGTTCAGTGCAAGTTGTATTTTCTATGTGATTTATGATGATTGGAGATTATTGATTATTGAGAGACAACTAAATTTTTACACTGTTTGCCCTACAGCACTGTTGTTTGTTATATGCTAAATTTATTCCAAGTCCTGAACTGGACCTCCATGTCTTCATATGTTGAGGAGGGTTCTCTCTGGAGCTCTTCATGTCATTTCAATTGATGTGAAAGGTGTCTTCATCACATCGAAAACTTCTTTTTTCCTTGCCAGCGGGTCTGCAAATAGTCTGATGCTCATAAGTACCATTTTGTCCTGTTTGATCATGAACGGTGTAATAGTAGCATGAAGCTGTCAGTCACTTCATCAATAAATCTTTCTTGGTATGTTCTATGTCATATGCACTGTACAATAGTACCTGATATTTTCAAAGGAAACCAAATCTCTATTTATTTCTCCTTTTAAATATACATAAAGGAATCTTAGTCTGATTTTTGTAGGTTTTGACTCTTTTATGTTAAGCTACTTACAAATTTATTCTTTTTTTCCTGAAGAAGTTAACTCTCCCAAACATGTTGTTTCTAGATTCAGCGCAAGAGGATTTGAGTCATATTTTGGCCCTATCAATAAAGTCTTATTGAATGTCATCAAGATTCACATACAGTGAGATCTATACATGGAAAATATTCACCATTCACAGCAATTCTGCTTCTTACTAATGTTTTGCAACAAAATGTACAGGTCTGTTATGATCCCAATATTAAAGGCACTCAGACCCTGGAAGGTATTATTTAAAATGCTACTTATTAGAGCTAGTATTCCCAGGAGAAAATAGCATAGAAAATGATAGAAACATTTAGATTTTAAAATATCAAGTCTAAACATTACCCAAGAGCTACCAAGTCCATCACTAAACTATAACACTTAGTACCACATCTACATGTCTTTTAAATGCCTCTAGGTATGATGATTCAACCATTTCCCTGGACAGCTTGTTCCAGTGCTTGCCAACCCTTTTGGTGAAGAAATTTTCCTTACTACCCAATCTAAACTTCCCCTGCACAACTTGAAGCCATTTCCTCTCATCTTGTCACTTTTTACCTGGAAGAAGAGACCAATTCCACCTGGCTACAGCCTCCTATCAAGTCATGTAGAGAGTGCTAAGGTCTCCCCTGAGCCTCCTTTTCCCCTGGATAAACCCCAGCTCCCTCAGCAACTCCACATCAGACCTGTGTTGCAAACCCTTCACTAGTTCTATTGTCCTGCTCTGGACACATTTCAGCTCTTCAATATTTTTCTTTAATGAGGAGCCCAGAAATGGACCCAGCACTCCCCTTTCCTAGTCCTGCTGGCCACACTATTCTTCATACAAGCCAGGATGCCATTGGTCTTCCTGGTCACCTGGGCACACTGCTGGGTCACTTTAAGCTGGCTGTCAACCAGCACCTCCATCTTCTTTTTCCTCTGGGCAGCTTCCCAGCCACTCTTCCCCTAGCCTGTAGTGCTGCAAGGAGTTGTTGTGACCCAAATGCAGGACTCAGCATTTTGCCTTTTTGAACGTCATATAGTTGTTCTTGGCCCATTGATCCAGCCTGTCCAGATCCCTCTGCAGAGCCTTTCTACCTTCCATGTTCTTCCATCCGGCCAACTTGGTGTCATCTGCAAACTTATGGAGGATGCTCTTGATCCCTGCTTCCATACTATCAATGAAAGATATTACACAGGACTGGCTCCAACACTTTGGGAGCCTTTGGGAACACCCTTTGTGACCAATCACCCACTGTGTAGGAGCGAGGGTAGATAGGATGGACAGAGCCAGACGAGAGACCTCTGAAACTGGGTCTTGGAACTTGTGGTTTATTGTAAAGGGTGTGGGTGCAGGGGTCCCGCTTGGAGCTGCCAGCCACAGCTCAGAGCAAGCCCGAGAGAGAGAGAGAGTGAGAGAGCAAGAGTGAGTAAGTAAGAGAACAAGAGACTGAGAGCAGGAAAACGTAAGAGCAAGAGAGAAGAGAAGAACGTGATGTTCCCGTTACAATACAATAAATCTTCTTCTGGGCTGAATATTCTAATTTCCACTAACCAATCTAGTACAGGATACAAATCCTATAACATTTACATACAGCCTATAATGTAAGGACATTACCATACTATGTTACATTTTAAATCCTAAAAACTACTCTTTAGACCCCTTCTGCCAAGCTAGTAGGGTCTGCTCTGACCCTTGGAACTGTCTGCAAGCAGAGGGTATTACAGAATCAGGAGGGGGTTACCTTCAGCCAGCCATACCATAGACTTCCAGTTGTTCAGTAACTAAGGCCTGGTATGTCAAAGCTTACTTTCATTTCAATCTTGCTTATAGTTCCCATATTCTCAAAATCTTTTGTCAGGCAATCATATTTATAAGGCTTTCCTGTTTCATCTTCCCCAACACACTGTACTTAACTCCGTTTACCACCACTCTCAGGGCTGAGACATCCATCCAGTTTTACACCCAGAGAAGACCACACTTATCCATGTCATAAACTGCTAATTTCTGCTTGAGAATTATGCGAGACACAGCGTCAAAGACTACTAAAATCTAGGTAGATAACAACAACTGTCTTCACCTCATCTCCTTAAATGGGTTACCTTGTTGTAGATGGAGGTCAGATAGACCAAGAGGCACCTGTTTTCATATACCCCATGCTGGCTAGAACAGTCCAGAATTACACCCCTTTAGACAGGAACACCCTGATAAACAGCAATCTAAAAAGACTGTTAGGTAGTGGTCCTTTCTTCACATGTGTTCATTTGCAAATGTTTGGAGTATCCACAGGTCCCAGTTTCCACTGTCTTAACTCTTTGGGGGTGGGGGTGGAGGGGCAAGAAGAGGGAGAAGTAATTTCATAACCTCAGATTTTGCAGTATTGGCTAACAAAAAAAAAAAATCAAATAACTTATTAAGACTTTGGAAAAAACATTCTAAGTTAAAAAGTTCTTCTTCCTTTATTAAAGACAATAATGTAGTGTAGGACTTAAAAATTGGACAAGCATGTAATCTGTAATATCACATTTCACAATAATGTCTCTTCTTCATAGTCTCCAAATCAATCACAATGCATAATTAAGTTGCCAAAGAAATGGAAAAATTTTCTGCAGGTGGTAGTTGGAAGCTCAAACAAAGATGTTCTCATGGTCCTGATTCCAAATATGAGGCTGCAAATGTCAGTCCTAGGGTTTATATAACCTCTGGACTAGATTGAATTGATAGAGGTGTTGAAGTTAGTCAAATAATAAGGACAGAATGTATATGGTTTTTGTGGCCAAACCAAGTTGATGATAAGAAATAAAAACACAATTTAGGAAAAGATTGTGTCATTTTATGATGCAACACTCATAAGCAGTGAAAAACCCATTTGTACAAGTGAGAAAATATCCAGAAAGAGTTTAATATGCGTCAATAAAACCATAAGCAAACTTGAGCAACAGAAGAAATACCTTGGGCAGTGCAGGAGTTAAAACACACTGTGAAACAGTGAGTGCAACATTTGGTTAAGAGCAAGGACACTAAGGGGAAATGGCAGGCAAGGAGGACTTGCAGAAAAGTACTGAAATGTCTCAGCCTTGTCTGTTCTTACTGAGGATTGTGTAGCATCATGGATCATTATCTGCCTCCTCTTCAGTTAAAAAAAAAAAAAAGAGTAAATACAAAATTGCAATTCCAAGTAGCACTGCACAAGAGAGGCAGCAGTTAAACAAAAGCCTTGTTCCCTGAGTCACTGAGGGTGATGCTGGCAGCCTAGAGAAAATACAGGACTACGTGACACCCTGACACCCGTGCAGCCCTTGGAGATACACTGCAAGGAACACAGTCAATGAGTACAAGAAACATTCACCATAAGCTGACAGAAAACATTCACAAAAACAAAGTAGGGCCATAGGCCTTCCCAGAAGGTAAAGCAACTGCCAAAGGATGGTGAGAAAAATGAGAAGCAACTAAAACATAGTAATGCCTTTCTGATCAGAGATATACATAACTCATCTTTTTGTTTTCCCTCACTGTCTTTCTCAGAATTCCCAGATACAGCACACCACAGTTTCCTTCTTCACCCACATTCCTTGTTTTTTTCTTACTGACCTCAATTCTTTCGCTTTCTCTGGCAGATATATTTTTTTGTCCTACACTTTGTTACTGTACAGAAATGAAGTCCTGATGTATATAGGTTTGATCCTGTTTTAACAGAAGAGTTGCTGGTGCCTCTCCCTGGGCATGCCCTGACAGAAGGCAGGTGGATTTAGTCTGACTGAAATCCTTTTTTCAGCAGCCTATGATCAAGACAAAGACCTGAATAATTTTTGGGGAGGGGAAATAAACCCCAAGAACCATTCTTTTTCAAAGTTTACAAATAAAGTTATGTTTGGATAGAAACCACTTCTAGATCATAAAAAAGTTTATGAATGTTATTTGAAAATAAAACTGGACTATTAGAATACAAATGTGATAAACCTCAACCCTGTGACCATAATAAGCTATTCTGGCACCCAGAACAACAAGGCATCAATCTTTTACATTTATAATTGTATGTACAAATTTTTATGAATATGAATTTTTGTCTCTAATCCTTCTCCGTACAGAGTCTTGATTGCTCATGAGAAATCTATCAGTCACTGTGTATACAGCATGTGGATAAGCAATTACCATGGCAGTTTGTCCATCAGACACACAAAGTGACATACCCTGTGCAATTACCAGTATTAGTCTGTGGACAACAGTCTCCCCTGACCTGGGGTGGGCACAGTGAGACAGTCATGGTGGGGAAGTTGTCTGACACAACTCCTCTGCCTCTGCATCCTGACAGCAGCCTCCTTCCCCATGTCTCATTGCCCTCATTCCAGCAAGCCTAGGAATAAGGAATATTTTCCTGTGGTGTGAGCACAGGTGGCATGGCAAAGCCAGCTGTGGGAAAGAAGGAGACTGACAGTGTGTATTCATGTGTGTGCATCTGCATTCTGCATGGCGTTACTGCTGGCAGACAGCAGACCATGGAGGTCAGAGGGCACCACAAGATTTTTCTTGCCTTTTTGCCATTTTCTGCTGTCCTTTTGTCTCTTATCCCTGCAAGCCATGAATTCTTCAGGCAAAATGGAACCACAGACACCCCTGTAGTGAAGCATGGATGCTGGATAACAGAGTACCCCAACTACAGAAATATATTGAAAACAGATGGGGAGAAGGAGACAATTATGGTCTCTGTGACAGGCCTGGTTCTGGTAAGCTGAGAGTACTTTCTCATATTTTTTTTATTTTTCAAACAATATCATTAAATTTGTATTTATTCTTTGGACAGGTGAGGGAAGAGGTCTCAAAAGAATTTTTCCAATTCATTTTCTGTCCTCTGTCTTGTCTGATAAAAGGATACTTACACAAGGTTGCCTTCTTTTTCTTCCATTACAGAATTAATTGGTCGTAGCATTCAATTAAGTAAAACATATTTAAGAGGCCTGCTGAAGAGCATGATCAGCATTTGTGTGTTTTGGCTCACAGGATAGTTTTGTCCCAATTCACTCATGTTCTGAGAACAAACCAGAGGGTTAAATTTATTATGCAATTCCTTTCTTCTCCTACAAGTAGTTCTTAAAGTCTTCAATCACAAGCAATCATGGATCATTTCCCTGTGAGACTTAGTTTTTTTTCCCGATAAACCTATATTTTTTTTCACAGCACCAGTTGATTGTCTTTTTTATTATAATGAGACAAAACAAAGCCTGGTACACTGTGTGGTGTCAGGCAGGAGAGTTGAAGAAGCCCAGTTAATGGGCAGAAGTTCAATACTTCTTCATGGAAAATGTGCTAATCTGTTGTTTCCAGTACCTTGAGAGACGTGGCTTGTATAGAGATAGGAGGGGAGAGTAGACAGGAGAAGCCAAAAAATCCTTCTGAAAAATAAGAGTTAGACTTATTTCCAATATAGTTAATGGTAATTTTAAATATCCCTATCACCAAAATATAACTGAAATACAACAGAAATTTCGGACTTTCCCTGTCAGTGATAGATGCAACAGAACTCTTTTAAGCAGGCCTTGCCACTCAATATTTTGAATATGCAGCTTCCTTTCACAAAGTACTTGAAGTAGAAATTTAAATCAAGGAAATTTTGTTAAGGAATGATCCCATTTGTTCAAATGATCTAGTTATCCTAACATCTATTCAGTAATGTCCTGTAGAAATTATAAAGTGTTGTCCAAAGATTGTCTTCTGAAAATCACAATAATTTTATAAGAGAGAGGTCTATTTGCAAAATAATTACAGTTTTGAAAAAAGAAGACATAAGAGAAATAGATATTTCCCCCATCACTGGTCAGTCTTTGGATGTCCATCCTCTCATATATTTTTTCAGTGATTTTTTTTTCCCATTTTGTTGTTGATGTGAGTGATGTATTATAAGAGAGAATATTGTTACAGACTATTTTGAAAAGTATTTTCTGCTACTTTTTTGAAGTAGGTGGCTGGTATTTCACATGTAGTTCTAAGTGCAGGAGAAAACAGTGTCAAAAATTCCTAGCTTTGCTTCATTTCACTGTTGTCCTCATATAAGGAGACTTAATTCTTAGTAGGCCTGCATGAAGCAGCTGATGGAGCTTACAGTGCTGCAGATAAAGGGGAGTTAGTGGAAATAAGGAGTCAAGGTGAAACGGAATCCCTTTCTCTTTGCCATCTGAGGTATTTGTGACCTTGTTGGCTGCAGCTCTTGATACGAAACACTAGAAAGCACCTTGTCTGTATGTTTTCCTCTCCTCTCTGTCTCTTTAATAAAAGTCTTGCTGAAAGCTGTAAGAGACAAAAGAGATGTTCCATTTCAGGGATGGGGGTGGAATCTCCAGGGGGTTTTTTTGCATTTGAGCATGACAGATAGAAAATGCTTCCAAGGGAAGTCTGGACAAGTGACAGCCAAGTATTCCATGTGCAAATGCACTTGGCAAACACAGGGCGAAAAAATACCTCGGCCTCCTGCTTGAAAACTGCTTTATTTTGTACCTCTTCAAGCACATGACATATCTCTTTATTTTGGTAATGTCTCATGGTAAGCCCAGATCTCACAATTTGAGCAGTACAGGGTGAACCTGTGTCCCATATATAGCTACTGCAGACCACCACTAAGTGCCAGAATTGATTCCCCATTTACACACCCTGCTCAGGAGACACATTGAAATATATTAAAGTTTATATTATCTATAATAGATTTGGTTTTTTATTATTTATTTCCTGAAACATGGTTTAAACAGGTCACTGGGTATACATTGTTATTTTTTCACAAAGTCTGAAACAATAATTTTAGTGCCTCTGTTTTCCTTCTTATTTATAATATAACCAGACACAGAGATGTTAGTGCCTTCTTGATAAGCTCAAAACTCTATTCACCATTGATCAACCAAATTTCAACCAGGACAAAAAACTGGGTTTTGTCCTGTTTTTTTTAAAGCCACCTCATCATGTGCTGTCACAAGGAAAATGCAGTACCATAGTTTCACCCTAGATTCTGGGTTTGCATAGCTCAAGCATGAGGAATTTCTTTCTCCAAATACCAGTCATGGAGTAATTAGGGGTTTTCTTCTCATCTCCTAGTTGCCATTACAATGTCCAAGTCATCTTCTTCACACTTTATTTGCTCTCTTCCTCCTACTGTTTTTTTCATGAAAGGGACCCTCTCCTCTTCTATCACATCCAAGTTACAAAGATGGAAAGACATCAGATAGATCTCATCTCAGGCTTCTTCGTTTTCAGTCTGACCTCAGAGTTGGATGCTATATGTTCTCTATCTGTTTTTCATCCTCTTATGCCAGAGAAAAAGAAATATTCATCTCAAAGTCACACTTTGACGGGCAGCACAGCTGTAATCTGTGGGCAGACAAAGGTAAAGCCAAAAGCAGCCCTTACTGGTTGCAATCACTAAATAATGACAGGAATTTTTTTTTTTAAATCTGAATTTGTCACTGTGCACTAAGGGAATTCTTTAATCTGATTCTGAGCAGGAGGTCAGTAGACTTTCTACTCTTCACAGAAATATCCTTTAACTGTTATCTCTGGGACAGATGCATGAAAATGTTTTTAGCTATATCTCATCTAAATTTTTTTGTGATTCTTCCACTCAAAATAATTGCACTGGCACCTAGCAAATGCAAAAGATGATATGCTGAAGAATTTGGATTGAACATGAGAAACCATTATTCTGCATCCAATTTCCAATAATAGCTCCAAGAACAGGCCAAGTAATAATGTCCAAAAAACCACCACAACTTACAGAAATTGCAAAACATTTTGGTAAGATGGTTATTTTGGTAATAAAAGAGAACAGGAGTATTTCTATAAAAATAGATATCCCATGTAACATTGTTTCAAGAGAAAATAATCAACTGAAATTTTCAATTTTTTTTGAAAAACAGGTTTGCATGCTTGCCTTGGTGAGAAATTCTAATGGTGGAAAATTTCAGCAGTTGCAGTATATTATATGGAAAACAAAACATGGTCATTCTGGACAAATTAAAAATATGTAACCCCAAGTATTTTTCTAACAGTGTTCAAGAGCTGATACTGAGGAAAAATTTAAGAATAGAGGGAACATTCAGCACTTTCTTAAGAATATTCTCTAATTTTTTACCAGTTTACTACTCAAGAATATCTCTCATGTTTACCAGTTTACTACTTCCTGAAAAAGAAGCTGTGTCTTTCTGTTTAACACTTTTCAGATACTTTTATTCCATGAAAGCATCCAGTTGCTTTTGAAATTCAGCAGTTGATTTTTGAACTCAAAATTATACCAAATGTGTCCCAGGAGCAATATAAAACCCCTGTTCATATACACAAAACTAAATAAAAAGCATATCAAATAAAGTACAACATATGGTCTTCTTCTACAAAATGCATATACAAACTGAAATGAAAATTCAAAAACTAGTATCAGAGATGCTAGAAGAGAAAATTATGTAGGACAGACAGTTCTAATGATCAGTACAATAGTTCCTTATCCAGCCTCAGATACTATTAGCAGACCATATTGTCCAAAAGAGAGACTCTTTTGTAAGGTGCACTCACATAAGAGATGTGGTTTTAATTACCAAGAAAAAAAGGACTTCGATTTTAACATCTTGCCTGAAAAACAGCACATAGAATAATTATGCTGAGATAATTATTCATTATGGACTCAGCAATCTGACACCCACTGGTTCACCCACATCATTTTTATTGTAGTGAACACATTTTCCTTTGAGATGCCAATCTATAGTCTTGATTTCAACTTCATTAAGGCAATGGAAATGTTTAAGATAATTTTAAAGTAGTATACAGCAGAATTTGCACTTCAATCAAGCTCAGGATTTAGTTAGACAGTTCCCAAAATAAGTAAGGGTGGGAATTAAGCTCTACCTTGCCATGTCCTTATTCCCTGGTACATAGGAATAACAAGGTTCCAAGAAGTAAGACCCACAGGGGATGGTGGAGCTTCTAAAACTTTTCTTGATTTGCTTGTCCACATCCTCTGTCTTGTTTGTTTTGAAAGATGTGTCAAGACCAAAGCCCTGGGGGACATGGCTGCAGATTTGGCAATGATCCCTGGAATAGCTACTGGTGCACAGGGGGAGGAAAACAGGGACTGGCCAGGAAATTAGAGTTATTTTTATTAGCACTTTATTCACCCCAATCCACTAAGCAGTTCTTTTCACATGGATTTAATTACAAACTAAGAAGTAATTGAGGGAAAGTGTTATACATATCTAGAAAACAACCAGATACCTCAGGAAAGTTATTTATTATTGGTGCATAGAGTTGGCAGAGTTTTGCTCATGTCTCCAAAACACTTGATGTATGCAATTTTTAAGTGAGTATCTACAAGTATATTTACTATGCAGGATGACAATACCCCTCCTGCAAGCAGATTTGAAATTTACATTCAGCAAATTAAAAGTCTATCGAAAACTTAACCTGAAATTTAGTAAGCAAATAGACTGCCTCTCCCATTGTAAATTGGAATTAGTACTACCAAGTTTTATATATTTGTACAATTCAATTAGAAATTCCCTGGGGTCTCTCTCAGCAGAATGAACAAGGAACAGCAAAATATGGCGTGGTTTAGTTCATGCCACGATAGAAACCTACACAAAAGACATTAGGCTCAGATAGCTACACATATGTTCTCTCCACCAGTGATCAATGTGTACATTGAAGTAATCTTCCTGTAAGTGAATAGCTCTTTCTATTCACATGCACTTCTGTGTATCTTAAAAAAAGGTTGTTATTATTAACTTGGATTGTGTTCTAAATAGCTTTGATTCAAAACAACTCTTCTAGTCCACAGATTTCACTAGGCTTCTTTTGCAAATCCATTAAGTCGACAATACATATTTTTAAGGGCCAGGAATGTTTTCCTTCCCAGATCAAGGAAAGAAAACAATGTCTTGCTGACCTTGGAGAACATAATATGCAAGGAAATCTTCATGTCTGTGTTGAAGAGGAAGAAAAAAGTAAAATAAACTTCAATTTAACCATATTAATACAGAAAGGATGCAACAACTCACAGACTTATACTTGGGAAGCACAAACATCCTTGTATAGATATATGTGAGGGTTAAACCTAACTCATTGTATCTTGGCTACGTCATTCCCAAAATACATTTCCTTTTCTCTGAGATAAGAAAACAACTTCTCTTCCTTCTGTTATTCTCTAACAGTAATATTTGTCAATACTCTCTGTCCTTGTGATTATCCATTATAAGAAGGAAAAAAAAAACCAGAAAATGTAGAGTAGCACAACATTTTGGAGATTAATTTATTAAGGAGTACAGACACTCTAGAAAGCAAATTACCATTTGTTTCTGTCATTATTATTGCAAATGAATATTTACAGTAGAACTTAATGAGCAACTATTTACACTCAGCATACTTGGGCCTAGGCCGAGGTCCAGGCCCAAGTGTCACTCTGAGATTTGCCAAGCCTGCCATCCCACGCGCTGTAGAATGGCTGTGGTGATGCTGCTACTCAGCACTCTTCAAGCTCAGGTTCACCCATCTGCTTTGAATTACGCAAAAATTAAAAGGTGGCATATAGAATAGATTTCATATGTGGCAAATGAAGTTTGTTGATTTAAACTAGTGACTCTGGTAGATTGTTGGGAAAGGATGGAGCTGGAGATAAGAATGTCCAAGCTAAACAAATGTTTCTAACTAGGTTCATTCTAATTAGTCTGTGAGATACTGAAAAATTACTGTTTTCCTGCATAGAACAAATCGAGAGGTAAATTGAAAAATTGCTTATATTAATTATCAAGTAAGATTCTTAACTAAGTCACATCTTTAGCAATTTTATACTTGAAAACACTTATTATCTCAATAGAAACTTGAAAAGGACATTTACAAGGGATTTCTTCTTCACTTTAGTCTGTGTTCCCAAGTCAGTTAATTTAAGAATGTTTATGAAGCCTATATCCATAGTTTAAAACATGAGGAACTTGTTTTGGGTCCAAACTGTTCTACCAGCACATTATGATCAGAATAATGATTTTATTAAATGTTAACTTTCCAAAAAGCAAGCCCACTTTAGCAATATCTTGTTAGGAAGTTTGAAACTAAAACATCTCTATCTGCTGGCAAAAATATCCAGTTAAACTATTTAAGTAACAAATAATGAATTTTTAAGGTAGTTGCCTTTTATAACAGGAAACAGACATAGGATATTTTTCATTGTCTTTACATGTCTATCATGTAGGCATGTATGTGAATGAACAACTGTTCCTGGGCTCCCCTCAAGAGATAAAGACACTTTAGGAGTGATTCAGGTCATATTGTCTAAAATAAATCTTAAGACAAACTGTCTCACCTGCAAACATTGTATTGTGGACTTCTAACTGTAATGATCCCAGCACAAATCCCTTCATCCAGCCAGCACTGACACAGAGCAAGCTGTGCACTGTGTCCCCTATTTTAATTGTGTCTCTGAGACAATGGTTCCACATTGTCCACATGTTTCCACCCTCTTATGAGGGGACTGCATCACTTAGTCTCCCACTCAGAAACTGATATAAGGGTTATTACAGACTCCTTTACAATGTCCACTCATGACAAAGAAACTCAGAACAGCAAAGTATCCAGTCCACATATAATCCATATAGTCAAAGCATATGTTTGTATTTAATGCTGGTGAAAACAGGAATGTGTTTTTAACACATTTGCACAACAAATACAGAAGGCTCTGAGTTTCTTCTAGAGATGTTTTTGCCTATAGTATTATTGAAATATTCATAATGATCTTTAACCAAGTATTTTGCTCTTTGAATGGCTTGCTAATGTAAATGAAAAATCTGAGCTTCTCTCTGAACTTCATTCTTTTTTTTTTAGGGTTGCCTGCATTGCAGACTTCCAGCTTTTATTCAGGGTTTGTTAAAGCTGATGTTTACCTAGGTACCAGCAAGTGAAGCACCAAAAAAATTCAAATCACTTTGGAAACAATTTACTCTGACATTAGATTCAACATTTGCAAAAGATCTAGTTCTCAAATAGTTGGGGAGAAGGATATAAAAATTAATTACATGAAAAAGTCATCCAAAGCTATTAATTCATCCCTTTTCTGGAAATATCCCAGATGCACAAAGAAAACCACATCTCTGTTGCAATTCAGGAAAAAAAGACCAAACCAAGAAACCAATAAGCATAGAAATCAATGCATACAGCCCATTTTCCTTGCACAGTGCACTGCACTTTATAGCAACTGAGAGCTACATTTAGTACCCAGTAGAAATGCCAAATACTTATCATAACCAGTTCATAAGACCTTTGAGATTCACAGTAGCTGGCTGTGTCCAGCTTGTTTCAAATTAGATTAGTCCAACCTAATTTTCTATTCATGTTATGTACAGTTATTTGTGGTGGAAGGCTACCAGCTCAGGGCAGGCAAACAAGACCCCAAGCTTCGGCCCTTGCTCTTCAAAAGAGCGTATGTAGCTTCTGTCCTTTTTCCCACGTGTCATTGCTACACCCAGCTTCTAAATATCACACTAAGTGACGTTAGTGAATGTGTAAACATGCAGTAACGTTGGGAATATTAAAGCAGCCCCAGGCCACCAGCCCAGGGAGATCTGTGTGTCTGTGACTAAATGGATTTTTACCATTTCCTGGGCTCCATGCTGGCAGCCAGCCTGCAGAGTGTGTATATTGAAATTAGAATAGATTGAGAGACAGGACTTTGTTCCAAATTGATCTGGATGATGATAGCAATTTTGAAGGCAACTCCACATTTTTAAAGGTTCATTGTATGCACCTATAAAGGAGAGAGGAGAAACATTTAGGAAAATATCAGGAAGGAAATCTAATGCCAAGATATGTACCTTTCTGTTATTTTTATTTTATTCTTTTATAGCATTATTTTATTATCATCAACAGAGGAATTAGAGTTTGCTAGCATTGCATAAGGAAATGCATGGAGCAGGTATGGAGAAAATGCTATTTCTAATCATCTGTTTATTATTTAGTATTTTTCTCCTACTGCTAGTGCTCTCACTGCAAAGACAAAAATGTTTTATCAATTGTGTCAATTATGGCATGGAAAAAAAGATTACTGTTAATAGGAGTAATCCAGTTCTGCCATGTGGTTGAGAAATCTTCACTTTTTAGTTTACTCTTGAGTTTTACTCTACTTCTTGAAAATAGTAGGTGGACTTACAACCCCAGTTTAGCTCATTTTTTCCTACAACATTCCATATCTATTGTATAAAACAGGATATTTTAGCAAATGCATGTGCTATTTTTTGTTGCTCACACTCTTCTGTAAAATGATTTGTGAAGTGATAAGTCAAAATCAATAAAGATGTCAATGATCAGTATTAATTTCATTAGCCTACCAGAAGCACTGATAATTTTTTTATGCTTTGAATATTTGCCAGAAGAAAGACAGGCCAGGCACACAGTTCACCAGGCATAAGAGCATTCAGTGTGCAACTGCTTGAAAACAAGATCTGATACAACAGAAAGAACATAACTCATGAGGTATACAGTCTTATAAATAATTATGTCAGAAACTGACCTTGAGGCACTATTTCTTCATTTCTTATGATTCAGTATGGAAGATGATACAAAACTAAAGGGAGTAATTTTCTCTTCACCAAGCACCAGAATTCTGTGCATAAAGTCCTCAATTTTATTCCAAAACTGCTGTTTTTACATCATCTGGAGAGCCATCTGACCCAGCCCCATGTAGTAATGATGGTTAAAGAATAGCTGCTATTCTAAATGTTGAATATACAGATTTTCACCTCAGACTGAACCACCAATAAGAATACAGTACATGGTATAACTCAACCATACCCCAAGGACATCTTGAGAACTAGATTGACACCTATGACTAGCTGACTTGAACATATACTAGCCAAAAGCAACACACTTGGTTCACCTAAAGATATCTTTGGTCATCCTTTGATAGGACTCATGGTGAGATGTATCCTGTTTCAAATGTAAGTAAATTCTGTAGGCCTGGATGTGTTTTAAAATGCATTAAGTGTTTTTAGCATACAGTCTTCAGTCATATAATTTTTATCCAGTCAAGGAAGAAGAGAATTTGGAGAAAGCTCTGTTCTCTTTGCATCAATAATATTTCTGTTTGGTGTCAAAGCAGACAGCCATTTCCATGGCCCTTTGCTATTATCAGTGAGCTCTTGCATTTTTTTCAGTCAAAAGGATTGAGTGCTTCACCACCTTCTCCTTCAAAGCACCACAGAGCTGGCCTCATATTTAAAGCCATCCAAGGCATCCGCTAAACCTTTATAACAATAAAGTCAAGACCCAAGCAATTCAAAGGAAATAGCTTCCTCCAAACCAGAATCCTCTTTAGCATGGACAGCTGTGTCTCAGTGGAGCGCAGCTTGCCTTCCTCCTTGCAACACACAAATGTTCATTGCCTTTGATCTAGCTCCCCTTGCAGCTGCTCAGCAGAACTAGGGGCTCCAAAAGGATGTGTGTGATAAAGCTCTGAGCTTTATTAATGCCTGGCCTGACTTGTCCCAGTTTCCAGAAATGATCTGGCTAGTCTGAAAGCAGCAATACAGCAGGACACAATACCCCCTTTATCTGTCTTTCCTCTGTCCATGCTAAGCCATAAATCTCAGTGGACCTCTGACTCAGCTGAGATCCTCAGAAGAGGAATTTCTTACAGACTAGGCAGAAACATTAAATCCTGTTGAGGGGACATCACAGACTTCTGTGAGCAGATGGGGTTTGTGCACAAAGCCCTCAAGACAGCAGTATTTTAAATAGATGCTCTCTACAGATTCCTACATAATGAAGGAAGGCAGAATCAAACTGACTTGCTCTAAAGCTTTGTAGTGTTACAGTTAGGATATTTTAAATAGAAATTTTCAGGTAGGGAGCTAACTACATATGACTGAGTGCCTGTTATGCTGCTACAACACCTCTCACAGAGACAGAGTTTGCTGCCTACTGCAGATGGAGTCCCTTTTCTGTGACTTTGGGCCATATTGATTTACTGTGTAACACTACAGATAGAGAAGGGAGAAGGAAAAAGGATTTAAATAGCAAATCTTCTCTCATGAGCCACTGAGCACTCTACAGCAAAATAGATGAATGGCATATACACATTTTCAGGAATCCATCCCATCTGTTTTCTCATCAGGTTCTTTGTAGGAACCTGAACATGTATGGTGACAAAATATTCACTGCATTCCCAAGGACTTGGTGGGTGCCACACCACATTCCCAGTGGTGAATTATAAGGTACAGATAATGACAAGTGTGTACCTCTCTTCCTTGTCTAGTAACAAGTAAATAGTGTTAACTTTAGTTTCTAGAAGTTAAATAAGTCTTCTGGCAGAGGGAATATGCTCACAACACACCACAGGACCACCAATAAAAATAAAATTCATATTTATAGTACAACTTACTACTGGCAAGTTAGAGTTTAACAATCATACTGTCACTACCTTCAACATATCAGTCTTCTTCGGTGGGCTGGCCTTGCTTTCTTCTGTTCTGTCTGGTAAAGACCATCAAGCATATTTTCATCTTTCTTTAAAGGGGCATTTGCATTCCAGTACCTGTAACACTTTAAGCATACTTCATTACGCAGTCAATTTTTACAAGTCTCTGAAGTTTGGAGGGTGTGATTTTGTTGCAGACACCAAGAAGAAATATAGGAGGGGAATATTCCAAAGTATATTTTGTTTGTTTTTTGTTGCTGTCTGTTTGCTGAAATAAATAAGGATTATATGATGCTAATGTCTATCTGTCACTTCCTTTAACAATTTCTGAATCCACTGCTGATTTTCTACCAACTTTGGTGTATGGCAAAATATCCCAAATACATTAAATTCTCAGAAAGGAATTGAAGGTTGAAAAACTTAATGACAGCCTCACTGAGGAAAAGATTAAAATGAGATTTCTACTTCATTTGTCATAATAGATGCTTACTATGACCTGAACTTTAACACAAAAATCCATAGGAATACATGTTTGAGTACTACTGCAGCTTAGCAACATGGCCTCAATGGTATAAGACAGATCTGTGTTTTTATATACAAAATAGCTACTGTAGGAAGGGGAGCATTGTCTCACATACCTCTGCATAACCTTTTTGTGTTTGTTTGAATTAAGTGAACAGCGGAATAAAAACTCTGATGTGTTATTTAGCTTCTACTTGACTTTGGCTTTCATGAACAAAACTTCAAGCAGCCCTAAATCACTTTAGTAACTGACTAGCTAAGTGATTTCTGAATACTTATATGCATCTTAAGTTGTTTTAAAGACTTTGAACAGCAAAATAAGTACCCATTGGAAGAGCTGGAGTAAAATGCAAAATAAGATAGCAAATGATTTCTTAAATAAATATTACCTCTTTTTTCTGTACTCAAACTGCCCATTGGCTCATTGAAGTTTTCATTCAGAATTCAGAACTATTGTAATGATCTTTTTTAATAATCTGTGGCATAAAGTGATTTACTGTGGACATCGGATATTCAAAACTTAAACTGTATTGGCGTTTTATTGCATGGATAATGTACATCCTTGGCTACCTCATTTTTCTCCTTTCAGAATGATCTCATTGCCACCTCTATGGTATCTGATGAATGCATATATGTATTTCTTAGGATGTTTTAAGATTTTTAAAGATTTTACTAGATCAAAAATCTTTTTAATTTAAAATTTGATGGTCATAAGTGTCTCTCGACATTTGCTTGAAGGCAACTGAGTCTAACAAGTTTCATCAATATTGGTGAGAATCAAATCCCACACAATATGCAAGGACAATAAAACAGTAGAAATTTTCACTTTGATAATATGCAAATATTTATAGACTCTTTTACAGTAACCAGGTGACACTGCATGTCTAAACAACTTCTTAAAGCTGTTCTTCAAATATAAAAGTGTAATATGAGAAAACATCATCTATTCAATCCCTTGTTTATCAATCTCAAATGCTTTTGATAGCTCTCTGTTCTTCACTCCCTCCATAGCTTGTGCTGCTCTTCTTGCTGAAGGCTGCCCTCAAATATTAACCTAGGTATCCGTTCATGTAAGATTATACAATGGCAGGAGACACAAAATCTGAAGTGTTATGTGTTATATATTAGTTTTACATTATAAAGCTTCCTCCTTTTGAAATTCTAAGGAAACTACAATTTCCTTTCTCCTGCTCTAAGATATATATATATTCACACACAGTTAAATACATCCTCCATAACAATTCATTTCCCAAGCCTAACCAATACTTAGGCGCAGTTCAAAGAGTGCCTTTGATCTGCAGATCATAGTTCCTCAAAAAATATCTTATCTTTCCATTGAGGTGATGAGGAATCCTACCAAGAAATGGCTTCCTGCATCTAATTAATTGAGACCATGTAACACTTTCAAGCATTACCTCATTAACATTCCATTTGAAAAGTCCACATCAGTAATTATTTGCGTAAAATAGAACACTCTGCTTGGTTAGACCAATAGAGGAGGGAGTTTCAAAATCATGAATTCACTTCAATACATCAAACAAAATCTTGTTTACCATTCTGTATCAGATTACACTCCACAATAGTAGTGACTATACTTGGGAGTCAGCCATTTATCTTGTTAAAAACAAGGACTTTTGAGGCCAATGATCTACAGTAGCTCTGTATAAAATGCAGTTGTATTTTTATGCCTTTGCTAAGTTTTGTGGTTAAGTGGCTCACCTCTTAAGCACTATCCAATGTAAGCCATACAAAGTGAGTATTTATGCAAAGCATCCCACTGAATTTAGTGAGGCTATTCGTGTATGCTCTCAAAAATGAAAGTGTGGTTCATACAGCATAGCCCCAGCATGTGTCTGAGACTGCACAGAGCTCAAAACGCAGTGGCCCTGCAATCTGCTGGCTGAGGCTTGCGGGGGAGACAAGCAGCAAGCAGTAAATTAGAACAGCAACTCAGAGCTGTGCCATCATCACTTACAAGTACTTATAAATTGTTTATCCTCCCCCTTCATGCTGTAGCTATAGGCTTTCTTGTTCCTACATCTGCTAAATATGACTGCTCCGCTTACTTACCAATCTCCCAGGAAGGCAGCAAGGCTCACTTACAGTTTACCTCACATGCCAAGGGGTAAAGCACCAGCTTTGTACTGAGAATTGTTGTCTCTCTTAATTTTGATTGCTTTCCTTTTGTCTGAATTTAATCAGATTACAGGTAAACATGGGTTAAAGCTAACCTAACAAAGCTGAATTTTTCCTTCTATGAGTATAACAAAGTAGAAATGCAGAAGAGGCATAACATGCACTTAAATGGCTTGGATTTCACCCATATACCCCCTTTGGCTTCTCATCACAGCACCCTCTTTTGGCTTACCACAAGACACTTCCTTCCAGAAGCAGCTACACAGAGCAATGGTAAATGAGAGAGGGGCATGATAATTCACCAATAAGACAGTCACCTGAAATGTCATGTTTTGTTTTACATGTAAATAAAGTGCTAGTCTGGTTTCAGACAATGTCACTCAGTCATTGTAACTGCAGCAACTGGCAGTAGCTGCTGCCCAGGGCCACTGCTGTGTCTTTGTCTCCATGTGGAGGTAGGAGCCCAGATCATCTACAGATCAGCGTAATCCTACCACCTGGTTAACAAGAATAAATGGGAAAAAGGAAAACAAAAACTTGTTCTAATAGACTCCTTTTCCTCTAATGAGCACACTGTGCTTTTCAGTGCATGTTATTCAGTGTCCCCACGGCAATTTGATCATCTAAGATGTAGAACGGCTAAGTCAGTCCAGCTAACTGTGGCAGAAATAAGATCTATGTTACCTTTACTCACAGCCCTCTGTTTTGACCACTAGATGATGTCAATGACTGGCTACTTTGAGGCTGTATGAAAGCTTGCTCAGACACATCTGTTTCCAGGCAATATCACAGAGATATCTCCTTTCTTTAAAATTGACTGCAATTGAAACCCTACAATAAACTCCATTTAATATATTGCCAAACTGACATATAGATTCAAATTCAGTCTGTGAAGTCTGATGGTTTTAAGAGCAGAAACCCTTCTGTCATTGAGAAAGACCTGAAAAGCTCCTGCAGTCTCATAGGGAGTATTAACCACTGATGAGGATCTGTCTTAATACACGAGAGAACAAGGGTCAGAGTAGTTCGACAAGAAGCGTGAGGGCTTAGCTGCAGGAAAAATCCTTCTAAAAACCTAGGGTATAAACATGATTAGAAGGGAAATTTATATTTTTGCCCAGCAAATTTTAAGCAAGCCAGCCAAGTTACATGAGGATTTTAATGACATTTTCTCTTGCTACCAAGGTTGCTGTGCCAGAAGCCCTCAGATCTGCCTGCAGTCATATTACTGTACTTGCAAACCGTACTGCCCCAAAGACGGTGCAGTCTATTTCTGTCACAGATTAAGTGACCTCTGCACTTTTTGCATCTAGCTGTGGAGAAAGCTGCAGGTGGAGGAATGTTCATCCCTTGGTTAAGCTAAACCTTTGTTTACTGTGTTCACATGAATAACTTATAGGGCCTTGGCATCATGAAAGCAGCACTGACACAGTTGACATGACAGCACTATAGACTGAATCCTGATCTGCCCTCAGAGGAGAAGATGGGATGTTTGCTCGTTTCACATTTCACCAAGTCGGGCTGTTCAACTATTTATAAGATGAATAGAAATTTCCACTACTTCAGCTGACACACCTGCCTTTACCTAGCAACTGCTCAAAGCAAGCCAGCTGAGACAGAGGAGGCTTTGAGAGACACAGCCCAGAGGAGAGCCTGCTGCTGCCACCCCTGCCAGCCCTCTCCGTGCCACCATCTCTGGCCTCTTGGCAAGACAGCAGCCCCTTCCACTCACCTCAAAAGCTATTTATATCCAGTACAGCTCAGGAGAGGAAGGGCCTTCCTGTGCAGCATTCCCTGGGCAGTGAGAGCTGCAGAGTTCTGCAGGGACCTCAGGGCAGAGCATGGGGAGACTGCCCTGGCTAGCTTGGGGTGACCACCACGGTGACATGAAGTAACCTTCCCAATGGCATGGTGTACCACCTGTCCTGCTGCAGCCTGGATATCCCTCATACGCCACGTGGTCCCTTCAGGGTGCCTGGGGATCTCAGTGCAGGGAGCCCACCTGGCACAAATCACTGTACATTTACATCCAGCTTCAGGCCCATGGGAATGCAACCACCACCTCCTAGTCTTCTGCTGGTTTTGACACAAACAAATGAGGATGAGGAACACCACTCAATCCGAGGCACTTGTCCAGAACTTGTTTTGCTGATGAATTGCAACCTGTCCCATACATAGTGTGTGAATCACTAAGATTTCACATTTGACTCATATATCTGTAGGGTCTCTCAAACAGCCTTTTTCCACCAGACTGCCAGTGGCAGAAAGGACATAGTCCCATTGCATTATCACATTTCTGTACAGCATGTCTGGGAGCTCCAGCCACCACTGGGTGATCTAAAGAAATCACCTAGGGGCAAAAAGCCATTTTAACAAGGATTAAAATATAGATGAGCTAGTGCAGCCAGCATGCATGAAAATAGTGCAACTAATGCATGAAAAATTACACTTTCCTACTTTAATACTGTTAACTGTGGAGAGTAGCTGACAAAATTCCGCGGTAACAGGCCCAGAGCTGGACTAGTCAGAAGGTCCACTTTCACAGAAATATAGAATCTAGTCCTAGTCAGGAATAAGGCCCTATCATCCTAGTGACTTCAGACACACAAAAACTGAGGAAGGAAAAGGCTATACATGGGATGCTGTGGCCCAGTTTAAGACAGGAACAGGCAAGGACATTGAACAGACAAGGAGGGGGTGGCAACAATAGAAACATGTGCCAGCACAGATTCATCATGCATGCTGTTGCCAGGCTAAAAAAAAAAAAAAATTAAAAGGTATCCCAAAACAAATTGCATTTATTATGTGTTCCTTCCCCAGCCTATTATCAGCAGAAGGGATGGGGATGCATCCAACATCAGTGCCCCAAGCCAGCCAGGACCATAGGCTGGGATATCTATGGAGCTGGCTCCCTCTCAGCTGGGAGAGGGGCTCTTGAAATGCAGTTTTCTTTACTCTGGTACCTTAAATGTTTACCCACTAGCATTTGATGTTTTTGGAGAGGGAGGACTGTAATAAATATGACATACTCTTGTTGTTCACAATATCATACTATATGACAGCTTTAAAAAAAGAATATTTGACTACATGGTTTTGATGCTGAGAATGAAAAGATCATAATTGCTATGGCAATGTGAATTGTATTTGTGAAGTAAGGAGCTCACCAAACAGCGGGAAAGATAAAATAGGGTAAGTTTTATGGTTAAAATTAGATTGACCTGAGTTGAGATTATAAATGTTAGGAAAAAAGTAAATGTGGTTTGGAAAGGGAAGGAAAAAGGTGTTTTCAGGAGACATGCTTCAGTTTCAAAATATCTTGTACGTTTTGCAAAGAAACAGACTGTGACCAAAATATTCAACAGCTTTTCTCCCTTGTGCTTGACACATGCCCTCAAATGTAAAGCTGAAATCAGATGTGAGGGAGAGCAGGGGAAGAGGTTCCCAACTCTAAGTGAAGCTGAATCATCCAAGTCATCTTTTTGTACTTCAGCAATCTCAGACAGAGACTGATGGGAATTTTCAGGATATTTCTTCCCTTCCCTTCCCTT
>VZTB01015537.1:416886-432358 GCA_013397245.1 Thryothorus ludovicianus | reverse complement strand
AGATTCCTTAAAAGCAATGCAAAATTGACACCTTGTCACGTCCACTGATCTGAGCCTGCCTTCTCTGCCAGATGAGAAGAGACTACAGGAAGTTTGAGACAAGTATCTGGTAAATTTGTCTATCTCTTGTATGTTCACAGGGAGTCTGGGACCACCAGTTTAGCTGAAGTCTTGCACCAGGGCAGGCATCACCCCACGCACCAGTATGTGCTGGGGGTGACTGGCTGACAGCAGCTTGGCAGCAAAGGGCCTTGGGGCTCTGGATGTCACCAAGCTGGCCCTGAGCCAGCCCTTGTGGCAAAGTGGGAAAATTGTGTCCCTGGCTGCATTAGATGAGTAATTGCCAGCAGGTTGAGGAATGTGATCCTTCTTCCTCTCTGCTCAGCCCTGGTGAGGCCACAGCTGAACCTCCAGCCTGTGAGTTGTAGATTTGAGCTTAACTAGAGGCCAGCACAGAAGGCTGGGGAGGCAGAGCCCTGGAGCAAGGCCAGTCTTGCTAAGGGATAATTTCCCTGTTATGGAAACTCTTGTCACTTTACAGCAACTTTAAAGTGCCAGGAAGAGCACAGCCACAGTGTTTCTCCAGGGCTAGGGCTGCACAAGCTGGGCTGATGGATCCCCTGCACACTCAGCCTCTCCAGCTGGGACACCAGAGCAAACTGGGTCCATCTGGAGGGTCCCTGCTGCCTGTGGGCTGGTTTTGGAGATCACCAGGAGTTCACTGCTACTGTCAATGCATCCGAGAGTTTACTCCCCAACACAGGACTCCTGTGAATGTCTCAGTGCTCTCCTGGAGCTCAGCCTGGGCCAGGTCTGTGGCACCTCTGAGGTGAATCCCAGGGTCTTGGCTGTTGTGGCAGCTGTGACCTATTGAGTTCCACATGTTTGCACAAGTGGAGGACCTGGAGCATCCCAGGAACCAGCCTCAGCCCTCTATTCCTTTTGAAATGCTTCATTGAGGGCACCCTTCAACCCCTCCTTTCCTCTTTGCTGGCTGAGGCAGGTCAAGAAGACATCCAGGCTTGCTCTTCTTGACCTTCTGCAGCGAAGCCCATCTGTTTGCCAGGGTTTAGCCTGAGGCGGCTTAGCTAGAGCTGGGTGTGATCTTTTTTTGTCATCCTCATGACTGGTTGCCACACATGGGAAGCCTACAGCTTTTGTTAGGAAAAGCAGCTTCTAGATATTAGCATTCTTTTCAAATAGAAGTTTTGATGTTTCAAAACAGGCTCATTCTTCCTTGTGCCTGATATAGAAAGGTGTAACAGAAATGGCCTTCCCTGAGGTCCCTGTGCCTGTCTGGCACGTTTCCTTTTCCAATAGCTCAGAGTAACAGCTCTAATTAGTATTTCCCTCCATGTTCTCTCCCCCTTCCCACCTCAATTCCAGCAACCCAGCTGTGACAGTTATCCATGGCCCCCAGAAAGGCTTTGCTGGAGAAGTACCTGGTTTGAGTCCATGGTGGCTGTGGGTGTAAAACAACCCAGGGTTTTGCTTTTGCACTTTTCTGTGACTTCCCACGAAGTCAGTCAAAGCAGAAATGAGAAGCACAGAGCCAGCACACATAACCAGTGTCCTTGGGCTCACCCTGCTCAGACCCACACTTACCTTGGCCAGGAGTTGGAACCTCTGCTGCCCTCCTATTCTGCATAAAATTGTTTCCTATCCTGACTGGAATTTAAAGGAAATGGTTATATTTCAAGGGAGACTAAATTAATGTCTGTTTCCTGCTTTGCTTCCTCCCTTCAAAGTTTACCTTAAAATCAAAGGGAATTTCAGAGCCAAATGTGGGCCCTTTATGGTAGAATATCAGGCAAGTAATAAATATTTAGGAGAGAAAGTTATTGTAACCCAGGTTCATATTTTTTCTTTCAAATTTTGTTCTAAAATCCTCTGATTGCTTGAAAAAAAGGCTCACCCCCTATTTTGAAAAATGCAAAGAAAAGAAGATCTTATTTCTCATTATGTCACAGGTTGAAAAAAATACCCAGGTGTACTTTGAGGAGTTAGACATAAAATACTGCTTTTTTATCACTGCTATTAATGTTAACATTCATTAATCTCTTACAAGTCAGCAGAGGTATGATACAGGTTCCTAGCCATGATGTTTTGCGGCTGGCATTGGTATTTCTGTGCATTTTTCCCCTGAGTTTTTGAATTTCTTTGACTTTCAAATGTAGTTGAAATTCCCCTCTCTTCAAGAGCTCTGCACATGAATCTGGGCTAAAAATAAAGACCTTCTTTTTCTTTTCTTACCAGAATAACAGTGCAAAGAGATAGTACATTTCTCTGCAGTTCGAAGCGGTTATTTCTAAAACAATGCAACGTGGAGTAACCTTATAGTATTTTTTTTTTTCAGTTCACAGATTTCGATAGGTGTTTATTTTCTAAAAAGCATCTTCATTCCTGGAAGGCTGTAGGTCAATCATCTTTTTTTAATGTGCATGTATCTAATTTTTTCAAAAGGCCACTGAATCATTTAAAATAGGCAATGCCATTTGCAGCAGCCATTCCAAGGATAGCAAAGGATCTGCTGCACCCTCCCTTTGAGCAGCAGGTCCTGCCTGATCTCCACATCCAGCACCTCACGTTCCAGCCCTCGTGCCTCTGCCAGCCCACGCTCCCTGAGCATTAGTGTTGATGAAACACCCTGGCTGGGAGACTGGACATCTCCCAGAGGCAGGAGACCCATCATGTTGGATGAACAGTTTTATCAGCCAAGCTGTTCTTTGGGTTATGGTGCCCACAGACACCTGCCCCTGGGTGGTGTTGGCACCTGTTTGCACTTGCATCATTGTTTTGGGAAGCAGATTAAAAATAAATTTAATCCACCTGCTCCACCTAAACCATTTTTTCTGACCAAAAACCTCAGTGGAGCTGATGAAGGTCCACACGCTGCCTTGAAATTGTTCCACTGTGTGCCACTTAAAGCCTTATTTTGTTCAGTGTGCAAACCCTTTAGCTGCACTTTCTGTCCCACTGATTACTGTCATATCTTCCTGATGTGCTGCTTTTTGTAGTTCTCATTCCCCACAAATGGTGGCACGTGTAAAATTAATGCACGTGGGCAGCAGAGCCCTGGCACTCTCTTCCCTGCTCAGCACCTTGCCTTTGACTGGAAATCAGAAATCACTCCCTTTCCCCCTTGCTGCGGGACACTCGAGGCTCTGGCCCCTCCTGAGAGGGCTCTGCGATCCCACACCCAGCTGTGATCCCACACCCAGCTGTGATCCCACTCCCAGCTGTGATCCCACACCCAGCTGCGATCCCACACCCAGCTGTGATCCCACACCCAGCTGTGATCCCACTCCCAGCTGTGATCCCACTCCCAGCTGTGATCCCACTCCCAGCTGTGATCCCACATCTGCTTCCAGCCCGGGACCTTCCAGCCCTCACTCGGCTACTGGGTATTTTCTCCGCCAAACAGTGGGGACATTTATTTTAACCAGGCTGGGTTTCCACTGCGAAGCCCACGCCGAAAGGCCGGGGCGGGTACCTCGAAGAGCCAGACGAGGAGGATGACGGCGCCCATGGAGCTCATCATGCCGCTGTAGTAGCTGAGCAGCGCTTCCCGGCAGCCGCGGCGCCACAGGTTGAGCTCCTCGGTTTGGTAATCGTAGCTGTAGTGGGCAGAGTTGTTGGTGACCTGGTACTGGATGCAGGGCCGGGGAGAGCTGGGGTTGCAGCAGCTGAAGGGGACGCCGTCCACCAGGTACCTCCCGTCCACGTTGCTTTTGATCCGGCTGCGGGCAGGGGCAGAAGGGAGCGTGAATACACAGACACACACACGGACAGACAGACACACACACAGACACACACACAAAGATATCCAGGGGCAAATCCGCGCGAGGGGGGAAAGCAAAGGCAAGGAGGATTTTTTTCCACCGTGCCTTTTCTCCGCGTCCCCTCGCTCGCACAGCGGTGTTTGTGCGGGCTGTCCTTTCTTTCCGAAATCCTCTCCTGTGTCGAGGCTACTCTGAGTCTGTAATTAACTCCTCCTGATGGAAATGCACGCTCTCGGGTCACTTCTTCAAAGAAATTAATTTTTAACAAAGGTAAATGGCAGAGGAAATTTAGGAGGGGCAGTCAGAAAAGATTGACCACAGCATAGTTAGGATGGAAGGGAGGTGCTGCAGCTGCCCTGAGCTTGGAAAATAACCCAGAACAGCCTCGGAACCCACTGTATCCAGCTAGAGCATTGATCCAGCAAAGTTAATAGCTTCTGTTGGATGATAGTAGCTCCAGGGAGGGGTTGTGCATTTATTCTTGGCTTGGGAAGGTAGCCAGTATTGAAAACATGAAATGTGCTTCAGCAACAGGATGTTGCAAAATTTCCAAAGTCCTTGCAGGAGCTCCCCAGCTATTGTTCATCTGACACTGTGGTTGTTCTCTGTAAACAGTCATTTAGTCTGGTGTCTTAGGAGATGTTTTGATGCAAGATGACTTAGAAGGCAAATAGTTCCACTGACTCTGCAAAAAGACTATCATAAAAGGACTGCAGTTTTAAAATAGGCCATTTTTCTTAGAAGATTACAGAATGGAGAGTCATGAGGGTGTAGAGACACAAAAAAAAAATCTAAGTGTCACTTGTAGCTTTCTATATGGATATTTTAAAATTGTGTCATGGAGAGAGAAGTGATTCCAACAACCTGGTAAAGGGAAATTCCACTTTGCAGTCATGACCTAAATATATCTAAACAGCAAACGCAGTTGAGGCTTTCTCTCTAAATGTAGTGTGCTCTGGATTGGGTCTAATTCCCATTCATGTGTAAATGCTTCACCAGTTTCAGAGAGATTGGATACTGGATCAGGCTTTTGCTCTACAAATACTATAAAAATCCCATTGTGGGGGACAGACTCCCACCTTCCTTGGAACTAAGGAGAACTTTACTGTTGCCTTCAAAGGGGCCAGACTATCCCACCAGGAAAGGGAGCAGAGATTGTGCACCACCACATAGTACAAACCTTGAATTCACTAAAACCCATTTGTAGATTTTTAATGCCCTATTTCCTGCCTCAGTAGTACAAAGAAATTACCTTGAGTCTCAGCCCCAAACAAGGCATCAGTTATTAGGGACAGTATAACCCTGTTATCCCTCTGTGCATTGCCCTTCCACTGCTGCTGGATTAAGTTACAGCTCACAAATCTCCATATAATGCTGGCAAGGTTTTTTCAAGTAGTTATTTATATATACCCATGGGCATACCTTCGCAATGGAAACACCCCCTTATTCAACAGTGAATGTATTTTTTATAACACCCTGCAGTGCAACGGGTTAAATCTGTAAAAAAAAATCCTCATTCAGAACTGTAAAAACAACCAGACCACCCAACGAGTCAAAAGAACATTCAGAGAGACACACACAAGTGAAATACCATTTACACAGCCAGGAAGGGATCCCAAGGGATCCCAAGAGATACACAAAGCTTTTTCTCAAAATTACTTCAGACATTTTTAATACAGGCAGTATATTTAAAAGGCAGATTGCTTCCAGTTTACAGGACCCATTATGCAACCACAGAACATAAATGTTAATGAATGATGTTCCCAAAGAACCAGGAATAACCATCTCTTTCCCCGGTGCTTAATTTTTTAAAATGTTGTGGGTATTTATGTTTAATGCTATTCCTTTAATTTCAAAGGTTGATTTTGTCCTCATGTTTATTTTCTGCTTGAGCTTACTGCACCTAACCTGATTTTGGGATTACTGCCTCTTTGGGCACTGACATCAAAGCCATTAAGGTGTTTCTGGTCAACAACCTGGTCTGGTTTGTATGGAAACAATAAACTAGTGCTGCTTTCATGTGAGGTTTTAAAAAACTGGGCATAGGACAGAACCTAAATACACATGGCTACAAGGGCCACTGTGTAAAGCTAGGAACATCAATTGATGCTCAGTATTATCACAGCATTGAAGCAATTCCATTGAGTGAATATAAAAATAAAATTCTAAGTCCTAAGGATGTAAAAGACATGAGTTATTGGCAAAGTGTTACTGCCTCTATTTATTTCCATGAGGCTGATTAGCTGCCAATATCTAAGTGGAGTTTTAAAAGTGGTATCAACAGTATCTCTCCAGAGAATTCGTTTTTTTAGGAAATTAATAAAGCACATTGACATCTGCTTAAGGATTAGTAAAGTTCTGATACTTTCCTGTTGATTTTGGGAGTGTGGCTCAAGGCAATGGGTTTATAAAGCAGTAAAAGACAGTAAAAATTATGAAGCCTGTTTACATCACACTAAGTAGTGGATGGAATTATAGTTTGGTGGTTTTTATTTTATGTTACGTTATGGATGACTTTGGAGGAATTTGTCAGGGGAGGAAGCAATCTAGCTGTTCATTTGGGATGCCTCATTACACAAGACCCCATTTTACACAAACCCCCTTCTGGTCAGTGCCTGCTGGCACTCGAGGACAGTATTGATCAAACACCGACACAAACCCCACCGAGTCACTTACTCTTTCACTTCTTTGGAGCTGAAGTCCAGATATCTGTTGCTGATCCACTGGATTTCGAACCAATCTTTGTAGCCGTTGTTGCCACAGCACTTGAACTCAATCTGGAGCATGTCGATGGTCTTCTTCATGAAGCACCTTCCAGGGGTGTCCGTGTCCCGGTAGAACTTCATGCCGTTCTTGAGCCCCTGGGCCAGGGTGCTGTCCAGGGAGCCCCGCATGAGGAAGCAAATCAGAGCAACGAAGAAAAGGAGCATGTTAAAAACGCAGCACAGTGCCAGGTAAGGTTTCAGCAAAGGCTTCCACTTGGCAAATTTAGCGGGATCCAGAGAATCGTAACAAATTTTTCCAGCAAAACCATTGAAGGCGCAGGATAATATACCCATCAATATCAAAGAATTGGGCACAAAGTGGCTTTCAGAATTGTCCATCACTTCGCTTCGCTTCCGGAGCTCAATTTTGAGGAACAATCCCATGCTAAAAACAAGGATTCCAGCAAACACCGAAAACCAGTTCATGAGCCATAGTCCCTGCGCTAGTTTTACCCGTTTCTTCTGATTGAATTTGACTTTCAGCAGTGCCATCTTTGTAGTGGGAGATGTTGGAAGATTTCACAGCCTGGACCCCTCTTCTCAGCGTAAGCAACTCGAGGAAGAACCATTCAGGCGTCGGAAGAGATCCCAAATGGCGCATCGGGGAGCGAGCCACCGCACAGTCCTTCCATCTTGAAGTCCCCCTGTTAGGATTCAAGTAAGTAAAATATTCGAAGGTCCCAATGAACAATTTCACATTAGTGAGAATAATGGGCAATTAGCACCTACAACTATTTCTGGTGGTTTCTTCCAAGCAAAGGAGAAACACTCTCAAGGTTTCAAATGATTTGATCTGGATCTGCAGGACGTCATTCTAATACCTTTAATCATTTGATCCAATTTGGAGAAATGTCTGTCAACAGATGAGTGGAAGTAATCCCTCATTTTACTATTTAGTAGATTTGTGCTCTCCTATGATAGGCTGCTGGGTGGAATATGAAACCCCAGAGATATAAAAAGATCTTTGTTGCCAGAAGAATATGGAACCTTTGAGGAAAATGGAAGAGGGCTCTGGATTAAAAAAGGCTGCTTGTATACAAACATACACTTCCCCACCGTGATCCCAGTATATTCATATCTACAGCCAAGCCCACGTTCTAGTCCTTATCCTTCTGTGTTGACTTGAGATGACATCCTGTGGCTTATGTATTCTGAAAGCAGATAAGCGTGTCGTTCACGGTGACCTAAAAAAACTAAGCTTGGCATTTTCTATTTACTTCCAGGGCTTGTACCATCTCTGAGTCTTGGCAGGAGAGCAGGAGAAAGGAAAAGCACAGAGAAACTCAATAAATAAACCCCGGGCTGAAATCTAGAGATGCTTTTATAAAAAGTGAGCTGGCATGAGCAGCTTACTGGATAATCACCAGGCCAGAGGGGAAAGCAGGGCTGCCCAAGGAGAACCACCTGGAAGTATACCAGGGAGGAATTGAACCCAGCAGCTGGAGAGGGAGCCTGGGGACGTTCTGAGTGCAAGGGAGGCATCCTGGGCGTCCTCAGGCTCTGCTGAAGGGCCAGCAGCTGGCTCTGCCTTCACGCTGGAGTGGGCAGAAAGGAGGGCACGGCCCCTCCTGTGGCGGTGGCCTCCTCCCTGCGGCTGTGCCAGGCAAGCGGCCGAGCCGGGCTCTCACTCGCTCCGCTGCTCCTGGAGTCTTGCTTGCTTTGAAATGTCATCTCCCGATCGCCTCACAGGGGTCTGGAGCTCCTGGGAAATTCCTGTGCGGCCTCACCCCTGCCACCACAGCCCGAAATTAACCTCAGGCAACCTCCAGCAAAGGAAAACATTCCCGCAGGTGTGTGAGGGCACGGGTGCTGATGCTGCGGGGAGAAAGGAGCAGCCCCAGAAGAGGGACAGGGAGGATTCTCTCTTGCCTGTCAAGCAGACCTGGGGCTGCCGCCCCCCAAGCCCCTGGGAGCATCCTCTAGTGGCTGCCAGCAGCAAGGCCACCAGCCCTCAGGGACAGAGGGGAAGGGATCTGCTGGGAAGAAGGCAAGTGTGGAAAATAATAACGCAAATAAATAAAAACGCCAAACACTGAAAAAATAACATTTTGATGGTCTGAAGCTCTGTGGTACCGTGGATGCTTCTCAGTTACCGTTTGAGATCCTGGAATGCTGAAGGTTCCTTTTGGAAGGACAAAGGCTGGCAACTCCTTCCAGTAGAAAGTTTTTGTGGTGGACCTTTCCCAGCCCATCCTGGTGCTATTGCAGTGAGCTGGAGAGCAGCTGGTAACTGGGATTTTTCTAAAGCAAGCCTGGTTGTTTGCATTGCTGCTGCCTTTTCTGGTGAAGAGTTAGTGTGTAAGATGAGAGGGAAGGTGATTATCCATCAGGGACTATTCTTTCCTCTTGCCTTGAAGTGGATGAGAAGTGCTGTTTCTTGAGAGAGCCTATTTGTGGTTTGTGCAATAAGTCATGGTGCTGAAATAGCATTTCTCCTGGCAAAATATCCCACAACCAATGTAGCACATGTTGTGTTTCACTGGCTCTTTCAGGGCTTAGCTAAGAGACTTGAGTTTGGAAAATGTATTTATCAGACAGCCTGGAGTTAATTCTAGATAAAGGAACTTGAAGCCATTTCCTTTCTTGTCGGTGATGACAATGAAACTGTAATTAAAGTGGAAAAGAATTCTGTAGCAGGTCTGCAGGTCATGAGGCTATACAGTGAAATACTTCCTGCCCACAGCAGATGTGCTGCTCTGGATATGGGTAATTTTGTATTCAGGAGCACAGATGAATCTGAATACCTTTCAGCTTAATAATTTAACATTTAGATACCCATGATAAATCTGATACAGCAAAATCATGTTAGTGTATACACGACGGTGTTTCCTCTAATTCAGGAATCAAAGTATTGAAGTAGAACATGCAGGACATGCTCCAGGGCTCACTGATCCCTCCCGATTCACTCCTCTGCCTATAAACAAAGGAAACGGGAGGGGTCCTCATGAATCGCTGCTAAATTGCTACTGTTAGCATGGAGATGATCAGTAAAAATCCTGAACCTGATGGTCAGGAAGGGACAGTCACCTACTAATTAGACCTTTGGGACTTCGGGTGGTACCTTTAAAGTCATCACGGCGAGCAACCTGCGCTGCCCAAGCAGCCCGGATTAGGAAAAGCGCTGGTTATTTGTAGTTTTCAACAGCTCAATACCAGCTGAGGGACTTAAAGCTGCAAAAACTCCCCCACCCTTCCAGTTGACTCGCCGTGCTTGGGAGTTTTAAAGGGGATTGGTCACTTTAAAAAGTGGGAATGAACGCTTCTCAATATCCCAGACACGGAACCGACAAACCCTGTGCAGGCACCGGCACACCCCGGGCAGCCACGGGTGAGCAGCCCCGAGGAGAGGAAGGTGATGGGGCACCAGCGAGAAGCGTTTGGGGCTGGGGATAGTTTCAAAAAGAAAACTCTTCTTGCCTGGCATCTGCTTTCTTAAAAAGCTTTTTCTTGGCTGCGATTCGTCTTTAGTTTGGCACTCGCTACCGTTTTCTACTTCAAATAGAAAATGCTGAAATTGATCCATAGCAGATAAAAGCTAATTGCTGCAAGATTGTTTGAGTTAATGGTCTCCTCAGAGGTTGTCTATTAAATTCAAATGTATAATTCATATGCCAATATTGGAGAAAAAAAAAGGTAGAATAAAATATTCAAATTATTATTGATCTCACCATGAATCTGTTCAAATTCAAAATCTAGTAAAAAATTATAATGTGGATATATATAACAATGCAATATTGATACCTTTCCAAAAAGCTATGCCTGCTAACCTACATATAAACTACAAATCTATCAGTTAAGATAGAGGAATGTAAATAATTTAATCTTATATTTGTTAAATAGCCTGGTGCTCAGTGCTGGACCAATCTTAATCTTTCCATCTTCAGGGGTATAAGGTAAAAAATACACAGATGCCTTAACTATAGAAGTGCCCTCAGAATCATTTCTTGGCCCAATCTTTCTTTCACAGTCTTCTGTGGTATGAAATGTGTGCCTTTCTGAGGCTTTTTTTCCTTTCCTTTCCCTAGGATAAGTTATATTTCACTGCAAGGATAATGGTGTTTGATTTTTACCTTTGAAGGGAAGCCATTGTGCAGAGAGGTCTGCTCCTGTCCCCTCACTTATGGCTTTGTTCCAATCGTGACTCTGCAGTGTGAACAGGGACACTCCTGAGGAACAGTGTGATAAGAATGCTGTACCTCACTGCACGATTATCAGCTGGACAAAAGCCTGATATATGACTTTATTTTTTTACCTCCTTACCCAGGTAACTTTGTAGGTTACTATTTTTGTGGTCTGTGAGATGACTGCAGGTTCTGAGGCTGGAAACAGAGGCATTTTCTAAATTCACTGCAGGGATTGTTGTAAATCCTGAGAAGGGTGATTTGACCTGCTGCACTCTTGTGGCTCCTGCTTTGCTGGGGCACACTGTGGGGGTTTTGGTGTGGTTTTGCTCTGGGTAATTCCCAGAATTTTAGCCATCATTTATGTGGTGGTTAAGAAAACACAGGGTTTTTTGACCTCCAAGATGGTCATTATGAGTATTTGTTTGTATTATTGTGATGCCTGGGGTGTAGCATTCACTGCTGAAAAAATAAGAGTTGGAAATCAAAGTTTATATTTGCAGAGACAGGAATAAAATATGTTGGGAATTAAAAGAAGCTTACAAAAAGCTCATGATAGTCATTACTGCTGGAAAACATCTCAGCACAACAGGTGGATCCCCCAGTCAGTCGGATAAATCAGATCATGATGTGAATGGAAATGCTGAAATCTCCCCAAGCTGCATAGATTCTTTTTCTTGCTATTCCTGTCTTTGCTTGTATGTGATGAAATTGGCTGTTTAGTAAAACCTGAAGCAATTCAGGTAAAACTACTGAGATTTGAACCTTGTCTACAGGCAACTACTACTTAAATGAGAAATTTTGAAAAAAAATCCAAGCATTCAAAAATGTAAAGCACGAAAGTGTGTAGGACATTGTCTTATGCATGTATTTCTTACCTGTATTTTCATGAAATAATTCTACTACAGCTCACATCAGAATCTATTTAAATGAGAGGGGACTGGATAAAGAGAGAGTGCAACTCCATTTCTGTTCCTGCTCCTCAGAGAAGCAGGGGCAGACAGAGGGAGATGCCTGGACTCCAAAGGGAGCCGAGAGGGTGGATCCCTCTCAGGACAGACCTCTGGCCCCATGGGAAGCAGCAGCAAAGCTCCCGGTGGCTTCTCTGGAGGCAAGTTTTGGTGCCCCAGCAAACAGCAGCGTCAAAGCTCTGTGTGGCCTGGAAAAGTTTCTGTCCATGGGTTCAGTGTTGTGCACCTTTGCACAGAACTGTTTTATTTCCTCCACAGGCACACACAGGAGCTTTAAAACCCTGAGTAACAGCCCTGTGGTGGACTAAGGAAGTTTCACGGGCTTTAAAGGGTTTGGTGAGGCCACTGGCTGGAGGAGGGCTGCCCAACTCGGCTGTCTTTCAAAAATGATCGAAACAGGACTGACTGCTTTCCTGACTCCCTGTGGAAAAAGGTTCTGCAGCTCAACGCCCCCCACTATTTTTATAAACTTTCTGCCTGTTAGCTTCTCTTCAGGGCAAATTCGCACAAGGTTTGTGGTGCTGATGCCGGCAGGCATTTGTTTGTCAGCTCCTTAATTTCTTTAACGTACGTGATTTTTAAAGGAGTCCTGGTGGAACTGGTCCACTGCAAACCAGAGCTAGAGCTCTTGAAGAGACTTTGTTCAATTCAGTGGTACATTATGCAGGGTAAGTGATTGCTAGCTGATTAGAAATACACAGGGGTCTGGCTTCTCTTCCTTAGACACCCAAAAAAGCTGCAATTTCTATACTGAATAGCTCATGAGCATGCTAGCAAACTTCTACTAGTGCTTAAGTTCTCATACAACACTAAAAGACTTCTGTTCCAAAATAGTCTTGAATTCCTGTTATGATTCTACATTAGGAAAGTATAATCTAAAAAAGGTATATGGAAATGTGCAACTGTGTGTATTGTATTTTTAGAACTATAAGTCACATTTAGGTCTTTACCTGACCAAATTTTTCTGGACTTGCTGTTTTCAAACTGAATTTCCTTTTTTCATGCCATGCCTGAGACCAAGAGCCAGTTATGCATTTTGTACTACAGAGGTAATGCTGAATCTCAAGGGCAATTGTCTGGCCCCTTGTTCCTGAAGAGTATTAGCTGCTAGCTGTGGTTTGACCACAGTTAATAAGTACTTGGAGGGAAGAAAACATCAGGAGCTGGGATGTCAATAGCTGATTTGTGAAAAACATCCCCAAGGAAGCAATTTCAGAGAGAAATTGAAGCTTAAAACTTCCATGTTTTGACTCCTGCCCTGTTTATTCAGGCAGTACTGCCACGGGCCAAGAGCTGGGCCAGGACATGGCACTTCCATGTGAAGTGTGCTGGGAAGCCTCAGTGCACCCCCGGCACAGCCTGGGGGCTCTGTCCCTGTCTGGATCTGCCGGGATCCATCGCCACAGGAAGGAGGTGTAAATGTTTAGAGCTCTGGGCAAGCAGAACAAAGGCATTACTGCAGCTCTTGTGCTGAACGTTTTGCAATCTCAAGGCTGGAGGATGATAATGGGATTGGTCTGTCACTACTGGGAGCTGTGGAGAACAATTAACTGCGAGATCAGGTTCTGTACCAACATGGATGTGTTAAAATGAAGATACCTGAGAGCCTCAACTGATCACATCCCTCTAGCAAAGGATATAAATAATGTACATTAAAGTAAGACTGAGGGTGTATTTAAATCATTTTATGATGCCGTCAGTGCAAAGAAGACTCATTAGTAAAGCAACAACTGAAATAATTCAAAACAAGTATATTTGAAATGCAAAATCCAATTTAGTCAAAAATATATACCAACAGAAGAAAACAAAAGTGAAAGTTTTCAGGAATATAAAAAAAATCCCTTTTGCCCTCCCCCTTTAAATTAAATATACTGAAAAGAACTTATATAAAAACATTTTTTGCTCAAAACCAGTCAAGCACATAAGTGAAATTTCAGGTACTTTTCCTGGCAGTGGTGCAGTTTTTGATGGTTCAGCTAGGACTTAGTGTCTGTTAGAGGCACACAAATGATGGCTGCACAGCATAAACAATCAGAAGTTTTAAAATAAATTTTTAGGCTAAGGCAAGAGAAACAATTATTTCTTGAAAAATGTCAAAAAGGAGGAGGTTTAGAAACCTAAAACTGCTATGTATACTTTATATATGGACAATGGTCGCTTCAGCACCACTGACAGGGCACTGTAAAGACACTGCATTCCACAGTGCTGCTACTTTTTTATTTTTATTTAGCAGGAGTGAAGAGACTTAAATCATTCTTCACTTTACGCAAGATAACATGCAATTTTGGAATTAGAATATAGCACCTCTTTCTGTTTTACTGACTCTTTCTCCATCAACACTGCACTTAGGCAGCAGCAGAGTGCTGCAAATTAGAATCACAGCACACAAAGCCTGCTGTCTGGAAAACTAGTGGGATACCCCTGAACTCCTCTCCCCAAGATTCAGCTGGCAGAGGAACAGTTAACTCAGCTTCTGTGATGTTCATCAGCACTTGCTGGATGCCTCTGAGTTGCTTACAGAAGCAGCATCCTTTCATACAGCATTTATAGATTGTGAAGCTTTAGTATTTATACCGATTCCATAGGTTTCTTAATTTCAAGTAATCAATGTATCAGGAGAGCATTAGATGTTTATTAGAACACCTTTTTCATTTAGACTTATCTCACTTGAAATAAAAGCTTAAAGCCAACTTACAGATTTGACCCGAATCAACAGAAACTGGCTCATCCTTGAACCACAGTCTGGGATGCATCTCAGTCTGCTGCTCTGTGCAGTTACAAACTGCTCCTTTCAATGAACCTTTTTTCACCCCATTACCTCAAAGGAGTGCTGCCCTGCACGTCCCCTAAGATACACTGTGCTGCCCTCGGCAACACGAGAACCACAAAAACATTGACAATTTGGTATCTGATCTTTGCATTCCAGTACAGTCTGCACTACTTGCAGCTAGTTCAGAGCCTGCCTGGGTGAGTGAAAGCAGCACAAGAGTTCTGTGTATTTGCCCCACCTTAATCACTTAAAACTCACAATGAGGTACTTCAGAAATTGGCAAATCCCACAGTGATACAAACAGATTACAGCAGCAATTGTGCAAGAGCAGTAAACTCTATTTGACTGGTACTCTTCAGCTAAGAAATCCAGCCATAAATAATAATTCAAAATTTGAATACAGAATGGAATCATTTAATGGCATGTCGGGGATTAAGTCCCACAGTTTGTGGATCAGTGCATTTACACGAAGATCTCTTGCACAGCAGAGCTGCCTCCGCACTCAGTCCCAGCAAGTGATTCTTTCCTGCTCGGGGATCAGGCTCCAGTTGGGTGAAGGCTTGTCAGTCGCCAGCCAGTCAAAGTCATCCACCAGGTTCCAGTTGTTACTGTTTCTGTCCAGCCCAGACGACTCGAAATCTCGCTCGATGCCAGGGTAGCTCCAGGAGTAGGGGGCGAAGGAGACCTCGGAGCAGGCCTCGATCACGGCCCGGCTGGTGACCTGCACGTAGACCCGGCACTGGCGGGTGCGGTGGGTGCGGAGCTGCTGGCAGGCCATTGCCAGCAGGCAGTCGCTGCAGCCGTCCACCAGCACGGAGGTGGACACGGGCCCGCAGAGCACGGTGCAGCCGCGGCAGTCGCGCACCCGCAGCGTGTTGGGGTTGCCGCGGAGCCGCACCCGGCAGCCGCGCAGCTCCGACAGCAGCACGTCCCGCTGCAGCAGCTCCGCGGGGCCGAGCTCCAGCTCCTCGTCCTGCGCGCCGCTGAACCCGCACAGCGGCGGCCCGCCCGATTCGCCCTCGGCGAGGCCGGGGCCGGGCGCGTTGGGGGCCGGCGGGGCGGG
>VZTB01015537.1:261085-407141 GCA_013397245.1 Thryothorus ludovicianus | reverse complement strand
TGTGATAAAAATTTCAAGGAAAAAAAAAACACACAACCTCCTTCCTCCCTTCCTTCGGGGAGGGAAAAGAGAGGGGGGAAATCTATCTCCAGACAGACAGAAAAGAAAGAGGAGCAAATTAACAACCAGGAGTTGCCAAAACCAGGATATTAGGTTTCAGCCCAGAGAGCTATTGGCTCTGGGGCTATGTATATAAATATATATCTAGAGAGAGAGCGAGCGAGAGGGGAGACGAGGAGGAAGAAGAGGGATATTTTGTGGGTGGCTGTTGTTTGGGCAGATGTGGATTCACATGGAAATGAACTATATATATTNGTTTTTGTTTTTTTTTTTTTTTTTTTTTTTCCGCCCCCTTGATGGCCATCAAGAGAGGGATGGAAAAGAGGAGAGGAGGGAGAGAGAGAGTGTGTGTGTGTATGTGTGAGTGTGAGAGAGTGAGAGGGAGAGAGGGGGATAGAGAGAGTGTGTGAGGGAGAAAGAAAAATAATCTTTTCAAATCTCCTCCCTCTTTTTTTCCCCCCTCGTTTCTTTGCTTTTCTCTAAAGCTCTGTGGTCTGTGAAACAGTCTTTTCTTCCTCCTCGTCGGGAAAATGGAGACACTTCGTCTCTCTCCTGGCTGTGCAGCTGGGAAGGATTTTTCTTTTCTTTTTTCCTTTTTCGCTCATGGCTTGATTTTTTCCTTTCCCCCCTCCACTCGCCACCACCCTAATCTTGTCTTTTCTTTGAGCTTGTGTCTCAGATTTGCACCTTCTGGGGATTTATTTTTCACTTATTTCCTCGTTTTCGGTGTCGCCACTAGATTTGATTTGATTTGTTTGATTTTTTATTTGCAATTTTCTCCGAATCGCTCCGTGCCTCCTGCTTTTAACCGAGAAATGGAAACGGTGCCGCTTTTTGTGGGTGCGCGAAATGCTCGGGCGGTAGGTTTGGGCTAATGCGCTTTTTTTTTCACCTTTTCGGGATCTAGTTATTCGATGTGCCTTTTATATTATTCATTTAATTTTTTCTTTTTCTTTTGGAGAGATTAAATATTTATTGTAACGCCTCTTTAAAACACAATAAAGCGTCTCTTTCTGGAGTGACCCCTTTGGCTTCGCTGTAGAGTGGATGTGAATCCAGTCCTTTGTGTTTCTGGGATTATTTCGCGTAAAAGAAGCAATATTTTGTAAATAGATTTTTTTTTTTTTACTTGTGGCTTAAAACAGTAGTCGGTTGTGAAGGGGGTTTTATGAGATGGTCACTGTTCACATTTATTAAGTCATGGGTGGTATTCAGTATGTAAATTATATTTTGCTTTTTTGGTATTAATTGCAAAATTCAGTTACAGATGATGGCAGAAAACCAGTACAGAGATATTAAAAGCCGGGCAAAATCGAACGACGTATAGAGAGCACGTTTATATTTACTTAGAGCTGTTGCTAATCACTGTGGGGAGGAACGCGATGTGGAGGCCTCTGCCCTTCGCCATTGCCCGCTCGCCGCTTCTCTCCTTCCCCGGGCTCGGCAGCGCGGGGTGGCCGAGGGAGCGCAGGGCAGAGCGGGGAGCGGCTCCGGCGGCGGCCCCGGCCGTGCCCGGGCTCGGCGGGCAGGCAGCCCCGGCTGCGCGGGGGAGCGGGAAGATGGCGCTGCCTGGCTCGCTGCCAGCGTTTGTTGCGCAGTTTCGCCCGCTCTCCTCCCCCACGGGCGCCATTTTAAGGTCCTTTCTGCTGTCGCCGCGCCGGGTGGGGCGGTGCCGTCGCGCTCCGCTCGGGCCATGTTTCTGTGTCTTGTTTGGGAAGCGTTCTTGCCTTGGGCTGTGGGAGTCTCTCCCCGAAATCCTACGAGCCTCGCTTCCCTCCTGTACCCCACACTCCTTTCCTAGTCCTTGGTCACCGTCTTGAGCAGGCTTGGCTCGCACGGGCCCGTGCGCGCAGCTTCAAGCCCGCCAACAACCCTTACAAGCTTGTTTTGTTACCTCAGAAATAACGTGTTTCTTGTCATTCAGCGTATAGGAATTAAAAAAGATTTGAAAGAACATCTTCTGAGCGATGACCGAAAAATAAAACATGACCTTAAAAAAGAAAGCCACCTTTAAAAAATGATCCGGTGTAGTGCGTAGGGCAAGGTATTCGTAATTGAAGAGGCTTCAGTACCTGTACAAGTGCTTGCAAAAATAAAAGCATAGGTAGTTCTTTGGTGGGTAGGATGCTCATTTTGTTGCTGTTACTGTCTTCATAATTTTTTGGTGGGAGGAGGGACTAGAATGTTTACAAGTTTTTGCTGCTCCTTTGTGTCTTAGAGGAAGCTGTCTTTTCCAAATTACTTAATTTGACAGCTTCACCTTAATATATTTTTAAAGTTTTGTTTTGGTGTTGTTTTTAGGAAGAGCAGTGAAAATAACTTATTTTTTTTTTCCAAAACCACCTTTTAATTTTTTAAAAAATATTTCTGTACAATCTACTTGAAGTTCTTGAGGCTTGAGTTTAATACCAACATCATTTGTACCTGGGAAGAGCAAAGTGTGCTGCCAGACCCACTTATGCTCTGTCTGCTAAGGAGTGTGGAATGCTTGTGTAGTTCTTGGGTTCACGTTTTTTGACACATCAGAGGAGGGCTTTCCCATTCTCATTGCTCATTCCTGATGGAAGCGAGGAATTTTTTTAAATTCAGGAATAGTCTTAAGGCTGTTTAAATTTTTTTGGCTGTTGAAGGATTTTAAACAACATTTCTGTGAAATACACTTATTGCTTGGAACATGCAAAAAATTACCTGGATATAGACTCTCTTTTTAAAGTACTTTCCCAGGGACTTAACATTTTAGCTTTGAAAAAAGCACCAACTACGAAACTTAAATTGTTTACAAAGATTTTGAGTGTATTTGTTCACATATTTCAGAAATCTTACCTCATTAAAGTCACTGCTTCTTGTAGTGATTATTTTCATTAACAGGAATCTTGGGATCAAAGTAGTGAATTCTTTTTTTTAATGGTAGCATACTTTTAAATAATAAAATTTCTCTCTTATGCCCTAATGTCTGGAAGGCTGTGCGTGGTTTTCTTCATCAGTTTGTGAAAATAGTGCAGAAATGGCAGAAATGGGATAAAAATGACTGGTTTATATTCTCCCAGGCCCTAGTACTTGGCAAATGACCGTATATGATCTGCGGACTGTCCTGCTTGCATTAAAGCACGGTATTTTCTCATCTTGCATTGACATCCTTATTGGCTGCTACTTAAATATTCCAAATTTGTCCTTTTTCCATGTGTTTTTGCCTGTCTGAGCTTTAAAGTTTGTTGTTGTGAGTAGCACTTTGCATTGGTTATGGCTTATTTAAGTTGTTGGCGGAGTGCGAGGCTCAGGCTGTTGGTGCAGCAGCCTGGTTGTGCTTCCATGGACACACCTCGGCTTGCTCACTGGCCTGATACTTGGGTGTTTAGGTGTGTGCTTGTTTTGCTCATTCTTTGAGTGCTTGCTTTGTATGTGGTACCTGTATCCTCGAGTTGAAAATGCTCTCGCTGAATGTGTGGAGTTGGTTGAGGTCGGTGCTACAGGGGTGCTTGTACAGTCGCTAAGAATGTACATTGCCTTCAGGATGTGCAGCTTCCCTACCCCAGGTCCTTCACGTGTCCTTTTCCAGTACAGTTTATGTATTTAGTTCAGTTGTACTGAGAGGAAATCTCCAAAGTTGTGCTAGCATAAGCTGCATTTCCAGTTTCCTCCAAGGTCCCTTGCTGTATTCATGAAGTTTTCCAGCAGAGGTACACCCATGGTCTAGAGCTGCAGTGGTTTGCAGTCAAGGATGCCTGGGTGTGCTGCCTGCTATCTTTCCAGAGTTTGGCTGGTATACCTGCATGATTCCAGGGAAGTTGTATCTGCATAGCTGCAGTTGGGTTTCACAGAGAGGCTCTAATGGTCAGTGATCGTGCCTCTTCATGCTGCATTAGGCTTGTGGTAAATCTAATGGCTGGTGCTTTTTAGGGAGAATGTAGCAGCAAGAGCGTGAAAGTGTATCCTTCCTGTCTAAGTAGTGGCTGCAGAGCAGGCATGAGAGCCTCTTTGATAATGCAGTCACTGTTCAGAGAGATGGCAGAATTCCTTACAGTGGTTCTGCTGGAATAAACTGCATCTGTACTTGAAAGGTTTTTTATTGTCATACACCCGGCCCAGCATAGACGTGGGGATTGTCTACCAAAACAAATGTGTTTTCCTTTCTTATGGTAGTGACAAGCAGTGACAATAATTAACTGTTCTAACATTCATTGTGACCTGCCACTGTTTTAGTTTGAAAGTCAGAGTGAACAGTTTTGGAAGGCCCTTGTTATACCACCATAACTGCATAAAACTCAGTCTGAACTGAGTTTTTTTTCCAGGTCATCCATAGCTAAATGAATATGTGTATCTTTATTTTCAAGTGTTAATTTGTTCCTGCTTTCATTGTTTAAAAAACCCCCAGCTACTTTGTCAGTATTATTTTACTTTATTTGAGAATTGTTGAGGTTTTAGACAAATAAAGATTACCATTATTAACTAGCACAGAGAGACTATCAAGTTTTTTTAATTCAATTTTTTTTGCACTTGTTTAAAAATGTTATAGAGTTAAGGAAATCCTTACCCAAAAAAAATAAAAATAGAAAGTAGACAAAGTCCCTGTAAAAATCTAACGCAGTAACCTTTCTCATTAGAGGTGTTGAGAAGGGGTGGTTAGTGAAGAGAGGGAAGATCTGGACAGAAGGATTTAACTTCATTGCAAGAGACTGATTGATTGTTTTTGTTCAGTCTGATCATATGCCATGTGTCAGGTGGAACTTGCAGTAGTTTTACTGTGAACTTGATCCAAGTGTGGAGTTTCATGATTTGGTGTTGGAGCTTGAATTTGTTGAGATAAGTCAGCTACAGAAGTTATCTTGGCCCCACTGAAATAGATGGCAAAATCTCCATTGGCATTCAGCAAGGCATTGGCTTCAAGAGGGACAGCATGGAGGATTTTCACCTTGGATTTGGGGTGTTGATATGGACTGCACTGCTGGAGTAGTTACACATCTGTCAATCCATCCTATTCAATTTTCAGTAGGTTTCCCAAACATAATAATTGAAAGGAGTATAAATGGCTCTTTTGCTAATTACTGGCAGTTGGTAGCAGAAAGTAACTCATGCTTGTGGCAAGATTTGGTATTTAAACTAGTATGGACTAGAGTGGCAATGAAAAGATATTAATTGGACATTTCTTTATAAATCAACTGAGAAATGATCAGTTCATAAAGAAGTTATGGGACTGCAGAATATTTTTTCAAAATCTCTGAAAGCTATTTATTCACAATTAGAAGTATGAAACTTGAGTATTCTGGAGTAGAAACAAGGTAAAAACCATCTGAGGGACTGACTCAACATTCCTTGGAGTATTGTTTGGCACAAATAACATATGCTGACAGTCTGTACTATAGCCTGCAGTAGTTTGTAGAAATGCTTAAGAGCATCTAATATCTTCTGGGCAGGTGAATGTTTCCTTCTTAATGAACTGCTGAGATCACACCTCCTGTGCATCTTTTGGGATAAAACTGGGACCTTTCAAGATGTTGTATGAATATTGAGGTTCCTGAGGAATTCTGGATGTGGTGGAGCAGCTTGGAAGACAGAGCTCAAAATAGTGATGGGTGATGAGTGATAGTCACTGCTGGGGGGAAGTTCTGAGCCCGGCCTTTAGCCTGGGAAATCCAATTCCTGCAATAAGGAAGCATCCTGACCTTCAGGCAGAGGTTACTCTGGATTTTCTCTGCGTGGTTTAAAAAAATCTGTTTCCTGATAAAAAAATCTTGTCAAGATTTTGGTATTGCCAAAAGCAGCTGTGGATGCAGTAGGAAAAAATTGTAAAAATGAGAAATTCTGTGGTGAACGTGTGTCTCAGGGAAACCAAGAGACAGCCACACTGGGCATTCACATGTGTACTTGGTGTGTTGATTGCAGCTGGATTAGCCATTACTGTCATACATGCTGCTAGCTGAACTGCACATTTCCTTTTTTTCTCCTAACATACTAAAATATCACTGTAGTTTTTGGAAGTTCGTAAGTTTGCATTTGGCAAACTCAAACCAGTATTTTTTTAATGGTATACTGAAGGGAAATGAACTAAAGGGAAATATAGGACTTGGATAAATGGCCTACTGTATGTTGTGTTTTAGTGTGTTGTTTTTATTTGCTCTTCTGTGTGTGGAGCTGATATTTCATAGTTGTGTAAGGGTCCAGCCTGTGCTCTTAGGTGTTCATTTGCCAGATCTTAAAAATCTTGAAGAGGCATAATGTTGTGCCTAGCAATTCCTGAGAGGAAGCTCTTTTGTGTTCCTGCTCTTGTTGCTATTTTTCTGATTCCTGAATAGTTTCTATTTTGTAGTTTTCCTTAGAAAACTACAAAATTTCCTTTTGAATATTTAAAATAACCAATTTTTTCTCATACTCTGTTACATAAGATGTCTTTGATTAAATTCTACAGCTAATTTCAAGAATTATGAGTTCATCTTACAAGTATTATTCAGGTTTAGATTCTCGTAATGAAAACTTATTTTTGTATATTTAGAAGGTTAATGCTTGCGTAATGCACTGCGTTAGTTGATTGGAATCCCAAATTTCTTACTTTGTTAGCTGTATTTTAGAGCACAGTTCCTGGTAGATTTTGCAATAGTGTAGTAGTTGCTTCTTTTGATTACTCTGGGGAAGAAAATATTCATAAGGAGTAATTCCATATTGTAGAATGTAAGTACAGCATAGTTGGTTTATGAGCGAGTAGTTAAGTCCTTGTGTTTTATAAAATGCATTTTAAAATTGATTTTTTTCTTTACTCTTGTTTTCCTGAAATGACCATTTTTGGATAATTATGACTTTGGAGTGAATTTGGCAATGAATTTTTCCAATATTTACCTGTTTTCCATTGAGTACTATGTCATTATTCTGCAGCATACAGTAATGAGAGGGGGAAGTGAAAACACCTCTTACTATCAATTTTTGTATTCCGTCCACATGAAAATCAATTTCTTGAAAACAGAGGGCTTGACATGGTGACCAGCTCTTCAGTTCCTTCTAAGATACAGTCTTGGTTACTTAGAAGAATCTGAAATTCACTTTGCAAGATACTAGATTGCTCAAAAGAAGTATTGACTTGAAATTTAAGAATAGACTATATGGTAATAAGGGTTTGAGTTGATACTCCTTTCTTACACTTCTGTGTTTCAGAGAATGCAAATGAGGCCTGGTTGTTCCTGTGTAGGAGTTTCCTTCACTGGATCCGAGGCTGCGTGTTGGATAGGAACCTGAGAGAGAACTGACAGGGTAAGGCAGGCAGTGGTTACAGCACCTTAGCAACCTGAACTGCTAAGATGATGTTACCCTGTGGGTGATGAAACAGCTCGGATTTTTCCCCTATTTCAGAGACACACTACAAAATGTTAGCACTGTGCAAATTAATGAGAGTTGTGGTGGAAATTTGTGTGAGGGAAGGACTACAATTCTGGGTGCTTGACCTCTGCAGTCAGCATGGAGTCACTTAATGCTGCTGCAATCCTTTTATGTAATTTAGCAAGGGATGGATTTGGTTAAATAGAATTATCTTACATCCGTACTCAGAAAGGTTGTGAGGGATGAAAATGCCACGAATTTGATGTAGCACGCTCAGTTCACAGCAGTACCATTCACTGCAGTGACTGTTGCAGTAACTGATTCGTTCTGCTTTTGTTGTTGTGGTGATTGTTGTTCCAGTTGCAATGCATTTCTTCAGATATTCCATATCTGAAGTTGCTATTACTGTTGGAATTGTAGATTAAAATTCTAAATGGAGAATGATAGAGTAACAGAACAATTTACAAGATTTGATAGGACAGGTTCATTATAAAGCATGAGAGAGATCTTGTCAGAATTCGTGCTGACAGGATGTTTACAAAGTCATCCTGAAGTTATGAGGGTTTGTGGGTGTAACTCCAACAGCAGTTGCTTCAGGTGCTGTGTATGTCACTGTGTGCGAGTTCCATTATCTCCCATTGTAAAGGTTTAGCTACAGCAGTCATTACCTTGCTCTAAAGCATCGATTTCCAAAGGTCAGTGTTCACTCTCAGGAGTCATGCTGCCAGTCAGGGAGTGATCCCATGTATTTGCACAAAACTTTTAAATCTAGATTTTTCTAACAGTTTTGCAGATAAATTTATTTATGTGTGACCTACCAAGTTTTGATGTTGATTATATCACGCCTTTTGGAAATTATTGTTCTAAATATTGCTCTTCTAAACTGTCCATTAGCTTGTGCTTTTTGCAGAAGGTGAAAATTCTGGTTTATTGCTTTGTATCTGAAATAATCTATTAAGACTGTATGAAATTATAAGTGACTTTGAGAAAGGAAAATAATTTTTTTATGGCAAGCTTGAATATAACTTGAGTAAATTCAAAATCCAGTGTTAACATCTTTTAGAATACAGATGGTATCCAAAGCATGTGTGAATAGCTGGACTGCGTCTGGGCAAATCTGGTTTTAATGACAATGCAGGTTGCAGACCCTGCATGTGTTAGGTGATACTGTGACACTGTAGCGTGTTGGTTAAAAATTTAGGCTGATAAGGAGCACTGGAGGTTACCTGGTTGTAAGCAGAATAAGCTTCACAGTCAAAACATACTGGTCAGGGCTGTTTGAGTTTTGAAAATTTCCAAAGAGGGTGGTTCCACTCTTGCTTGAACATTCTTGTTTGTGAATGCTTTGCTTGGCATCCAGTTGGGATTTTCTGTGTTACGTGTTTTGTGTCTTGCTGTGTGTTGATTAGAAGAGACTTGCTTGGCTCATCTTAGTGCCCTTTTTAACAGGCTGCAGGTAGCACCTGGGTTTGCCTTCTGGTGTCCAGCTGAAGAAAGGCAGTTTTTTCATGTGGCCATGGGATTTTGCTTGCACTCTGTTAGACTCCTTCACATTGCTTTGCATTTCTTTCAAGAGCTGTGTCTATATGTAAAAGCCAAACAGGTTCCAGCTGGGAGCTCACGAGTGCTGCTGGAAAGGGAATAATCACTGCACTGGAGCGCTGCCTGCGCTGTGCTGTGTGAGGGTGGTGGCTCTGTTCACGTGTGCTGCAGCCCCACGGGTGCTTTAGGCTGACTGAAGCACTGCTGCCTTCCCCTGGGTTTAACTGCCCATCTGCTTCATTCCCTCTCTTGGGCTGGTGCTAGGACTGCTGTAGCCCTGTGGCAAGCCAGAGCCAATCAAGAAGCTCATCCTAAGTTGAAACAGATCAGTGTATTTTATCAGATCAGTTTTTTGTTCCAGATGACTCTTCAAAGCCTTGAGCTGACCGGGGGAAAGTGAGAAGAGGGCAGGCCTGCTCTATTCATCTTCTATTGCTCTTTGCTCTGTAGTAGGTCAGAGTGTTGAAATGAAGGCAGAGGCTTTAAGGCCAAGTAATAAGAGTCTCCCAGAGGACTGGATTGCATGGCTGGGATTTCCTTGTCAGTTTTATTACTTTCAACTTGTCTTATATTCTGTTTGGGGAGCATGTGGTAAAGGGCACTCTGGTTATTTCCCAGAAGAGATAGGCAGGGATTCCTGCACAAGTACATGTGATCCAAGTTGAAATATATGCTATATTCACCAGTGTGGTAGCAGAGGTACAAAATGGAATGCTAGGAACTTTACTAGTAAACTACAGGGAATATCTGTGCTGGGTTGTGACTAATTAGTGAGGATTGCTCTTTGTAAATTAGTTGGATGCACCAGCTCGGCTGAATTTGGCCTACTTCTTATAAGCAGATTTTTTTGTTGCTGCCTTTTTTTTTTTTTTTTTTGAACAGCCTTGTAGACCAGTTTTGATAATTAGGTATTTGCTAGGCTACATTGTAACAGTGCTCCAGCAGATTGTGTGGCTCTTGACCAAAGTGTGTTTTCCCCAGCTGTCTCTGTGTGGGCTCTTGGCAAGGCCCTGGATGCATTGATGGGTCCCAATGGCCCAGCCAGGCCTCACCTAGAGCCTCCACTGGCTGAAGTCTCCAAAGACTGCTCCAAATATAGAACTGAGTCAATGTTGAAGGGTCTAGGCCAGTGGTCTCCAAATTTTTTGATTGCACACCCCTATTGGTAAGATTTTTGAGCACGCACCCCCAATATATGAACATTAATTTGCATACACAAGTAAATGTGTGTATATTAAAACTTGATGTACTAGTGAAGTTTTAATATTTTCTTCTTGCACCCCACTGGATTTTCTTGCACACACCCCACTTTGAAGACCACTGGTCTAGGCTTCAGAACTCTTTAACTGCACTCATTATGGCAGCTTTTATTTTCAAACTCTCATGGCTTAATCTGATTTATGCACATTTCATACATCATTCATTATTTTGGCCCACTGTATGTTAACAAACAGTGGGGAGGACAGAAAACTAGAAAAAATAGTTGTCAGGAAAAGTGATAAACTTTTCTATCACTTGTACCATAGAAAAGGCTTTAGGAAAATTCCTCAGGACCGGCTTGCTTTTATTAACACACTTCTGAATAATCATCTGTGTCAAGGTCATGTGTTGCTCAGATTCCTCTTTTCGAGGTAGACTGAATGACTACTTTTGGGTGAATTTATTTTTCGGTGTGCAAGTACTCTGACTGTTTGCTGCTGCTTCTGTTGCTCTCCTGAAATTAACAGGGCACTAATCGTTTGGTAATCCTTGTTGAAAATAGGCATTAGTTAAAAAGATTTAAACCTGCAGTGTCCTGGTTTCAGCTGGGGTAGAGTTGATTTTCTTCCCAGTACTGGAACAGCGCTGTTTTTTGGCTCTAGGATGAGAATAACCCACTGATGTTTCAGTTCTTGCTTGGCTTGCACCAAGCCAAGGCCTTTTTAGCTTCTCATACTGCCTCACCAGTATGGGGGCTCATTTGTATTTGCAAGCAGTGATAAATACTGTGACCAGGATTAGAGGGGCCCTGCCTCCAGATGGGTGAAGGAAGGGGGCTACCAGATTGGACTGCCAGGTTTATTGGACTGTGGATTTGGCACATGAAAGCCACAGGACACAGAGGACTCATTTCCACAGCAACCTCATAGACTCCTAGGCCAAAAAGTTGGATATATCATCTTCCCTCTCATGCATCAGCCTCTGGGACAATCAGTACAATGGACTGTTAAAGGCCACTGTGAGAGCAGGGGATCCTGGGACATTCAGGCATTGGGATATCCGTGAGCAAAAGCCATCTGGTCAGCTAACTCTAGGAGATCTGCTAATGGGCTGGCCCTGCCTGCTCAAAACTTTCACAGACTGTAGAAGGGGATAAAGTTCCTAAAGTTCCATGATGATGTCAGTTGTTGTATAATACTGTATTTCATTGCTGCTCTGGTTGCTTTATGCCATGTCAATGGTATTGCTGTAAGAGTTGCTCAGATTAGTGAAGAATGAGTGCTGATGAAACCCAGCAAAGTGCAGTGATGGAACCAGACCTCAGGCATGTAATAATCCCAACAGCTCTTACCATCCATCTCTTTCACTTTGAAGGACTGATGTAACAGATGGAGCCCAAAGTCCTGGACTAAATGAACTCAAAGGACATCTTAGAGGGATGACCTGTAGATTATGGGCTTGTATGTCTGCTTATATGTCAAAAGACAGGAAAAGTGGTTGTGATTATGTGGGATGCATTGGAAAGTGTGGGACCTGGGCATGATGAGGTTGGTGTAGAATAAGAAGTGGATATTGTCCTGGTTTTGACTGCGATAGAGTTAATTTTCTTTCTAGTAGCTGTGTTTTGGATTTAGGATGAGTATTGATAAGACACTGATGTTTTAGTTGTTGCTGAGCAATGTTTGCACCAAGTCCAGGACTTTTCAGCTTCTCACAGCACCCTACCAGTGAGGAGACTGCAGGTGTGAAAGAAGCTGGGAGGGGAAACAGCCAGCAGGTCAGAATCCAACAATCCAAATGGCTGTCCCACAAAAGATGGCATCATGTGAAACAATAAAACTTTATTATCTGTGGTAAACTCATAGGACTTTACACTCTGTTGGGTAGATTTTTATTGTATCACATTTAGCTAGTAAAGCCAAGTGTATGTTCAGTAATGAGTGTGATAGTGAAGATTATGTATTATCATTAGGATTTTCTCACACCAGTATTTTCATGCATTTTATTTGCCTTCTGATCATTCTATGCAAGTTTTGAAGAATTCAGTGAACTTAACTAATTTATCTTAATTTGTCAGTTGTTTTAATACCTGTAGGAGTATTAATTGAAGAAAGTTCTGTGGTGTCACTTTAACTAGTGATGAACCATTAGTATGATAAAATCACAGAGAATATTTGGTTATATAAGGACATTTTATTGTTTTTAATGCTGTCAGTATTGCCGTAGACACATGGGTTGGGATATTCAAAAGTAGGTTTGCAGTGTGAAAACAAGGATAATTTTGACTTTCTATAAATTTTTGCTTTTGGTTAGCTAGATTTTGGAATCTTGTTCTTGAGACATGGGTATGCTTTCAGCAGTTAGAGCAAATAACAGCTTTCTGTACGTAGTGCTAGCAGTACAGTTAAAGCAGGATGCTAATTGCTTATTAATTTGTTCTTAGTAATACACATTTACATTTAAATTTCATGACACCGTACTATGTCATACCATTTGCTTAGCATTGAATTGCAGTATCAGTGCTCAAGCTGGTGGCTCTCTGCAGGAGTAGGCAGCTGGAACACTGAATTGTGGGAGAAATTGCTTTTCTTAAGATGCATAATCACCTCATGAATACTGATTTTTGTCAACATTGAGGTAGTTCTCTGTAGCTGTGCTTTGTTTTTCTGTCCTCCCAGAGAGGTGATACTGAGTGATCCTCACACTGACATAGGCTCCATTTCTGCTTCACCCTCACTGTAAGCTAAAGCACAAAGACAAAAAATTCTGAATAAGGCTCTGCAGTATAGAGGACACATTACCCTCTGACAGCCTACTATATAAGCTATTTTCAGAAACAGTGGAATATAGAAAAGTTTCAGGAAAGAGGTTACAGAATCACAGGGCAGCCAAGGTGGGAATGAATATCTGGAGATCACGTTATTCCCTGTCCTGCTCAGGGTCAGAGCAGACAGGCCAAGGCTGTGGTCTAGCTGTGCCCTGGGTGTCTCCAAGGATGGAGACTCCATAATCTTGGCTGAAAAACTTGTGCTGCTATTTGGCTAGCCTCTCAGTTTTAAGGAAGGAAAGTTTTTTCTTTTGTCTCCGTAGACTTTTTTGTTTATTGTGTTTTGACTTGTGCCCTTTGCCTTTTGTTCATTCCCTGGATACTGCTGAGAAATGTTTGGCTCAGTATTCTTAACACTCTCCACCAGGTATTTATACACAAGATAAAGATTCCCCCATGGTTTTCTTTTCTCAGGCAGAACAGTCCTGGTGCTCTCAGTCTCTTGTATAGCAGGTGCTTCTGTCCTTTCACTGTTTTAATCATTATGGAGATGAGGATGAGGAATGATTCGTGTGTATCTCTGGTCAGGGACAGTAACTTTCTATTTGGCAAGAAATGAGAGAGCAGAATGAATTAAACTGTGTTCAAGCATTTGAGTGATGAATACGATAGCACAATTTTTAAGGGAAATTGAGAAAAAAACAAGCATGGAATACAATGATCAACTTGGTATGAGTAGAAAATACAGTGAAGATGAGATTGGATAATTAAAAGGAAACCAGGATACCAAGAGGTTTTGGAAACACTAACTTCAGTTGATTAATGAACTGGTGGATTAGATGGGATGGTCCTGACATTTACTGTCAAGTACAAGGGGGATGACATTCTGAGATGAATAGGAGAGCCCAGAGTATGCAAACAGAATCTTTGAAGGAACAGCATTTGGAGGGGGAGGGTAAGTGTGAGTGTTTTTGGTGCAGCAGTCCCTGCTGGAGTAGGCAATGTGTGAGGAGTTGGTGGTTGTGACACTGTGAGGCTAAAAGTGCTCTGCATTGGATACTTGCCCTCAGGTTGGGCAGTGCACATAAATTCCCTCCCTACCCATTGTTAAAAGGACTGTCAGAACTCTGTACTGTTAAACAGAATTTTAAATACACTCCTGAATATTGCTGAGGAGAAACTGGAGGTGGCCACACTGTCACTTAGCTATTGCTAAGAAAGGTCTGTAAGAAAACACTGTTTATTGATGCTTAGTCTTGTTTTTACTATAGTTTAGGTTCTAGACTGCAGCAGCATGCTCCTGACCCTGGCCTAAGTTTGCTTACCTTTTCAGCTGCTCAATGTTACAGCCATTAATTTGTAACAGTCATTGTAGGCTCTGTACTGTTTGGTTATTCCCTCGCTGGGATTAGATGGGAATAAATTCCTATAGAAGCATTTTAATTGGAGTCTTCAGTTGCATTCAGTGTTGATATTTTTACTATTTTAAATCATAGAAGTTCTTTTTAACCAGTTTGGTTAATCATTTGTCTTTCTCTGACTTAAAATTCTAAAAAAACCCCTGTATGGTAAAACATTGCATGAGATTTTATAAATCTTTGCATGTGACTGAATTTGATTTTGAGATACTTATCAAATATACATCCTCTCCTTCTTTATTCTAGTTGTCATGGATGATGATGATGATGAATCCTGTCTCCTTGATCTTATTGGGTAAGTTTTCCATAAGAATTATTGCAGAAAAGTTGGGAATAATAATTTTGCAAAATCATCTTCTAGAAGGTAGTTCTGTCTCAGTATTGTCTAAAAATGAAATGACTTGCAATGAAATGAGCAGACATGCTTCACATCTTCCACGTGGAGAGGTGTGGATTGCAAAGCCTTCATACATCCTCTCCTTTAGCTGACAGTCCACTTGCTGACATTCTCCTCAGGAGAGGCTAAGGAATGTGTGGTCATGGAGAATGGATTCTCTTCCCAGGTAGTATCAGATCAGTAATATCAGATCAGTGTTGATGCCTGTTACTGAGTGTGTTACTGCAAACTTCACTTCAAGTAGCTTATTTGGATTCCAAACCCCAAAGATCTCAATTTTTTTAGTAGTGGAACTGGATAATTTATTAATACTATGCTTGCATTTTAAGGAAGAAGTAAAATTATTTTTTTTCTTAATTTGAAATACTTATATAGTTCATTTCTACTAGTAATACACATTTGCATCTAAATGTTAGAAAAAAAGAATAGCTTTCTGTTTTGTATTCATAAAAAAAGAATTTACCAGCATTTTGGTCAAAGAGACTTGATTTAATAAAATCAGGGATTTTGAATGGTCATGTGAGTTGTTGGATTTGTTTTTTTTTTTTGCTTCTCTCCCCTTTCCATAACAGATTTATATAGAATTTTATAATTCTTTGTCACAATCTCCTGACACGGCTGAAACATGAGCAAGTTTTGTGTGGATTGCATGTGACAAGTTGCCTTCCTTAGGTGACCATCTGTGTCAGTATTCAAGAACAGATAATATGCATAAAACACAAGAAGAGAATTGAACTTTTCATGCCCAATACTTTGTTCAAACTCTGCTAGAAGTTAAACTGACATCAATCTCATGGCATTTTCTGAAAGATCATTCTCATTTCATACAAGAATTTTTTTACTGTCTTAATTGTAGGAAATAAGGTTTTTGCCTTTCTCACACATCCAAAACCTTCCAGTGGAACCAGGGAGAGCTTTCAGAAAAACCAAAACACCCCCACAGTGGCTGCTGTTGTTTGAGGGTTGCTCTGCATGTAGCAAAAGCAGTGCCAGTAAAGGCTCAGTTACATTCTGTGAAGTAACTCTTGTGTGAGGTTACTGATTGTGGCCATGTGAAAACACTTCCAGCTTGGAACATAAAGATGATCATGGGACAATGAAGTGCTTTGCCATGAGCATGAATCATGAGGATCCTGCTACAGGATCATGGGTGGTCCAGAAAATGAAGTGCTCTCTATACAGATGAGTGTTTGTGTGAAAAATTACAGTGTTCTTCCTGCTGCTGGCAGCAATTACTGTCTTAAGTATCTTGAAGAATGGAAAACAGGATTTTTTTTCATCTGATCTGTGATTTGGAAAGTGCCATTTAAAATTCCTTCCTTGCTAAAGACAATATTTAAGGTGATAAAGTGTTCTTAATTTTTAATTGCATTTTGCATGATTGGAAGACAGTGAGGGTAATTAGTATTAAATGACCTGATTATTTTACTGATAAAATTCATGAGTATAATAGAACTCTATATGAGATCATGAGTTCTGTACTCCTTAATTTTGACATTCAGTGAAATCTACTATGAGAATGACATTTTTATTTTGAAATACATGTAACCACTTCGATATTGTAAGCATAATAGTACCATGAAGTCCCTGCCAAGTACTGTCTAACATGTCTTTTGTAAATTCATGAAAACAATTTGTTTTTTAAAAGAAAAAAAAGAGGAGAAGGGGTGTGTTTGTCCTTTTAGACAAGTAGTTGTGAACCTGGAAGATCTTTAACTTTATGCTTCGACTTTATTTTCTAGGACCATCAAGTGAGAAGGAGACATTTTTAATTTCTGCTTTTTTACATTATAATCTTCTATTTCTAAAAAATATTTTATTATTACTTTTTAATCAATAAACATGTTTTAAAAATCAAAGAAATCCATGTCAGTTTACTCTTTATGCTAAGGGTAATGCTGTATAATTGTTGCCTTAGAATATTCCCATGTAAATCAGACTTTTATTCTTCTTACGTGATCTATACGTACAGCTAAATTAATGTATTTGTTTGAATTTCTGACATGCATTCTGTCAGACTACGTTTTGAATATGATTTTTATTTAGTGCTAGTGCTAAGTTAATTAAATACATTGAAATTGGTAATATTCAGTCAATTATTTCTATGGTTGATTTCACTTGGAAAAGGTGCCACTTTTTCTTCATGAGGGGACTGTTACTCTGGCAATCATAAATTTTTATTAACTTGTGTTAAAGGTGGCAGAAAACATGTCAAAGAATCAGGTTTGTAAATACCCTCTTAGATGGTAGCTAAACAAGGCATTTCAATTTAGTTGTAGAAGAGGTGGTGCCTGTTTTAGTTCTCACACTATTTGTTGGTAGTATATTCCTTAGAATTTTGTACTGTGTGCTGTCATAACATACCATGTTTTTCAAAAGAATATGAGTATCACCCTCATAAAGGGAAATACAGTAGAGTGCAACTAAAACTTTGTGACCAGCATAGTTTTGCTTGAAGTGCCTTGTTACAATAGCAGCAGATACGATCAGCATCTGGAAGTTGTGCTGATACAGAAACAGATTCCCAGATGATACAAACTTTCAGCTTTGCGTTGGATTCAATGAAAGATGTATTTCTACTAGAAATCTGATTTATATGAGTATAGATGTGGCTTAGTTAAATTAGCTTAATTAGCAAAAGGGACTTCCAAAAAGTGTTAACTTCTTTATTTTTTTCCCCCTTCAGGGACCCACAAGCGCTGAATTATTTTCTACATGGACCTAGTAGTAAATCTGTAAGTAGCACTGCTGTGTATTAGATGTAGAAGATAAGCTTCATTGAGTTTATTAGTTCTAAATGTGATTTTTGTCTTTTACCAGAGCAATGAAGACTTGACTAATGCAGAATATTCTGTAGCCAACTCAAATTCAATTTTCGCCAACTCCAATGTAAGTGGTCAGGAGATAAATTACATTAGGATTGAGATTGCATGCTTGTGTATGGCTTTACTTGGCTTTTATAAAACTGAATGAAGTACATGTGGGTTTCAGCTTTTTCATGTGAAAACTCTGAATACTAACATAGAACCTATCTTAGTTATGCTATGCTGTTAGTATTTTAAGTATTTCAGTGGGGAGTTAACTGAAAAGTACTGCACTGTTGGGAGGTGTTTTGTAAATATGTAAAGCAGCTTGCTGAACAGTGAAAATGCTCTCTTGTGTAAAAGCTCTTGCCAGTAAACTGCACTCATGGCTTTAATAATTGTAGGAGTAGTAGTGCTCAAAGATAGACCTTGGAAGTTAGTAATTCACATGCTTCCTGTGTATGTTAGGGTGCCTTTTTGTTTCTTCGTTTATGTAGATTCTAACCTGGGAGTTTTTTAAAATTAATGAATGGGTTTTATTTTTGTCTTTTTGTATTTTTTTTCTTTAGACTCAGGAGGTAATTTGGGACGTGTCCTTCATGTAACTTCAGTGTTAGGGAAGTCACTTTAAATTAATTAAGTGTTGCAACAAGTCTTCAGTTTTCCTTCTTGCCAGGAGTGTATTGCAGCCCTGGACCATGTTTCACACAATGAGAATCCCAATCCTTGGTGGTAAATTCAAGGCTGATCTGCTCTAGTATGGGTGGTAGTCATGCTTTGAGTAGAACATTGAACTGGATGACTTCAGAGATATCTTCAGACCTACATGTCTTTGATTTCATTGGCATGTTTTTAAAACAACTGAATTGTTAATCCCATAATTAAGTTATTTGAATGCATAGAATAAGATTTTCTTGGTAATTCCTCTTTCTGTTGTACTGTTACCTTGACTCTTGTCTGTTTGTCCCATGTTTATAACAGATATGTAGATTACACTTGTAGGTGTGTAGGGACCTTAAATAATTGGCATGAAGAAATTCTGAAAACTTAATCTGTGTGTGGAGAAACTCTAGTGACTTTCCTGTAGGCACAGTAGTGTAATGGGAAGTGTTTGTCCTGTCCTTCCCCTTTCCTGTCCTTCCTCTTTCAGGATTATTACTAAATATTGTAGAAGAGACAGACCAGCTGGTTGAGATAGTGGTGAGGGAATAGGGTACCAAGAGTAACAGGACATGCCCAGTTTTCAGCTGATGGGGAGCAGTAGTTTCAACTTGGTACCAGGCTGGCCATGAGCAGACAGCAACTTCCTGTATGCAGCACTGCCAGAGGTGGGGTTTGAGGACTTTCCAAAGAAAAAACAGGTTTGGGAAAAAAGGGGTGATAATATGATATGCATTTGTCATAGTCTAGACTTCCTAGTAGTTCTTTGTAGACATCCTTCTGATAAGCATGACTAGACAGGAGTCAGGTGTTTCTGGTATATTTTCAGAAAGTGAGTTTCTTTGAGGGGCAGTAGGAGATCCTGGACAAGATAGATTTGCTGCTAAGGAGTAGCAGTTGGAAGAAATAAAAATATTTGGTGAAAGCCAAGAGCTTTCTGGTGTATGAGATTGAGAGTAGGTAATCTAGGAGGCAGGTGATCAGAGGGGCAGGGATTTCTAGTGTATGTTCCTAGGATGACATACTACAGTTTAATTCTCAGCATGCTCTGTCCTCATCCTTTTATATCTTCATACACCAGTGCCATCTTCTCTTCCCTCCTCTCTCCTGTAAGAGCCCTGTGCTGACATAAGTGAAGAATGACTTGGTTACAAATACAGATTCGTAGAGTTCATTAGGACTGTATTATAATTAGGAACAAGTGTTACCATAAATGGATGCTTTCACAGTCCCTGCTTATAAAATGGGATACCTGAAAAGTTACGTGCTTGTGAGGCTTTTGTCATTAAAATTTTTGCAGATACTGAAAGTTCTGTCTTTGTATATATTCAGAATTGCTACCATGGAGTAGGATTGATTGTCTTGTTGCCTGTCTCATGCCTTTCAGTGGCAGAGTTTACAAATTCAGTGTTGAGGGGTCAGTGCCTCAGCTGGTAAGCATGCTCAGCCAACACCTGACACAAGCAAGATGAAGTTCCTGCTGACTAAAGGAAAAGAAAGCACTATCCACTCTTCCCACTCCCTTACACTGTCCCTCCATGCCCCATCCCAACCTTCCCTGCATTAATTGAGTCTGTACTACCTCTGCTGATTCCAGGTTGGTTTCCTGTGGCAGTTGTCACTAGAGGCTTCCCTAGCCATTGCCCTGTTTCCTGGCTTGTGCTGGGTAGCTGCTTCCATCCTCCTGTTACAGTGTGATAGGACAGCATAAGAGAGCAGAATATTCATGGAGCCCGTGAGAATAGGACTCTTCCTGTTGGTCAGCAGATTCATGAAGCTGCAGAGGCTTTGATTTCTTCTTGAAATTAGCATGGTATTCTGTATGGCTCTTCTGAATCTGGACAGTAGTGATTCAGATGTTAACTTGGAAGGTTCCAATTTTTGCATATAAAATTGTTTTCTAATATTAAATAGTCCTGGGGCCAAGGAATGAAACTTGGAATTCTCTGTTCCAGTAGGAAAGTTTTAAGCTGTTAATCTTGATTGCATGTAATATTATTTATTAATGTTATTATTGGTGGTAGTAATAATTGTATTGTTTGTACCAAGTGGAATAGCATTAGTGGAACTGGTTAAGTTATACAGTTGTAAAAGATTTCAGTTTGGTCATTCTTTGAAGACAACTTTTGGATGCAGCAGGAAATTATCCTTAGAACCTGACAGTTAAGAGTCCTAATTAGTGATTCCTTTTTACTCTGTCCAATGGTAGCTAGGTACAGTTGAGAACCTGATTTGTAGCTTTAGGTGTTCCTGAGATTCAGACACTGAGGCATTCAAGTAGTAATTTAATTCCTCTCATAACATAAATGTTAGAAGCTTGCTGTAGTTTAATAGTTGTAACTTGAAAATATTTTATCTTATCTTAAGAAAAATGTTTAATATTTTAAAACTTGACTGAATTTTCAGAGAATACTCAGGTTTTTCAGAAATAGATTGGGGTAAAATTCTGAATAAATATTCTTGGGGAACTGAAGTTAGGATGGAGACATCATTGCATATAGTAATTACGGTTTGTAGCATCTTCACACTGTTTACATGAGGTCAAAACAAGCATCTATGACCTTCAAGGAGTGAAGGCTCAGAGTATGAATGCAACTGATAATTCCACACCCACAGTTTCCATTTATCCTGCCCTAAAAAAAAACTGGTTATTGCTTCTGAATAGCTGAGATGTGATAATGGAATTTAGAAAGGCATACTTAAAACTCTCGTATTATTGTGCATTTATATTTGTCATTCTGTCTGCAGAAACCTGATGCTTGTGTTGTCTAGTTTCTGGACAGAACTTTGTTTTAGAAAAATCTTGACAGTAGGCCAGAGTAAGTAGGTTTTATCATGGTGTTAATGGATATGGATTTGAAGAATTTTTTCATTAAAGGTGCCACTTAATATTTGTGATAGTTCCAATGTTCACAGTTCTCAGTAATCTGTTTACGAGCATAAACCACAGCCTGTAACACTTTTTTTTCTTACTCCCTTGTTTCTAAATTATTATTATTTTTAAACACGGAATTATTATTTTATGAAATGGTCACTACTTAACACTAAGTGATTATAGATATGCTGGTAGGATTTTGGAGGCAAATCTCATTTGATAGAAGTCAGTGAAAGGAAAGCTTTCTTCTGCCTTTTCTCTGCTTCTGCTGTTGCTACTGAAGCCTTGCCCCAAGCTGAATGAGAGTGGAGGTGTTTTCCCTCCTCGATTCTTTTATCCTTTTGTCAGTAGAGTGCTCAGCTTGAGGAAGGGAAAATGGCACTTAGAGAGCATTTCATGTCCTCTTGAAACAGTGCAGCTGCAGTGCTAAGTGCTGTGTATTGAGAGATTTGAGAAGGGAAAGAAGAGAAGCATCTCCAGCAGTCAGGAGGTATGAGTGGGATATCCATGACCTGTTTGTGCTGGCTCACTGTATGGGGTCAACATCACCCGGCACATGCTATGGGAAGGGTCTAATTCTGTGTAGAAAGTTTGCTTGCATGAAAAAATAATGAAGAGACAAAGCAGATACTGGAGTTTCTGAATGTGATTTATTTCTTGTTTTGCATTGCAGAACACTGATCCTAAGTCGTCTGTAAAAGGTGTAAGTGGTCAGCTTGGAGAAGGGCCTAGTGATGGACTGCAGCTGTCCAGCAGCCTTCAGTTTCTTGAAGATGAACTTGTGTCTTCTCCTTTACCTGATCTTACTGAGGATCAGCCTTTTGATATTCTTCAGAAGTCCTTGCAGGAGGCCAATATTACTGAACAGACTTTGGCGGAAGAGGCATATTTGGATGCCAGTGTAGGTTCTAGCCAACAGTTTGCACAAGCTCAGCTTCATCCTTCTTCATCAGCATCCTTTACTCAGGCTTCTAATGTTTCTAATTACTCAGGTCAGACGTTGCAACCTATAGGAGTTACTCAAGTGGTGCAGCAACCTGTTGGAGCATCTTTTGCAAGCAATACAGTCGGTGTGCAACATGGCTTTATGCAACACGTCGGAATTAGTGTTCCCGGCCAGCATTTGTCTAATAGCAGCCAGATCAGTGGTTCTGGGCAGATACAGCTGATTGGTTCATTTAGTAATCAACCTTCCATGATGACCATCAATAACCTTGATGGATCTCAGATCATACTGAAAGGCAATGGTCAGCAAACACCTGCAAACATGAGCAGTGGCCTCTTGGTTCATAGACAAACTCCAAATGGGAACTCGCTGTTCAGTAACTCAAATTCAAGTCCAGTAGCACAACCTGTAACTGTTCCATTTAACAGCACAAATTTTCAGACTTCGTTGCCTGTCCATAATATCATCATTCAAAGGGGTTTGGCACCAAACTCTAACAAAGTTCCTATTAATATCCAACCAAAGCCTATTCAGATGGGTCAGCAGACTGCTTACAATGTGAATAACTTGGGAATACAGCAACATCATGTGCAGCAAGGGATTCCATTTGCTTCTGCAAACTCACCTCAAAGTTCAGTAGTTGGTCCTCATATGTCTGTTAATATTGTTAATCAACAACAGAATACAAGAAAATCAGTTACACCTCAGACAGTTAGCAATGCTGGAGGTAGTATTGTTATCCATTCTCCTATGGGACAGCCTCACGCACCTCAAAACCAGTTTCTCATACCTACAAGTCTGTCTGTTAATTCTAATTCAGTTCATCATGTCCAGGCCATAAATGGACAACTTCTTCAGACTCAGCCTTCCCAGCTGGTTCCTGGCCAAGTGTCTGCTGAGCATGTAATGCTCAACAGGAACTCTACCAACATGCTAAGAGCCAACCAGTCTTATTCAGGACAGATGCTGAATAATCAGAACACAGCTGTTCAGCTTGTTTCAGGCCAGACATTCACAGCTCCTGGAAACCAAGTTATAGTAAATCACGGAACTTCCCAAATTGTTGGTGGACAGGTGCCACTGCAGCAGGCGTCGCCAACGGTGTTGCATCTGTCACCCAGCCAAGCTAATGTTTCCCAAGGCAGATCGAGTTTTACCACCATGTCACCTGGGCAGTCCACGGTCTCAAATATGTCAGCTCCTAATCGATTTGCTGCTGCGAGTTCTTCTGGTTCAGTGCACCCCAGCTTGGGAGCATCAGTTCAGTCTGTCGCATCCGGAGGGAGCTTTACAGGAGATCAGCTGGTCCAGAACAGAGCTCAAGTTGCCGTCAGCGCGTCGCATCGTCTTCCAGCATCCTCCTCCAAGTCTGTCAGCACCTTTAGTCACACGTCTGTGGGAGTAACACAACAACAATTTGCCTTTGGTCAGGTATGAAAGCTGCTTGAGAATGTAGCCAAAGAAAGGCTTCTAAGCTGTGCTAAAATCTGGTTAATACACAGAATATTAATTTTGCTGGTTTGTGTTGTTAAAGTATTGTGGAACTGCTAAAAATGGCTGTAACCCAGAGTCATCGTTTCACTTGGTATTTTCTAAACCTCTCACTGAGTGAAAAACTCTGTCACTTTGATTAATTCCAAGGATTTTGTTGATGATTCATAGTATTATTTTCAGAAGTGCTCAGTTAGCATTGATCCATTTCTGCTCCTGTTTAAAGGAATGGGCATTGTCAGTTTTTACAATTGCGAGCTCTCCTGTAAACCTTACCATGGGCTGGATGTAAAGGCTCAGGTTCTTTCTTAGCACTTAAAAGTCTTTTGACCTCACTAAAACCTATGCATTTTCAAGTTTTGCCTTACTGAAATCAGAGGTGAAAAGGTTTCTTGGGCTTCCTTTTGTTATTTATCATATTGACGCTTTTGTTATGTGTGTCTGGAGTAGTTAGAAGCTTTCAAATCTGATGTAAAGACAATGATGCAAATATTTCTTAAAATCCTTAAAAAGAAATACATTTTAAAGCACTTTGTTAGAGCATAACATTAAAACAAAAAACAAACCTCTAAGGAGTCAAGCTAGTAGTTAAAAATTGGAATTCACTTTTAAGGTTTGATGTGGTCTAATTTTGTCCAGCAGATAAACTTGGAGAATGTATTCAACTCAAATTTTTCTATTTTCATAAGTGAACTTATAAACAATGAAAAGTTTAAAAGAAAAAAAAAATCATGAAGTTCCAGAATGTACTGCCAATTTTAACTCAGTGAGTTTTTACACAATTACCAACAAGCTATTCAATTTGTCTCTTTTTAAACTTTTTTTGGTCATTTTAAAATACTAGTCACTCTCTCAGAATGCATTTGCGCTAATTAGATCTTTCTCTTTTTTCTTTTATTTCTTTTACTTAGATTTTCTCTTTTTCCAAAGGTCTGGTGCTGATGGATTTTTTTTTAACCAAACCCAAAATCTGCAGTGAAATAATGTCTTAGAAAATAATATGTATTTAAAAAATCAGTATGAACATGTTGTAAAAATGCATTTGTAGTCTCTGCCAAGATTTCTGGTGCAGGTTGTAACATTTTGTTTGCAGATGAGTAATTTGAGGCCTGTCTATGACTTTTTCTTCATGTGTCTGCATCTCCTTATTTCCAGGTTACGTGCTGGGTCAGTGAGTTTCAGCAATTATAAAAGAGAGTATTTCTTATTGCTGTGAAAGATCGTTTTGTTTTTGTGCTGAAATCTCAGAGCTGTAAATGGGAACTTAGAACAAATGCCACTATTTGCCATAATCTTTTTAGTTTGTTTGTATTTCATTTAAAACATTGTACTTTATTCTAAACCATGTATCATTTAGCTGCTAAGCAGTGGAGGGTTTGTTCCACTGTGGGTATTTTTTGTTGGGGAAGCAACTTTGTCATTTTGCAGCTTTGAAACTCTGAGAAACAGTTTTGTAGGAGCCATTTGTAGTGGGAAAACAGGGGTCTTGTAGAATGCAACTATATATTTGTGGTGTTAGTGTAATTTCTGTTCCTCTCTGATTTACTCTGTAACATTCTTGAGCTTGGAGGGATTGAGATGTGTGAAATTTCACCACTGATGAGTTTGAAGTTAAAAAAGTATACACAGAGATGAATTTTAGGTGCCTTTGCCTTGTTTTTCTTAAAGCTTTCAGTAAATACTTCACTGTGTTTTTTTAAAAAAAATTGTTTTTTATTTTATGTATGTGGCACAGAAAAAGGCTGTGAACCAGACATCACCAGTTTCTGCATCGAAGACACAGGACAATGTGAGACAGCCTCAGCTAACAAGTCTTCTGAGCAACACACTATCAGGTCAACTAAGGTCTTTTTAACATGATTTTCTTAATTTTCTCCAGCAACAGAGATCCGTTCTTCTTCAGGGTATCAGACTTACACTGATGCTTCATGCTCATAGGGTTCTAAAGGATGTTGGAATTTTATTTTTAGAAGAATTCAAGCTGTATTTTTTCAGTGTTGAATGTGTGCTTTGATTTTTTCCAACCATGGCACTTCATTTCATAGCGTGAAAAGTTGAATCTTCACAATTAGCAATTATTTTTCATCTCTATAAAATCCAAAATTCTGCCTTCTTTCATTTTTCTTTCTTTTTTCCAGCTTAGGAAAATAGAAATAACTGATTTTCAAAATGCAGATATCTGCTGAAATTCCATGAAACTTGTAGAATGTTGAATATGGGGGTTGCTTCAGTTACAGAGGGAAGAGAAATGGGTATTACAAGGTTATGTGCAGGCTGTCATCACTCACTTTGTTCTTGAATGTATCACTTTCAGTTAGAATAGTCATGCATTGTTCATGGCAAAATAGCAGCTTTTGAAGCAGCACCATGCTACTGAAAGAACAAAACCAGTTCATTCAAGGCAAGCAGAAAAATGCAGTAACCTTCCTGTTCTCTTTGTACATAAGTAACCTTTTGAATAAGGTGCTATACCCTACCTTGCTTTTTTTTTTATCCCATGTGTACTGTTACTTATAAGCTATCCAGGCAATTCTGTACAGTCTGCACAGTATGCTGAGTGTCTTTGGGGAAAAAACCCTAATAAATTCTTACTTGTTTTGGTTGTAATGTAGCATGACTGATAAGATGCTACGAGTTATGAAGCAAAGCAATAGGAGGAATTCTGCCTATCTAAAAAAATCTAGGGGAAAAAATATGCTTGCTGTCTAAGTGCTTCCAGGAGGTCTAGAAAAAATTGGGTAATACACTTGAGGGAGGGTTATTATTGAAAAGCTTGATAAAATTTAATGTATGATTTTAGGTAAATTGTTAGGACACTAAACTTAAAATACCTGAATGTCTTCTTATGTTGCAGTACCAGGAGATGAGGATTTTTGTGGTTTTCAGGACAAATATCAGTCCTGTTTAAATTTTATGAGCTGGTTTCTCCACAGGATAGTTGCATTAATGCTCTTAAGCATAAGATGTATTTTCCCTAAAAACTCAAGTAAAATTACCAGGATAGGTACACAAAATTACTCTTCTCTTTCTTAGGATGACAAGAACCTTTTTAACTTTTTTTTTATAGGACAGGACTCTGGAGGAAAAATCATACAACAATCTCTAGGAACAGCACAGCCACAAGAAAAAGTGATAGGATCATCATCAGTTCAGCAGAGTATACAGGTAGAGGATATACTTCTGTTTATGTTTCCCTGTCTGTCTTGGTTTTTGTCTGGGGTAGAGTTAATTTTCTTCTCAGTAGGTGGTACAGTGCTGTGTTTTGGATTTGGGATGTGAACAGCATTGATAATGCACCAGTGTTTTAGCTATTGAGCAGTGCTTGCTGTGCAAGGCACAGCCCTTCCAGTGCCCCATGCTGTGCCAGTGCAGAGCCAGGACAGCTGGCCCAAACTGGCCAGAGGAATATCCCATACTATGGAACATCATCTTCTGTGTGTAAATGTAGGAATTGCCTGTGAGCACTGATCGTTTCTCAGGAATGGGGTGGCCATTGGTCAGAGGGTGCTGAGCAATTGCATTGTGCATCACTTGTTTCTCCTGAATTTAATTCCCCCTTTCTTTTGTTACAACTTCATAATAACTATTATTACTATATTATTTTAATTTGTTTCTGGTTTAAAACTGTTCTTTTCAACCCACAAGGTTTACTTTTTTCTTAATTCTCCGCTCCACTGGGATGAGGGGAGGTAGTGAGCAAACAAGGAAGGAATCATTGTAGGTTTTTTGTAGAGTACATGAACTCCTTCAAACTTGACAAATTCTACCTCGTTGTAATAAATGTTGATTATTTTGCAAATTGGTACACTGAATGCTGCTTCAAGATTCAGTTCAAGAGGAGTCTGACTATACTGTTCCCTGAAGAATTTTGTATGACACAGCAGCTTTTCATTGAGTTGGCCAAAAGTTTGACCTACTCTCATTATTTCTTACAAACTCAGCTGTTCTCTAACTGATTGGGAGAGAGTGGGTTGTGAGAAGTAGCAGAAAAGTTCCACCTGGTCTTTATCTGTTTTATTCTTTACTGCAGTCTTTTTTTACCATCAAAAGTTCGCCCACATAATGCAAGTATGTACGAAAACACTGTCCCGAATGAGTTTTTTTGGAGAGGATCTGACTTAGAATTTTTGTTTGTAAATGTATTTGTCAATGCAGTAGGACAGGAATGTTATTCCTTTTCTTATTGATATACAAGTAGAGCAGAAGGTACAGTAGTGCTCAGTTAGGAGGGCAGCTTGGTTGTGTAATAGTTGGTCAGGTGTTCATTCTTCTTGGTGGTGACACTTTTGTGCTCTGAGGTTGGAGGCTTTTTGAGGCAAATCCTATTTCACTGTGCCATGACTCTTTACCCCCTCAGAGAGCCTCAGGTCTTAGGAGAGTGTTCCCAGGAAAAATCTTGACTTCATTAAATGTCTAAGCAAAGAAGAAAATTACTTTGATCTCTACCTGATGGGCATATCTGTAGCATTGACACTGAAATAAAATTCCTAGAATGACATTTACCACCACCCCAGCCACTGTGGCTTTTGAGAATTTAGGTGCACAACATTAGCCTGCTTTCCTCACAGGTACTCTAAACCATCAATATCAGGCAAGATGACATCTGAGAAATGCAGAGACAGTTTGTATGAGCAGATTTATTTGTAAAAGTTTTTAATTGTACCTTTCCTTCTTTGCATCTGTTAAATTTGATCATCTCTTTCTTATGGTTATGTCACTTCCCTATTTTGTGGATATAGTGCCCTGTGAAAATAGGAGATAGTTGAAAGTGTTCATACTTATGTGTTGGTTACAGTTAGTGTTGGTGATGTACCTAATTGAGAAGAAACAAATTCTGAAATTTAGGCTTTTCAGATGAGGGGATATATTGTAATTTGTCTTTTCTTTTGAACTTAGGTGGATGGTCATTTAGTTGGACAGAAAAGGCCTGCTGCTAAACAGTTAACTAAAGGAGCTTTGTAAGTCATTATTTTGTTTTGATTTTGTTGCAGAAACCTTAATTTTTACTTTTGTCAGTGTAAAAACTGTGTACAGTATGTTAAATATATATCATATTTTTTTATAGTATTCTGCAGCAATTACAGAAGGATCAGGTACATGCAGTGACACCAGATAAAAGTCGGTTCAGATCATTAAATGATGCAGTTCAGAGACTCCTTTCATACCATGTGTGCCAAGGATCACTGCCAACAGAAGAAGACTTAAGGAAAGGTAATTTTCTTTTTAAAAATTTGGCAGTAACATTGTATTGAGAGAATTCTTAATGTAAATTAGATCAATAAGGAAAGGAACATTTTGAAATTTGTGCAGGTTATTAAAGTGTATTTTGTCTTTCTAGTGGACAGTGAATTTGAATCTGTAGCTACACAGCTTCTGAAGAGGACGCAGGCTATGCTGAACAAATACAGATGTTTGCTAATAGAAGATGCAATGGTGAGTGTAGAACCAAGGTACACCTTGTTTATGGGATGGGATTCAGTTTGTTAAAAAAGTACCTACAGAACAGGCACATGAACTTCTGTTCTCTGCTTCTGCTTTGCTTTTACACTGATCAGTGATAGTCAGGAGAGTGATTTCTGTGTATTTCTGTGGCTGATGTAACCTGAAATAATGTTGATGTTGTCCATTGATGACAATGGCCTCCCATATCACTCCTAATCACTGTAATATGATTTTGCTCCAATTATAATATGGCCTCCAGCCATGTTATAATTGGAGCCAAATCATATTACAGTTTAGGAAATCATTGTTCTTAAAAGCTAGGTGGAACTTTGTCAGAAGTGCTTCTGATTTAAGAGCTTTCACAATCCTAGGTATGAGGTAAAATAAAACCAACAAAGTTACTTTAAGAATGTGTTTAACAGAGATCAGGAGATGCCCTCGTGACTTCAGACATGCTAATTTCCAAGCCTGGAAAAATTTTGGATTTGAGTATAATAGACATTTAGATATTTAGAGACAGGAATACATAATATAACTGTTGGAATTAATATGGTTTTAAAACCAGCAGTTGCATTGTAAAATATCATAGCCATTAAATATTTGCATGTATTTGCAGGTACAATGAGAGGATAGAGGTTAAGATTTGTTCTTTTACATTTGGTATGTTGTATGGCAAATCCCATTTAGTAATTTTGAATGGTTTATTTCACATAGCTTTCAGGTTTGAAGCTAGTTGCCTGTGTTATGGCCTAGTGCAGTGAAGGTTTTCTGTGATGGATGGACCCAACTGGCTTGAAGGCATTTTCAGCAAAATGCAGCTCTGCACCAGCTAGTTGCAAGGATGGGAGAGAAGTGCAGGGAAGATGACAGGGTGGTCCCAGTTCAAGATTTTTGCTGGTTGATCCCCTAAAAGAGGATACTCTATGAAGTAAAAAAATTGTAATATACAGTAGTAAGCATACTCACTCCTGAAAAAGTAAAATTCATACAACAGGAATAGCAATTCCCTGTTTTCAAGTCTTTCCCAAATAAAATTTGCAGCACAATATGAGTAATATTTCATGATTGAATTTCAGTAGTGGTTGGGTTGCAAATACGTAGTAAAAGAAGTTTCTTTTTCTCTGAAATTTAACTAAGCCGTCAGTGTTTTGATTTGGTACCAACATATGAGTCACTACAGAGATTGATTTTTTCCCTTTTCCTGCAGCGGATAAATCCCTCTGCAGAAATGGTTATGATTGATAGGATGTTTAACCAGGAGGAAAGAGCATCTCTGACCCGGGATAAGCGTCTTGCACTTGTGGATCCTGGTAAGTAATGCTTAACTTCTAAATTAAGTGTGGAGTGTTTAAAAATAGTTGTGACCACAGTGAGGCACTGATTGCTGTGGATACCAGTTACTGAAATACTGAATTTGCAAGATAACTTTATATAACTCCAGAATTCAACAATCCAGAAACACTCTAGGGTTGAAGCAGTTATTTGTGGGGAAAAAAATACTTTACCTGTTTGGCAGAGAAATGTCTGAGCTTCTTTTGACAGCAGTCATGACTCCAGTCATGGAGCAGTGCCTCCATTCTAGCAGGGAGAAATCTCTGAATTTGCTTACAGCCAGAAAGAACAGCCCTGTGTGAAGCATGAGTACTCTTGTTCATCTTAATGAAGCGTTGCTCTTGGAGTTTCATGGCCTTTCAAATGGCACCATTTTTATCTGGGGTGTTGTTAAACATAGCACCTGGAAACACATTATTTGTGTAAGATTACAGCTATGATTTGTTTAAAGGTTCTACACGATCTGCATATTTTAAAAGATATTCACAGGTTGTGTTGTATTAATCTTCAGAGACCATATTTGCATATTTAGAATGCTGGGAAGTGCCCCTAATCTGGTTTTACAGTGCATACACGTGAGCAGTGTGCTGATTAATTTCCTGCTAATCTCCTGCACTGTACGCAGCAGAACACTTAAGCATATGAACATCTCTTAAAGACCCAGATCTGTAGGCTGTGGATGTTATTTGAATTTCAGTACTCAGAAACTGGGTTGGAGTGTCAGTTATCTGGATGTGTAGGTAATTTTAGTAAAATGTTGCTACTTAATTTTCAGATGGTTATCAGGCCGATTTTTGTTGTTCTGCCAAACAATTTGAGAAAACAGCTGAAGAAGCACAGCCCAGCAAAAGTGACCATCAGTCTAGCAAAACATTACCTTCTCGAAGTCAGACTACCAAAACCCAAGCCAGAGACCGACCAAAATCCAGCTCAGCAGAGTCCACAAATCACAGTAAACTTCCTCTAGTGCCTAACAACATTCTGACACCACAAGAAGGAAAAGCTTCTACAAAAAAATCCGAGAGCCTCACTAAAGCTTTAAAGTTTGAAAAAGCTAATTGTTCTTCTGAGAGCCAATACGTGGCCCTTTCTGAGGAAAGGATGAGTGGGAAAGATCTCGCCAAGTCTGCTGAGAATTCTTCAAGTTCTGAAGACTTGTCAAAAATTGTGTCAAGAGGCAGTCATGGAACACACAATAAAATATCAAGGAACACAATTCAGTCTTTCTCAAAGGTAACGTGTAATAATTCACTTCAAGACAAAACTCTGAGGAGCTCTCCAAAGAATGAGGTTTTGCATCCTGATAACAGAAAAGTCTCTGGTGAACCCCAGCAAGACTTACTGCTCAGTAAGAGTTTAGAAACTACATTTAAAAACATCTTGGAACTTAAAAAAGCTGGGAGGCAGCCACAAAATGAGGCGGCGAGTAGTGGCTCGATTGAATTAGAGTTCCCTAATTTTTCACCTATCGCTTCACAAGAGAACTGCCTGGAAAAATTTATTCCAGACCACAGTGAAAGTGTTGTAGAAACTGACTCTATTTTAGAAGCAGCTGTAAATAGTATCTTAGAGTGTTAATAGTTACAGTACCATGGACAAGTTATGTTTCTCTTAGCAGAAGCAAATGTGAATGACACCACAAGTACAGCCTGACATGCATTTAAGGTTAACCTTTCTAAACTAGATTCTGTTCTGTGTTTGAGAGCAATACTCATTGTGGTTACAGTGAGATATCCAAGTAAAGTTAATCCTTGTTAGAATGCAGTCTGTTAGGGCCTTACTGTTTCAAGTATTATTCTAATAGTGCTTTTGGTAATTGAGCAGTACTGCAACGTAACAGGGTGGGTTGCAGGTTGTTAGGCCCTATATAATACGGTAATATACTGACAATCACAGTCATTTGAATGGATATATTTATTAAGGAAAAGTTTTTAAAGAGTGATGGAAGCAACAATTCTACCCTACCCTTCTCTTCCACAAATCATCAAATTTTTAGTTTTTCTGGAAAACCCACTGTACCTCTATTCAGAAGTGATTATTTGCTTTGTTAATGAATCTGTATTCTAGGATTCTTAAGTTGGAAGGAAATCATCAGTGTGTTTACAAGGCTTCATAATTTAAACTTTAAGTGCTTTTCTATTGCTTTCTGAGCAGAAACTAGTACTTGATATATTTGTAGTGGGTAACTTTAGTCTGTGGGATGATATTATATGATCTTAGTCACAATGGCATGATATGAAGTAATAAATGCTTGACTAAGGAAGGTAGAATGGAAGCCAGTAAATAGTAAAGTGTACAGGATGAGGCCATGATAGAGCCATGAGTTTATATATATAATACATATATATGTTATCTCTTGAGGAAAAGATTTTGCATTTTATAATTGGATGTAGTCAGCCTTGAGTCTTTCTGAAGTGATATAAATGTTGGTTTTTTTTAATTTGTTGTTGGTTTTTTTTTAGACCAAGTGTCAAAAGCACTTTTATTTGAAAACTGTATTTGTAGCTTATATTTTAAGAGGATGTTAGCCTTACTCTGATTAAATTTAAAGGCCAGTGTTTATTTTTGATTATTTTGCTTTTTGCTATCAGAGAATGTTAAATCATCCACCGTAGCAGTCATAATTATCAAGATATGTACAGACCAAAGTTGATCAGCAATCCCATTGTTTAAACATATCAAAAAATGTGTAATTATTAATTCATATTGTAAAGCCAAGTGAAACCATTGCATGGTTTGTATTTGGCTTGCTGTCATGTTGTTAAGATAGAATCTTATTATTTTATTTATTTATTTTAATCTATGACTTTTTTTTTTTTTTTGCTGCCCATGCTGCTTTGTTCTAGTTTACTTTGGTCATGAGTGCTTTTGTGCACATAAGCGCGCTGACGTTCGTCACGTGTGTGTAGTACATATGTCTGCTCAGGAGGATACAGCTTTTGTGGTTTCTAAGGTATGCTCACGTTCTCCCCCAGAACTTCTGCACCATTTCTCAGAAACATTACCAGCCATTTTCCAGACTTGCTGATTATGATTTTCGTGATGTAAGAGGCTCGTTGTGACAAGCTGTGGTTGTCAGTCAGATTGCCAGGAGAGAAAGGAAAAGGTTTTGCTGGTGTGTAATTCAGTCCGTCTGAATGGCACAGAAGGAAGCAGAGTTAGATCCTTGGGATAGTAGAACATTACAGTGCAACTCAGTATTGGGCTACAGTCCACTGTCTGACCACTAAAGGAAACCAAATCTAGAAAGCAATGAGAGAAGGATGAACTTCCTTAAAATTCATTTCCCCTTCAACGTGAATGGAAGTACTGGTTTTGTATGTTACTAGTTGCCATTTAAAAAAAATGTGCCAATTTTAAAGTACGTTTGTAAAAACCCAACATTCCCAAATGTTGTATGAAATATTAATAAGTATTGCCAGTTTTAACTTTTTAGTTGGGTATCCACAGAATAGACTCTCAGGCAGGTAGTTGTTTTCTTATTGGCAAAACTGACAAGATAGTCTTCACCTATTGCCTTTTTAGATTTCATAATATTCTCATGGCTGTGTATCCTGATGCATATTTTATTTTATCATTTTGGAAATTTAACCATCCTGAACTGTTTAGGAAGGAGAGCAGTAAGTTACACAGCTGTATGTTAACTAGTTAAATTTTTCTTTTGTTGAGGGAAAAAAAAAGTGAAGTTGCACATTCATCAGTCCCCTTGCTTATTGTACGACCTCAAAATGTTTTTGGGGTTTCCAACCTCTCTAGAGCAAATACATGACTGAAGTATCAGGTTATGTGTCTTCAATTGGGTCTCGTTGGGGAGAGGGGACAATGGCATATCAAAAATGACAAATGGCAAAAAGTGATCGTGGTTGATTTGGTCAGACACATTTCTCTGAACTGCTAATGAGAGGAACCCCTTGAACAATCCTAGTGAGATAGATCTTTGATTGTTAATGTTCTGTTGTTCACTCCTTTGAATTCAATTCTAAAGGAATTCCGGTACGTGGTGAAGCAGTAAATGACAGAATTGTATTTTTGTGGTGCTTAAAAAAAGTTTATTAATCATATGGGCTCAAGTCCAGCAAAGTATTGTGAATGTGCATGACTTTAAACATGTTTTCATTATTTTGCTGGATCAGCATTGTGATTTCAATGTTATTTAATACTGCCTAATATTAAAACAAATTTTAAACTGGCAATTAAGAAAACTATGTTAATTTTGAAGATTTTGGTATAATTTATCTGTTAGAGTAGGGAGGCCTTACAGACTGACTTCACTTAAAGAGGATGTGTCACTTATTGTCAGCGTGGTATGGACTTTATTTGCTTAAATACCTTCATTTGTAAAGTATGTCTCACTTGAAATTGCTTTGTATACATTTTGTAAAAATATTTATAAAATGTTTTGTAAAAAAAAAAGTATAACAAATTGCAGTTTATTTTGTTATGTTGGATAAATACTGTTAAAAGACACAAGTCAGTAAATATATTGTTAATCCATGGATAGGAAATGTTTAGTTGGAGATTACAAATTGAAACAACCATTGCAATACAGCCAAAGATTTGGGAAAAAATGTCTATCTGTGATTGTCTTGATTTAACCAAGTTGAGTATTTACATTTCCAAAAGATGCTTGGTCTCAGTTTTAAGTAATATGACTACAAAATATTCTTATTCCTCTGCTTTTCATGATGCAGCTCTGTTGTAATGTACTTAGTGGGCCAACTTTCCATACTCCTTATGCATCTTTCTGAACATACACTGTTAGGATTTGGTTCATGAGGCATTGTAACTGCATTCAGTAATGTTAATCTCCAAGTTACAAGAGAGCCAATGGTCTTACCTTGTTGGTATTAGAAGTCTTGCACAGTGAGATTCTTGAGACACGCTCTCCTTTTCTGGTGTATTTTCACAAAGTAGAGGAATCCTGGTCCTGATGCCTCAGGGGAGGGAAGATGAGAGGGCTTTTGTCAGTCAAGTGGGCACTGCATCTGGGCTGCAGGTTTGACTCACATCAGCTGCACTTGGTTAGAGATACCTGTGTTTGGATATTGTGTGAGAAGATGCTGCAGTTGCAGGTGGTACAAAGAAACTTCCTACTTTTATTAGAGGGATGATGACCCTTTTCTTACTGTGGTTGAATTTTTCAGAGAATAAGCTGAGACTCTGATCTAGTAAAGCTATTATGCCTGGAACTTCCTCACTTTATTGTTGGAGGCTATGGAAGTGGAGCATTGGTGAAGGGCACTGCCTCTCATCTTGGAGTAGGGCCTGCACTATTGAAAGGTAGAAATCTTCATGGTTAGTATTTGTTATTTTGTCAATGAGACAAAATAAACATGCCTTTTGAATGCTTCCCACATAGATTCAGACAATAACAAAATGAGTAAAATCAGTTATATATTATTTTAATCTCTTTTTGGGTTAGGATGGCTAAACATCTTGGGTTTTTTTCCTTTTTGTCATATCCCTGTAGAATCACCAGGCAGACCTTTTGCATTGCTAAACATTTTATGTGAAGTCTACTGTGCAGGTATCTTCACCTGAGAATATGTTATAGGAACATTTGCATATTTTTAAAATTGCTTTTCAATAGCATTTTTATACTGGGGCTTGTTATGTTTATTCCAATTTATGGGGCAGAATTTCTGAAGATTTGGGCATGTGAGTTAATGCATAGCTGATTGAAGAAAGTCAAAACCATTCATTTTGAGGATCCGAATGAAGAAAAAAAAAAGCCAGAGTCAGATTGGCACAAGGAAAGGTAAGTAAACAATTTTAAAACTTAGAGGAATTCCTCTCTTCTTCAGAAAGTTTTTTTTCTTTTTTATCAGCCTTTGAATTTTTCCTTTCAAATTATCCACATTTCCTTGGCATTTTCCCAATAATGTGTTTGTCGGACGGCTTCCAGAAATGGGAGAAGTTGTCTTTTTGACTGAGGGTCAGCTCTCACTTTGGTTAAAGAAAGTCATTGCAGAAAAGAAGCAGGGTCTGGTGAAGATCTGCTCATAGCAGCTCTGGTGCACAGATGCAATGCATGTACAGGTTTCAGGTGAGTAGTGGTGGGTTATACTGAGTTATTTGTGATTTATGGATTGGCATTTGTGAGTGCTGCTCATCTTGCGACTGGTCATCATATTGGACCTGGAAGAAAAAGTGTGCATAATAGTGAGTTACAATAGGTAAACACCAAGGGAGTAAATAGGTAAACACCAAGCTTGAGGGAGCTTCCTGTACTAGGGAGAAAAACCCACAAAGGACACACAGTGTCCAGCTGAACCAATATTTTTGGTGTAAAAGCAAAAACCTTTAAGGTTGCCCTGCTGTGTGCTGAGGATAAACCCCATTTTATTTTTTTTCTAGTGTTTATATCTTACCTCGTGGGGATAAAGTGTTCTGTGAATGGAGTTTGTTTATATATACACGCACATATATATACATCTGCATTTATGTGTGTGTGTGTGTGTATATATGTATATATACACGTTTTGGTTAGGGGTTGACCTCTTCTCCCACGCAGCTAGTGACAGAACAAAGACTCAAGCAATGCCAGGGGAGGTTCAGGCTGGATATAATAGGAATTTCTTCACTGAAAGGATTGTTCATCACTGGAATGGACTGCCCAGGGAGTGGAGTCACCATCATGGGAAAGCTGATATAGCTCGTCTCGCAGTGTGGCATCGCTGGGTGTATCAGGAGCTGACAAATGGCCAGCAGAATAAAAAATGCATGGACTTAATATTACTGAGGTTGAACAATTCCATGTTATTTTCATGGCAAGGTTAGTCAGGGATTTTTGAGGCTTCTGTTAGCAAGGGCAGATAGTATCTGCTGTGTCTGTGGGAGGCTCGATACTGAGTGCTCAGGAAGAGGAACTTGGAAACCTTTGTGTCCAGAGAAGAAAATTTACATGCGGCTGAAGGAGAAGAGGCTCCAGGGTTTAGAAGAGATGAACAGGAAGGTGAGTAGGTGTGTGTGGGATGGATTTTTTTCTGGATCTGAGATTTAAATGACTTAAACTTGATTTTAAAAACACAGGATGTATTGTAGACACAGGAAGTTGTACAGTACTGTATCTCTTTATGTACTAGATAACATAATTAACATAATATTAAACACACTGCTCTTTTTTTTTTTTGCACCTGGGTGAAGAGTGGATTTAGTGAATATTTAACCCAGATGAGGATTTGTGTGTCTGAACAGTTACCAGGAGGGACTCACACACAGTTTGAAAACTGTTTGTGATAGAACATATCTAATATGCAAGGCTTGATGTTAATTTGAGCAAGAACATTGCTAAAAACTGTGGGTCAGTTCCAAAGTATTGTGCAATGGGGGAGGTATTTTCATGCTACTGAATGAGTGTCATTGACAATATAAGCAGGCCTTTACAAAGAGGTAAGGAAGGTACGGAATCTATTTGCTACTGTGAAGGTTCGTTCCTGTGGTTGTATTTTCCCCAGTGATTTGATTAATTTTGAGTTTTTAGTGAAGATATACGACATTAAGATATCTGTAGTAATTAGAATTCCCTTTGTGAAAATGCATTATGTTACTCTCATCTTTTCAGAAAGGCAGTTTTAGTCCTGTGACAACTAGTCTTGAGAGTTAAATCTCACTTCCCAGGAAGCTGAGTACTGTTTTTATTAACTGAAATATTAACACGTATTTATTTGTTAAAGCTAAAAGGGAGATACCACCCCACTCTGATTTTGTTTTGTTTTATCCTTTGGCAATAAAACATTCTTGGATACTTCTGGTCTTAAGTCACTTTGACCTGTTTCTTCAGCAGTGTTCTGTCAGAGGCTGCATGGTTTGTTTCAGAGCCATTTTTATGAAGCAAGATCCTAAAACAAATGGTCATATTTTACCTGTGCTCCCATTTTCCATGAATTTTCCATAACTTTTGAAGGAATAAATATTTATGTCTTCAATTTGTAAACTTTCTAGCTAAGAAACCTCCTCTGCTATTTGCATGCAGATGTGTTTAGCATCTACCCCAATCAGAGTGAAAGTATTCTCTTCCTTACCTGGCTGGTTCCAAGGATGAGAATACCAGGGTGAGATTATTGATGGCATGGAAAACTGGATTTATTTACTTTTTTTTTTCTTTCATCTGCTGTGCTCTTTCAGACTTGAAGGTGTGAGTAGTAGTTTTATGGCTCTGATACCTGGGTCCAGGCATTGAAAGAATTTGAGGCTGGAGATTGGAGTAAACCATGCCACAAATAGTTTGACTAGGAGCCTTAAAGTCTTATACTCAAATACAGACCTGTTTGTTTGTACTGCAATCCAAAAACAAGATTTGTCTTGAAATCCGGTTTTGTTGTGTGTGTGGAGAGGAAGAGAAGAAGATGTTAAAGGTCCATTGTTTTTCAGAATAGAAAAAAGAGGATTTTCACTTGCTTCTTCCTCTCATTTACTTAACAAGGTTGCAGAAGCTTTAACATTGGTGAGTTGACAATGTTGTGTAAAAGGTTTAAAAATGAGAAGGAGGATGGAAAGCACAATATGTAGCTCTATTTGTCCATTCCAGAGGTAACTCAGTAACATGAGGTTCTGTGCAAACAAACAGTAGGTTTCAATTATCTGCTGCTAATTATCACCCAAATTTGATTTGCACGCTCTTCAAAGGGATTCATATCTTTCCATTTAGCTATTTGTCTCAGTGCAATGAGTGAGTTTAATTCAAACCAAACGTGGGTCAATTTCCAAGTGGAAAAAAAAATGCAAGGAATGTATTTATCCACAGTCATATCAGTTTAATTTTAGTTTAATGCATGTGGTGATTCACAGCCTCAGTGGGGAAGTGAATTTGTGTCAATCCATGAATTGACTTTGCCTGTTTGGCAAGTTTGTGAAGGGCTTGGTCAGTTGTAGAAGGTCGTAAATAATTGTGCCAAACAGGGTGGTTCTGGTGGGCTTTGAGTAATGAGAGGAAGTTTTAACATTATACAGATGGAACCAAATCACATTTTGAAGATTTTACCCCCCAGGTATTATTTCCCTTAAACAGCATTGGGCCAGTTGGTCTTTCACACAGATTTTTTTTTGTACTGCAGTAATTATCCTTTTCATCTTTATATGTACACTGTATTTATTCTTCTGTCTGTAGTGGTGCAGCCACCAGTCTCTGAGGGTATTGAAACAGTGGTGTCATGCCTTTCCTTCACCAAAAGCACTACTAAAAGCTATAGGCCTAGGCAAGAAATGAGGCAATTTAAGACATGTCTGATGGAGTGATTGACTAAGACATCAAGCAGTGCCCTGGAAATGCTGCATGTGGTCAATGTCCTGGGAAACATGCTCTAGGTGACCCTGCTTAAGCAGGGCCTTAGACAAGGTGACCTCCAGTCTTCCTTAACAACTCTGTGCTAATAATATTCAGTTAACATTGGGGAGAAAGGTTATTTAAGTGTACAGCACTGGCTGCAGTTTTCAATTGAACTTTATGGGATCACAGAGGTGGTGGTGTGTATTGAAAAATACATTAATTTTTGCTTTTCTACGACCTAGAAAGAGAACATACTGTGAGAAAGATTTTTAAAAGATACTGTGTTAAAAGATTTTTACCAGTAAAATGGTTAGTATTTTACAGATAATAGCAACTGTCAGTACAGTAGGCATCATCTTCAGCAGAGTTGTCTTGTGAATGAGTATTCTCCAAATGCCAGCAGCTACCAGTGTTCTGCTGGGGAGTCTCCTGCATGCTGTGGCTCTAACTCCAGGCAGTCATTCATAAAATGTTCACTGAATGCAGTGAATGCTCTTCATTTTAACATGTCTTGCCTCTTTTCACCATATTCTATGTCTGTCCTCATCCACAATCTCTTTTACCTGTTCTGTGACCCACTGCTGCAGTAGCTGCCAGCTCCCCCCTCCAGTCTCCAGCTCATGGTGAAAGCAGTGCTGGCAGCTGCTCTCTGAGCACAGATGGCAAACTTAGATCGTCCTTGTTCAGACACTTGAGCCGCTGCTTTTTCTGTCTCTCGAAGTCAGTCTTTGTGATAAAAACATTATTACTTCTTTAGTGCCTTTGTGGTGTAATGGATGCAGCCAGGGGGCAATCTGCTGTGCAGCTGGCAAGGCAGGGAACAGCCTGGGGAAAAGGGTAAATCCAACTGGGAGCTGCTGCCTGTAGAGGTGCTACTGAAAGCGTTGCTAGCCCTGGTAATTGTTAACAGCCCTTTACAGGGGCAGGGAATTTGGGTACATGTTCTTGCTAAAAGTTGTATTCAGGACTGTGCACTCCTGTTTCCTCTCCTGCATGTGGGAATGTATGGACCCTCCAGGGCAGAGCCCTGACAAACCAGGGACATGCAGCACTGGCTGGGGATGGATGTTTGAGCCTGCCCTGGCTGTCGGTGCCTGACTGCACTGAGCCTAACACAGGGCTCTGGCCTCCTTTGCCCTCAGTGGGTTTAGGCTGAAATCGCTGGTACCTCTGGATAGAGAGCTTTTAGGAGTGTGGGGTTTGTTTTGTTGAGGTTTATTCAACTTTCTTTTTTTCCCAGGAGAAGGAAGAAGGAATTGAGAGCTGGTAAACACTGGAATCTGAATAAAAGCTGAAATTTGCTCTGCAGAGCATTTTTATCCTACATTTTGACTACCTTTCAGAAAGAATAGTATGTATAGATTCTGTAGGCAGACAGACACAATAACACTGCAAAGTGTGAATTTCTTCCAGCTGTCTTAATGGAGTGTTGATTTTAAAACCTAATTTCACTGCTGCTTGCTATGCAATTAGCACACAGTGAATACATTTGGTTAGTTCAGCTGTGTGATACCGTATTTTACTTTGGGGTGGGTGTCATTATGGACACTTCAATCAAAACATCTTTGTAAGGTAAGTGAGCAGTCAAAAAGCAAACAAAATTTGAGGTAATGAAAGCAAGAATATGCCAGGAAAACTGGTAATATTGTAATTCTATCAAAATTTACTTGAATGAAGTGTTAATTACTCTTACACAAAAAACCCCCCCCTTCCCCCAAAAGCCCATGAACTCTCCCCTCCCAACAACCCAAAAAAACAAACAAAAAACCAGCAAAAATAGAGTTGAGATACAGGAAATTTTAAACCCACAACAGCATTTTTTCAAGGTATCAAGTAAAGTAGAACCTGATAAATGGACTGATCACAAGAAGATGAATCTGATACTGTCATGTAAACTTGAAATAAAGGAGAACAAGACAGCTGTTGAAAGAAAGATAAGCACCAATGAAGTAAAACCACTTTTATGAAGAATATAACAGTTCCAGAATAGTAGTATCAGAGTTAGTATCTGTGTACTAACAGTAATATTTACTGGTACAAATTTTTGAGCATCTGAGATGAAGCAACCCACCTTAACTGAGGAGATTGTCCCCATTTTCTAAAGATGAAGCAATTCATAAATAACTTCCTTTGTAGCTTAAGATCTGACTTTACTTCTCAGTAGTGATCTCCAAGTTGCTTTTCTGAGTCTCTTGTTTATTTAATGATGTTCTTCACAAATAAGAAAAAAGGAACTTCATAAGCACTTACGATTGACCAGATGGAACAGGAAATTATTCCCCAAAATTCTGGAACACTCTGGGCCGGGGAAAGGATTTTTGTTTGTTTGTTTAAATATTGTGTATTTTATCAATTTTTGGTGTCTGTGGTTTGCAGACCGTTCTCACGATTCTCCACGAGGTGGAGGAAGCAGCTTGCGCCTCTTGCAGCGGGGTGGGAGGAGGCTGCGGGCGGCTGTGCAGGGCTCCTGCCGCCCTCCTTTCCCACCACTCCATGGGGAGAGGATGCAGGGAGGGATCTGAAGCGTTTCTTGCTGGTTTGCTCCTTTTAAGAAAGATAATGGGGACTCCAGAGTTCTGATTCATCAGGAGATCTTGAAGGGTTGCACAGATTCACAGCGTACGCTGAGTTGGAAGGGATCCACGAGCATCTTTGAAATCCAGCTCGTGGCCCTGCACAGGGCATCCCCAGGAATGGCCCCGTGTGCCCGTGAGGGATGCGGAGTGCTGTGATGGGAGAGGCTCGGTGCCACAGCTGTGTGCTGCCTGTCCCTGGTCACACAGCCAGGGGCTGCTGGGTGAGCCCGGTTCCCTGAGATCTGTGTGCTGCGGTGTGTTCAGCCCTTCAGGGCTGTTTCACACTAGAACTGCTGTTCTTTACGGATAAAGTACAAACAGGGAAAATAACAGCTGGTGTCTGTAATTAAAAATGTTGTAACTTATACTAGATTTCTGCTAAGGGCTTTGATTTGTGAACAGTGTTTTGGGTTTTCTGTTGACTGTGATGAGATTTGGAAGAACTTACCTTGCAGAGTTATCCCTAAACTTGTCTCTTGCAGAATCCTGTGTTTTCAGTCTGTGCATTTCCTAAAATCAAACTCCATTCAATTTGTAATTTCCTTTCCTTTCTTACTTTTCCCTTACACAACTGATTTTTATTTTTGCCTCTGATGAAGCATGTCAAGCCCAAAATAGAAAATACAAGCTTTAAAATTTGATTCAGTGGATTTCTGTTGAAAAGTAAACAACACTGCTTCTGTTTTGCCTGATCATCTTATGGCAGATCACTTGACTTTTCAAGGCACTGAAGTGTGTTTGCAGCTGTGCTAAGGTTGTTTCAGCATTTCAGGTCTAACTCAATGGTATCCAGATAAAAAGTCACTAGAATGGGGTGTTATCAAGGTGATTTGCAGTTGGTGAACACAAGAGCAGAACTGCAGATTGGGGTAGTGAATCGCTTGGAAAGAACGTTGTAAAGGGGTGTTGAGGAGGGGTGCTCATCTTCCATACCTGATCCCCTGTGCCCATCCTGTTCTTGGTAGAATCTTGTTAAGATTGCTGTTGTGAGCTTGCACAAAAGATTGTTTTGCATCCTTTTAGCCCAAACATTTTCCATGAGCTACTTGCCTCTGTATTCCTACAAGTATTGTGATGCCAAAAGTGAAGCATCTGGGAGCTGCAGTGTGAGGTTAGAAAGAACTGGGATGTGTGGACTTCATAATTAGTGTTGTATCAAGGAAAACATCCATGAAGATGTTAGTAAATGTAGGAAGGAGTGTATCCTATTATGGCCCAAAACTTTTATTTTCCAGGGGTTGGGGAAAGTTATTGGTTGGTTTAGTTGATGTTTGTTTGTTTTTTGGGCTTTTTTTGTGTTTTTGTTGGTTTGTTTGTTTTGGTTCTTGTTTTATTTTCCTGTACTGGTATTATTTGTGTAACTTTCTTAAAGGAAATAAAGATTTTATTTTTTTGTTTTTTTTTAGCCAAAATACATGAGGGCTTCTTGCCAGTTAGAGTCCATTTCTCCTTGCTTCTGACTGATGCACCTATGGTAGTAACTCATCTAGCTCACAGTCAGGACTTTGAAATTTCTAACAAATTTGGATATATGATCGGTACTTTAGGTGAGGTTTGGTCCCTCCTCCCTTATATATTACCTTGTGACAAGCTAAATAATTTTAACATAAACTTCTGAAAAAGGTTTACAGGATCAAATATGTCAGCTTCTGTGATAGCTCAAAGAATGTATTTTTTTGCTGAAGACTTGTTTTAGTGGCAGTCTTTTAGTGTGATAAAGCAGTCAGATGACCAGGCCCCAATTCTTCTTGAGAGGCTTAAAATTCAGGTGACCATACTTATGATTTATAGAATCTTAGCTTTAATAGAAATAATTCTGCTTTGGTAATATGGAAATTTAACTTTCTCTGGGTAGAGGGATAAGTGTATGGGAGCACACTCTAAATTAATTGAAGAAAAACCACATTTATTCTGAAATACATAAACTTGGCCAGAGATAGCTGATCACTGAGCTATGCTGAATTATGTGAGTTATCTGTCCCCAAAGAGGCAAAACTTATCTCCTGAGTCCTGAAAGCATGTTGGCTTTGCTATTTTATTTCATTAATCTGATTGCCATTTCCCTTTATTGCAAAAATTCTATAATTTCTACTGTTTTAAAAATCTTTATCGTCCTTCTTCTGTTTGGTGGTAGCTCAGGCTGAGTGGAAAAAAAACCTATCTATAAAACATGTGGTGAAGTGAAAAATACACCAAAATATCACTTCAATGCTCTGGCCAAATCTGTCTTATGGGAGTTGCTACTCCAGCCTGCTCTGTGCTGGAGAGACATTTTTCTCATCTTCACTTGTGCTGCAAAACTGTGCTTCCTCTTCTGCTGGGGCCAAGCACATCCTGAGAAAAAACTGCTTGGTTTGCCAAACATGCAGCTGATGACACGTGTATTTATGCTCCCTGGCAAACTAAGTTAAACAAACAGGGACTAAGTTGGGCAGACGTTATAGGAGGTAATACTTCATTATAACTCGACTGTGAGCTGCTTATTCTTCTTCCCAATTATGGCATCCCTATGCATCGCTTTACTGAGAGAGGAGTATCCTGGGGAAAACCAAAATTACAGCACAGAAAGCTATGGAAGGGCAGCAACTGTACAGCAGGGGACAGTAGCTGGAGTGAGGGGGCTGAGCACATGTAAATTTGTGTCATTTTGTTCAAAGCATGGTTGTTTCTACCTCAGATATTAAACTATTAAATTAATTCCTGAAAACTCAGTCTCTCTGTTCACAGTGTGCCTGAATTCAAGCCGTGTTTCAGTAACATCAGGTTCTGTGCAAATAAACAGTAGGTTTCAATTGTCTGCTGCTAATTATCACCTAAATTTGATTTGCACGCTCTTCAAAGGGACTCATATCTTTCCATTTAGTTATTTGTTTCAGTGCGATGAATCTTTAATTCAAACCAAACGTGGGTCAATTTCCAAGTGGAAAAAAAAAATGCAAGGAATGTGTTTATCCGTGGTCATATCAGTGTCTCTCTTTAGTTTAATGTATGTGGTGATTCATGGCCTCAGTGGGGAGGTGAATTTGTGTCAATCCGTGAATTGGCTTTGCCTGTTTGGCAAGTTTGTAAAGCCAGTTGTAGAAGGTCTTAAATAATCGCTCCTAATGGGATGGTTCTGGTGGGCTTTAGAATAAGGAGTGCAAGCCCTGAAGTTACACAGGCACAGAAAAATCTTGTTAGACTTCAATTCCCATCCTACCTATAAAAAGTTGTCTCTGTGAGGATGAAATGTTGAGATGGGATAACGGGATCTCGACTCTTTCCTACTGCTTTGAATCTCAGCTTTAAAACGTGTGTGTTATATTTTACACAGGCTCCTTGGTTGTTGCCATGACCCTCTGGCTTGTGCACCACCAGCAAATTTCAGTCACAGAAGTGAAGAATCTTTGGGACGTTTTTCTTTTTAAAATAAACAGAAAGCACCAAATGCAAGCAAGAGGGCTACAGAAACAAGAAAATTTCCTTGTAATAAATACCACATGTGATCACGATTTATGAAGCAGACAATAAAGAGTAATTTAAAAGAGAAATCCTTCTATTCTCTTTCATGTGGCTAAAGGCAGCATAATTTCTGGCTGTCTTTACTGAGATTTATTCAAAGATTTAACACCCCCTTCTGTTTTTCTTCTCCTGGAAGCTCAGAGGAGGACACTTTATTAACTTGCTATTCTTTAGATTCACATCTGACCTCTGATTTCTTTTAACATGGAGATTGCTGGTAGGAGTTTTGAATTTTTTTTTATTTAAAGAATAGTTTCAAGATATTTCTGTAGTATGATGTTGTATTTCCTGTAGCTTTTAATTTTTTTTTTCTATGACTGGGGTAAATACCGTTTTTTTAATAAGTCCCTGAATACTGAAAGCACCTTCTCAAATTCTGTATGCTGTCTTTTGATACTTTAAAGATAGGTTATCTAACACCTCTGCAAAAGAAAAATCTGTTTTGATTTGATGCTTGAACAGTCTGAAATGGTGGCCTAATGTAAAAATATTTGCTGGTGGCAGTGGAGGAGAGATTTCAATTTTACAGCAAATATTTCTTACACCTCCCTATTCTGGGCTTCTGTCAGTCCCAGTTAAAATCAGGGTACTTCTGAAGTGGACCTTTAATTACGAAATGAACATCTATGTGCATTTTTACTGTGACTGTATCTGTAAGGTGCATCTCAACAGGGTTTGATACAGGGAATTCTTCTTTATCAAATGGAAACTTTTCTGGTTGGATCAGCATTTCTGGATTCCAGTGCTGTGTGACTGGTAAATGTCTGTAGTGTTTTTATGGTTTATTTTCAGCCCTGCCAAATCCAATCCAAATAGTTGTATACTTTCTTCCTATAATGGAGGTAGATTATGTTCTGGTAGAATTGGTACATCATACAAGACACATTAGAATTTATAGGAGAGAAGATTTATATTTAGATTGTCTCAACATTGTTGACAAAAAGATGGGGGTCTTCTTATTTAAAAACCCCCAAAGTAAAAATAAACTCTGGAACAAGTTCTTTCCTGTCATAGTAGAAGTGAGATAAATCTTAAGGACATTCAGGTTCATAGATGCATTGAATATCATTTCTGTTTGTGTTTTGTAAGGTTTGGTTGTGATGCTTGTAAGCACCTCTTGTTTCCTAATATCTGTGTCTATTCTGCCCCAGTGATGAGCAGAAACATGAGAAAAGCTTTGCTTTTCTATATTCATAGGGTTTTCAGATGATGTATTAAAATTATTTGCCTCAGAGTGAAGCCCTAGAGAAATGCTTACCTCTGTGCAGAGATTTTGAGAGTGGATGGTGCTGGACTTTTTAAAATTCCTCAGTACTTTAGCTATAATTTTCATAGAGCTGGGGCTTACTTTAGTAGAATCTGAACATTCACCTTTTTAATGATGATCTGTCTGCAGATTTTCTGCCTGGAATAATGCTTATACCACATGAAGCCACATGATACCTTTGCTAAAATGTCTTTGAATGATGCCATTTTGTGGCAGCTTCTCTGTTCCCATTCTCAGTCCTCCAAAACCTCCGAGCTGAGACTCTGGGAACTTGTGAATATGATTGATACTGTTTGAAATTACCAGTTCTGAATGAACATATTGCCTTTTTCTTAGCCATTGCATAGTAATAGCTGCTATCCTTAAGGATTTGCCTTGCACACTCTCATTTCACAGTTCTTTTTGTCTAGGATTTCTCTTTGAATTGAAAGTTCAGAGAAAACAGGGGCTTGAAAATGGGTTCCAACTCATATTGCTTTCCAGACAAGAGGAAAATCATGGAAGAGCCACCTAACTACACATTTTTCTGACATTCAGATCATCTCCTTGTTGTGTATCTATCTCTTAGTACAATAGTTTCTGTGGGAACAGTTCAGAACTTCAATTCATTTTTCATCTTTCTAAGAGGAGGAGAGTGAGCAGAAGTTCCTTTCTAGCCAAGTAGTGTAAACAGCTTTTAAAGACATATTTTTGAACATATGATTACTTTAAAATTCTTCTGCCTCAGAAGCAAGTTGATTTTTTTTTTTTAAGGTACCAGAATGCTTGAATTTTCCTTTATAGTTGCTGTTCATAATATTGTAGAGAAGGAATCTTTCCCACTCCTTAACCTTTAACTCACTCCTTCTGTCAGTGTGTCTCCCTAGATAGCTTCTGTGACCCCTTTCTCTTAGAAAGCTTTCTAACTGAAGTGGTTTTTGGTGTCTGGATTTTAGCCAGCTTTGTTACTTGGCCCAGGAGCCTTGTGTTGTTGACTCATCACTTAAGAGGAAGATACTTAACTGCAAATACCCTGATGCATTTTTGGTAATTCAGCCCAGAGCCTGGACCTATAAGCTGCTGTACCAGTTCAATCATAGAGGAAATTGTCATAGATCTCCAGACTGGGTAAGAAACTAAAATAATTCTGTACTTTGCATATCCAGTAATTCTATTTAATTGACTAGTTTGCTTCAGAGTAATTAGCACTTCTACTGCATGATATTGCTATTAAATTGGTGATAGAGAAAATCTGTGTGACAGTGCTTTTGTCCCCAGCTTTGTGCTGGACATTTGTAACCGGACTATCTGAGATTCAAATTGCCATTATGTGTGTAGGAATCTACTCAGCAGAATTTATTTATTTCTGCTTTTGGTCCAGGAAGTCTGTTAGAACCAAGGGAAGTATTTATATTTTTCCCCAGTCCTAAAGTACTTTGAATTGTTTGTGTAGTTACAGTCGGAAAGCAAGTAACAAAATAAGGAATGTGATGAAAATCAGCTCAGCTATACTTGACTTTAAATAGATTTTAAAAAATCGAAAAAACCAGAAAGCTGGCCAGTCTTCAATTGAGAATGTGGAGAAATTAACTGACTAGACCTTCAGTGGGGCATGGCAGGAACAAGCTTTTGGTGAACAGAGATAGTCATTATATCCACTAGAATTTCCCAAGTATATCCCAGTTAATCTTCACACCTGAGGAGTTTTGGGGCTGCTGTGGCCCCCCATGCTGCTTTCACACGTAAGTAACTCCATTAAAATTGCCAGGGTGAGGCAGGAAATTCTCAAAGCACAGACCAGGTTGATAATCAATGTTTTATAAGGGCTCCACGGTTAGTGGTGCCCAGGGCATAAAAGCACTCTGAGAAAAGTCTTTGACAAAATATCCATGTCTTTCCCCACCTTATGCTACATTTAAGAAAAATGGGTCTTTTATGGCCAGTGGAGAAACCTTGTCACAGCTCTCCATGCCTTTGACACCTTGACACTGGATTATGTTATCGCCCTGCACTCCATATGGAGCCGTGGGCTGAGATCTGTGGAAACTGGAGCTGGTGCACAGGGTGGAGCTCCATGCCAGGAACACTTGAGATCAGCCTTGCTTGTTGTTAATAAGTTCCTGGGAAGAATTCAAGGTGTTAGTTGGAACCTATAAAGCCCAAATGGTTTCCCAGGAGGCTGCTTCCCTTCCTGCAGCACGGCACTCGTATCTGGAATCAGCCAGAGGCATCCGACCTTGGCTTTGGAATTCACTTCCCACATCCACTCTCCTGGGCTGGGGTCTGTCCAAACTTAGTGTGTGCTGCAAGATCATGACCTGATAGGGGATGGTGTGAGGTACTGGGAATTTGCTTTCTCCTGGTGGTGATGTGTAATTGTGTAATTTTACCTACTGGTGAGTACTTTGTTTTGATTTTTTTTGGTTTCCTTTTTCTTTGTGCTAGAAAAAACAGTATATTGCTTTTTGAAATGAAACCATAGCTACAGTTTATACCTGTAACCATGTGGCTGGAACCAAGGCAGTGCCAACTGCCTTTCAATTAATGACATTTCTGGTTCCATTGAAATCAGTGGGCATATGCAACCTGTACCTCTTAGAGTTGGATTTATTCCCCTGAGCAAAACATTTGAGGTCAGATACGAATCTGTAAAGAAATTCTACGTCAACATGGATGAGACAAGGAAACCCTGATAACAGGGCTTTCCTTTAAGACTGAGGGCAGTGATGAGCCATTATAGAGCAGCAATGTCAGCTGCAGAACGCAAAGCAAAGAAAAGCAACTGTACAAGGAGAGGCAAAATCCCTGGTGGTGTGTGTTATGTGATCTGCTTTACTCTCAGCTTGTTAGATGAGGTGCAGAAGAGAGGAAGCTGCAAGGGTTGGGATGTGCTTGACCTTGATTTCTGAAGAGAGTGGCAGGATGTGCAGTTTCAGCTCTGCAGTACAGAAAACACAATGTACAAGCTTTGCTGACTCTTCCTCAGAGCAGATTGTATGAGGTGCCATGGCAGGGTCTCAGAGAGCACATTAAGGAGATTAAAAACTTGGGGAACCAAACCCGGGATATTTGAGTATCTGAGTAATTTTTCATGGCTGTGCTGTGCCCTTTGGGAAAATGCCTGTAACAATATTTTTGTGTTCGTAGTTCATGAATAGGAAGAAATTATGATGATTTGTTTTGTTTATCAGTATAAAAAATAACATATACTAATAATACATAACTGTTTTAAGTGTAGATTACAATGACTAAATGAGAGAAAGATCTTCTACATTTCATGAGGAACTGTCTGGAGAGGGAGGATAAAGTGTTAGAAAGCTGAGAGCATATATAAATCCAGAGGCTGGAGTGTTTTATTCACCAGTGGCTCATCCCTAATATTGTTTGGCTACAGACCAAAGTTCCTATCTGACAAGACAGGATGTAAAACACTGAGTAATCCATCCACCAAACAGCACAGGCCAGATTTTTCTGGTTTTGTATGTGTAAACAGTTTGTCCCTGGATTTATATTCCTATTTGTTTAGACAGATCCCAAATTTAGGTGTAGCACCATGGGTATCCCCAGGTGAGAGGTACTGTATCCCCAGTGAACCCCGTGGGCCTCCCACCCACAGACCCCTGAAAGCACCAGGTCCCAGTGCAGCTCATTCCTTCATAGAGAAAATATTTCAGCTGCTTGATCAGCCCAAACTTCACCTTTTTCTGCTTTCAGCTCCCAGCTATGGGGATATAGCTCTTTCAGGCAACCTGGAAATCTGCCTCTCCTTCTTAAATATTTGCACAGTGAACAAGCCCCACACGTCTGTCATGGCAAAAGGCTTTTCTTCAGAGCTTGAGCCATCCTGATGAAATTGTGATTTTTCTAAACTGTTCATTCACTGGCAGTAAAGGCCCTTTTTTGTCCCTAGGAAAATACTATGTCCCAGCTCTAGTAAGTTTATTTGGAAGTCTGATTGACATATGATGAGATGAAGCTAGACTGACAGTGAGTGTTTCATTGATGTGAAATTTTACACCATATCTGGACACAGTATATACTTGGTTTATGATCCAGCTGGGCGTGCTTGTTAGTTATTGTTGAGGTCAATCAAAGTGTAATTGTAACATAGGGAACTACAGTCCCAGGGCTACAAAGGTTTGCTTCCAACAGCTGCTATTCATTATTCATTAAACTCTACCTTCTGTTTTTGAAATTAATAACCCTTGGCTTTCTAACAAGGTATCAGACGTGCAGAATATAGATTTAAAAATCAAAGATGCACGGGTTTCATCCCCAAACAAGAGAGGGCACCAAGGGCTTTAGCTAGCAATAGTAGTTGGCAGCAGAACATAAGTGTTTCTGTTTGTGGAAAGCCAGATGTGAGTTAATTAACCTGAAATTTTCAGACGCTGTATGCTGCATGTGAGAGAACTGACTGGTGTACAATAAAGCCCAAACTTATGGAGGTCAAGGGAAACACTCAAAACTTCAGTTGAATAAAATTTCATAAAAATTAGGGCAAAGTATATCGCAAGTCTGCAGTGTGGGAATATCAGATGAAACAGAGTTTGTTCAAATTGGCACTTGCACCTCCTTTAAGGCAGTGATTTTCCAGCATCCGTTCACCAGTTTGTTTGAAGTGTAGTCCAAGCTTTAGCTCAGGGCGATGGCCAAAGCAGGCACATGATATTTCTGTCCCATGAATCCCATTCCTGTGTCCCTGTGAATGCTGTCTGACTGAGTTGGCACGTGGAAAAGTCTCAGGAGAACTTTGGAGCATGACTGGGACAGGGTCATCCCCAGGCAGGTCAAGGTGCACTTTTTGCATTTTATCACTTTGCCATTGCAAAGGGCTAATACACTGTGGCAAAAAATGTGTGCGAGATACTGTTCTGAGGCTGGGTGTCTCAGTGCAGGCCATCTGTGGGAAGTATGATTAGCTATGGTGCATGATCACCAGACCACTATGGTAGTATATCATAAAGTTAATTAAAATTGGTCTAAGAGTGTTAAAACGGCCATCTTCCTACTCTCTGAAACAGATATTTGATGTCTTTTCTTTCCCTATGTAAATTCCACCATTTATTCTTGTGGGGTGTTTTAAACCATCACTAAATGTTACATTTATGATATGTTTCTAAGCAGACATTGGGATATCCATTGCATGAACATGTTTCCTCAGATCTGCTGGCCTTGTTGGGCAGCTTATCTACAGTTCTCCTTAAGTCTGACCTTTCATGTTTAGTTACTTTAAATACACTAGAAAACCAGCTATAGACTCAATTTCCTTGTAGCTTGGGGGTAAGGTTAAAATATCATGTAGCTACCGTATGTTTGACATTATACAGCAACAACTGATAAGCAAATATTTTCTTTTTCAATACACAGTACATTTTACAAGAGTACATAACAAGTATTCTCATTCTTACTCTTTGTCCTGGAGAAGGCCTGATGTTATAAAATATAAAAAGTTGCCACTGGTGTTTACCTTACTAAATCTGCTCACATCAATTGGTTCTGCCTACCCCATATTTCAAAGTGAAAAGATGGGGAAAGGTCATATAGATTGCCCTTCTCTTCACTTCTGAGCTTAAGGGTGTCCTGTTTATAATTAAGGAACAATTTCTTTTGTGGTGGTAGTCGAGAAATTTTTCTTTCTCTTCCCTCTTTCTCTTTTCTTCACATAATATTTGGAAAGGCATGTGAAAGCCAGAGAACAGATAATGCAGTTGGAAGATTTGTCATTCCGGAGGTAATTTTTTTTTTTTTTAATAAATCTGAAACAGCTTCTGTGTATTTGTGTTCAAATTCAAATCCACAGACTATCAGCAGTGAGTTTGGAGGTGACAGGCTCAAGGCAAAGGTTTTGATTGCAAGGCCATCTGGCATTGTTATGAGAAAAGTTCTTGAATGCTTAAAAGAAACCAAAACCACATTGCTCAGTAGGTGCTGACTCCAATGAAATTGAACCATCTTAGTGCAGGTTTGCTGTCTGACTTGGAGAGACTGTGGGAAAATCAGCTATTTCTATACTGATGAAGTGGCTGTGGCTGAGAATTGTGATTTTACGGGAAAAAATGTGAAATGGAATGTTTGGCATGTTGAAGCAAAATGTTTTAAAATTGTAACTTATTTTTTTTAGCTTCCTGCAAGATTCATGCAAGATGTACCTTTTTAGAAGGCCAGAAAGAGGTAATGAATATTTTGTTGCTTCAGTCTGGTCTTAGAGAGAAAGAGACTGAAGAAAAATAAAATCTTTTCACTGTCACAGAATAGTCTGAAAGTGAGCAATACAGAGAAATATTATTCTGGAGAATATGGAGAGTTTTACTGAGATTGATTTCCTGAAGTCTGAGTTTTAAGATTTCTGTGAAACTTGATTTGTTTGCCTGCTTTTCTTAAAGTTCATGTGCTGTGTCTGCTTATAAGCCCCACTGCTTGGATGGAACCGAAGGGATTAGATGTGGGATGTAAGGGCTTTTCAATCTAGGTCAGTTTGGGTTTAGCACTGACTGAAAATGACACTGGTTGTTCAGTATTCTGGATCAAATGTACAGTGGCCAGATTCACAGCAGGCTGGGTCATCTGGGGTCATAGTGCAGTGAAAGTTGAGAAAACATAGCCCCAGCTGAGGCAGGGCATTTTCAGCCTGCTAAGCAGGGCAGACCAGCACCAGCTATTCTCACACAAGGTTTCAGTCCTGTGTTCCCCTTCCTTTTGGAGGCTGAACACATTATTCCTAGATGTCACATGTAATGTGTTTACAAGTTAGGAAAGCATGCATTGGGCTAGGCATAAATATTATACTTTTTTTGTTCTACCATTTCTTTTGCTGGGCAACAGTAAACAGCCCAAAACTAAAAGAAGGATGATTTAAATTTTGTTACCTGCCTGCTACATATCAAGCCAGGTGTGTCTACCATGCTTGTTGCTGTGGTATCTAAGAACTACAATTCATTTATTATTTGCGAGAGTGGAGCCTCGGTTCAAGGCCTTAATTTTGTATGGGTGAAACAGCTCAACCATGCAAAAATTAGATTTTTGAGGTTTATAAACTTGGAAAAGTGTGGGACTCTCTCTGTAACCAAAATCTATCTCCTGTTAGTGGGCAATGAGCTCCAGTCACTTTGCAGATGCAAACATGCTGAGCTATGTGGGTACATTATTTCATATTTCAGGCAGAAAAGATGTAAATCTTCATTGTCTCTGTGATAAATTGCGTGTTAGTGAAGATAGACCTTGCTTTGATATGAAACCAAGTTAAAAGAATTCTTCTGATGAGGCAAATCCAGGGATAGTGAAAGCAGCAAATTAAGATACAGGAGTAGCTATGGATTCGGAAGAGGTATTTTTGTGTGGACAATGTCACATTCTGTGCAGCAGTACTTAAATATTTTTAATGTTTGAGTTAAGATTTAAAGGGTGCATTCACAAGCTACTAGTATAGATAATCACTGAAAAATTTGGTGCTGAGTTTTGGGCACAAGTTGTGTTTTGCTATGACCACTCCTCCTTTGTTCTCATAAAACACAGCCTGTCTCTGTATGTACAAATGGTCCCCAAAAAGAGTCTGCAAATGTGTAACTAAATGGGAGAAGGGACAGTTCACCCAAAATGTCTGGAGGGTTTGCTTTGAAGCTCTCCCATATCTCACGTGCAGCGTGTCAGGAAATGAGCCCTCAAATTGGCTGATAGGTGTGTCCTTGGTTTGACTCACTGCTGCCTTATCCCAGTTTTATATTGATGTATCACCATGGGAGTGACCTTTGAGCTTTTTATCTCTGTGTCTCATCAAGGTGTTTATTAAGCCTCCAGTCGCCTTATAAACTGTGCATAAGACTGGCAACACTTACATGGGCAGAGTGTGTGTTGCTACTGTATATCCACTCCATTTTCAGGATCATTCAGAGCTTGGTGGAATACCAAAAATCTCCCGGTACCTGCAGATTGGTCACATATGTCCTAGCACAACACCTACTGAAATTACTGGGGACTTACTACAGACTGAAAGGTCACCTTCAATAATGATTATTCCCTTTTTACAGCTCACCTTCTGTCACAATCAGGCTGCACATTTTGATGTTGCTTTCGTTTCTCCCACTAATATTGAGTGTTTTAAGGGGGGAAACAACTCTGGCCTCATCTATCATTCTGTCAGATGCTGAACATCAGACCAGTACTTGAATTATCAGTTGCATGTGGATTGTTACCTGTCTGTGTTGTGATCCATTTCTGTTTTCCATAGGATACAGTTGGTGTCGGGTTTTTTATCATAGAAAAGCTATAACCTGGAAGAACCCACATTAATTTCCTCTGAAGCCTTATGAAAAGTATCAAGGGTGTGCCTGACTTGTGGTGACAGAGCTTTTCAGCATACCCTGAGAAGGAGCAGCTTCTGGGCACACATGGCAGCCAGATATGACTTACACGCACTACGGGGTACACAGAGCACCAGCTCATTAAATTCTCATCCATGGATATGCTAACCAGATACTTTAATTGCACTTTTAATGTGCCATCACATGTCTGGGGTCACACACTGGTTGCACCCAGCTGCAGATAAGGCTGAGGTTCCATGCCACCACAAACAGTAGTGATAAGGTGAAAGCCTAATACCTTTAGTCTTATGAACCCTCTGTCTCAGATATTACATCAGACATTCATGAAAGCACAGACAGAATAAATTAGTCAATGTAAAATGTATCTGAAAGCCTGAGATAATCCTATAATTCCCAGTATTATCCCTAATAACGTGACTGTAGAACCAATGATGAAATCGAGCAAAGAGGTCATTGCATGTCAGCGTTCAGATAAGATCTGTGGATTCTTTCCTGTAAGATCTAACCAAAGAAGTTGAAAGTAATTTGAAAAGAACTCTTTAAAGTAGTCTTTACTCTGAAGGGATTAGGAGCCCACAGATGAATATGATGTTCCTCAATGTCCCTGGGAAAAAAAGGGCTTTGCTGGGACAGCCTCAAATCACTGCAAAGAAATTATTAGAACTCAGAATTCAATTTCTGAGAGCACAATGTAGCACATATTTGGTGTGATTATGGAATGGTAAAAGGGGATTTTAAATGGACCCTACATGGGCAGCTGATTGAAAAAGCTTTGGGAAGAGTCTTGCATCTGGGTCAGGGTCAGGTTTCTTGGAGAAGGAGGGCAGTTTTTAAGAGTTACCTGTATGTTGCTCCCAGAGTTGCAGCAGAGGTGGTGAAGGTGTGCTGTGGCTCCCAGAGAAGGGATCCCAATGTAGTCCTTGGCTGGAGTGTGGCCTTGGGAGCCATCTGTTTGTGGCTCCTGTGTCCTCTGGACCATGTGGTGGCCTCATGATGAGTGTGCTCTTGCTTTTATTTTTGTGTTGGGACAGTTCCCACCAGTCGGGTCTGATGGACGAAAGGGAACCAAAGGAAATGGTTGATGTGCAGGCTCAGCTGATGTTCAACTGATCCTGTGCCCACAGCTGTGTGTTGAGGGTGCCTGTGGCCCTCTGGTTCTTGGGGTGCTGGGATGGCTGTAACAGAGAGGCCAGCAGCTGGGACAAGAGCATCAGATGGACAGGTCACCAAAAGTGTGGTAATGCATGTCCTGAGAGCGTAGTCTGAAACCAAGAAAATCTTGTGTTTTCTTTCCTTTTTGCAGAGAGAAGATAGCAGAGTATAACCAATTCCAAGGCATCTGCTTATAAATTAATGGTGCTGGTGATGTCTGGATCTTAGTACCACAAACTCCTCCTTAAAACCACTCCGTGTTCATTCTTCCCAGAGGATTCCAGGAGAAAGGGTAAGCAAGAATTTCTGGTTCCCACTGGAGAAGACTGTGAATGCAGGAGGACTTTCTATGATTTTCCCTGGAAAGGAACTGTGGTTGGGACATATGGTCTTCTAATTTGGAAAAATCTTATATTTTCCAGGGTGCTTGCCATAAGTCAGGGAGAGTTTGGGCTCACAGGAAAGATGGGTGGGCGGAAAAGCTTTTTTTTTCCCCTTGGTTTGTTTTTTTTAATATTTCCAGTTTGGGCTCTGACACTGTTTCACTCTGTTGTTTAAGATTTTACCACTAAAACCTTGGGAAGAAAGGAACCTTCTTTGCTGTTGCAAAGCTGGTATTGTTTGGGATACCCTGCTGGGTTTCTGAAGAGAAGTGATGACAGACACCCTGTGACAGACGTAAAAACCAGCTCTGGAATCCCAACAGCAAATCCAATGAGTGAGCAAAAGCTACTCTGACTTGTGTGTGTCTTCGTTGTTGCCTGCCAGTTTCTAACCAGGCTGTGTCAGTGGAGAACTGTAAATGCTTCTTGGGAGAACTGGCTGCTCTGAAGAACCGAAATGGGGAACATAACTTACAGCTCTGAAAAGTGTAGTGCAGTTTCTGGAGAAACAATGATTGCAACACAGGGATATAGAGATCTGAGCTGTAAAAGCCTGTAGGGCAGATGAGCCACCAGGGATTTGCTTGGTGAAGATTCTGGGAAGATTCCTAGTCCTCAGTATGGATGTGAGGCATCCCTGCTCAGTGAGAAAGAGCTGAGCCCCTCAGACAATTATAATTAGGTCATTAAAGTTAAATGCCAGACTGTATCTTTATATTGCAGTAATAAAAGGGGAGTGAGAACCCCCAGTAAAAGTGTCAGATGATGTGCTATTCCCAATCTGTGATTCCTATGGCTTATGGGTGAAGTTGCAGCCAACACACAGCATATTTCCCACGTGAACAGATCTGGTTTCACAATCACCACTGTGAAACAGACACAAGATGCTTTGACAGGCGAGCTCCCTTCCAGTTTGGTTTGACAGCAGAGACTGATTCCTGCATGGCATCAGTTCCAGTGCTGTGGGGTCTGAGAGGTGCTGTGTGCTGATCCTACCCCACTGAGAGCAAAAAGATGGAGATGAATGAGTAGCTGCACTTATGGCAACAGAAGAAGGGGAGAAACAGCACAGACCTAAAGTGGTTAACCAGGCTTGCTTAGCCAAGGGCTGTCTGGGGTATAGAGACAGCCTCAGGGTGGCAACAACAGCTTTCACTCCCCATAACAAATACAGTTTTGTCTCCTGGATGTATCTGTCCTGAAGAAAGAGGAACTCTAGGCTAGTACACCTCTTCAGATCAGAGAAATCAGCCACTTGGCACACCTGAAATTGCTTGTTGAAATATTTTGTTCCTGTTTCTCTATCTTGATAACCATATAACCTTGCTTTCTTATAAGTTTTACAGGAGTTAACTCATTGGGACTACCTTGGGGATAGAAATATTTGGGAGCACTGGAATTCCTGTTTCCCCAAGTGTGAGTGGATGTTATCTGTTCATGTCCGACTGTGTCTTTGATATCTTCTGATGGAAGGTGATGGTGATGCCCCATCCCCTCTGTGCCAGTCATATATCACCCTTCTGGCACCACAACTCCTCTGACATCTGACCTGAGTACTATCAGTTGCAGCACATTCAGTTGCCTACAAAAGCCAGCTTTTTGCTGTAGGGAATACCATTTCCTGTAGCTCCTGACAGACCTGAGGGGCCAGAAGAATCACTGTGCAGCACTCTCCCCTCAGGACTGTCCAAAGCACTTTTTTTCACTGCAGAAGAGGCCCTCTCTAGCTGTGTCTAGCTTGCAACTTAGGGACTACTCAGGCTTGCACAGGGGACTAGATGAACAGCACTCCATGAATGAACAATTATTCAGAATCACACTTCATTATTCTGTGTTTTTTTTGCCAGCTCTTTTGGAACCTTTATGTTTTCTTTGCTTATAAAGCTCTCTTTTTGTGGGCTTTTTATGGTACTGATTGTAAAGTTACCTTAGACTTTCGTATCAATGGGTTTGTTTTTACTCTGCCCCTGTGAGGGGTGAAAATGGCTCAAACCAGTGGTAGGCAGGATTTTAGATTGCAGCAGGGATGTTGAGAGTCTCCAATAATTTCAGCTGTGTTTGTGAGAGATTAGCATTGTAAACAAATCTGGTTTAGACTCTCCAGGTGAGACTCCCAGAACTGGTGACGTGTGGGAAGCTGGCACTGCCTGGAGCCACCTGAAAGTGTTGCCTTTTGCAAGAGTAAACTTGAATTGCTGAGAACGACATTCATATGTGGGAGCTGCAAAAGTGGCTCTCCCTGTACTCACTCTTCACCTAACAGTCTTCCCAGAAAAAAATGAGAATGAAAAAAGCAACAGAGGTGTAAATATCTGTGAATGTTGTATAGGTAGTTGATCTCTCTGGGTTTTGTTTGCTTTGTCTAAATCCACCTCCCCCTTCACCCCCAGCAGTGTTCATGTTCAACAGAGATTCTATTCTGCCCCACTGATGACAGTACAAGATTTTTTTTTCCCCCAGTACTTTCAGCTGCAGCTTTATCAAACCTGTTGGCCAAATCCAAATTGTTCTGTGTACCAAAACACTCAGAGTGCTCCAGCTGAGGGCCTTAATGCTCCGACTTTACTTTTAACAATTCTACTTTTCAGTGTAATTCCTGGGAAGCTTTGCACAAAGCCCTTCTCCCTGAGCATTTGAGTGTAAGATTCCCTCGTGCTCAGTGAACAGGTCTGAACTGCTGGAGCCAAGCACGAGCCTGGCTCGTGTGAGACAATGTGCTCTGTGACAAAAGGTGCTACAGTCTTTGTGAAAACTTGGGGGAGACTCCCTAAGAGCACCAAACTGGGAGAAAAGCCAGTGCAGGAGATTCCATCAGTAGCTGTAGCTGAAAATTTCCTTTTGCCAATGGGCTTCCCAGTTAAATGGAAACAGAATGAGAATTGTGACTCCTGACTGAGGGTTAGTTGCATAGGAGAGAAGGATATTTCTTTCAATATGATCCTGGCAGTAAAATCTGCTAAGCCCCACTTGGGAAGGCTCACAAAATGACCTCTGCTTGTTGGTACCAACTGGACCACTGAAAATTTTCCCCCTACATTTTAAAATTAGATATTCACAATTAGATATTTTTATAAAATTGGATATTTTTTCTTTTTGAAGATTGCAGATTTATTTTAATTTTGTTCATAGTGAAGAATATAAAGACATAAGGAAAAGCTTTTCTTTTTTTTTTCCCCAACAACCATTATTTAATACAAACATTTTTGTCCATTTGAGAACAGCACTTTCACCAAGGTCTAGTAACTGAGCTCTGACTTTATTTTTATGCCATATTTAATCTGAAGTTGGGAGGGAGTGTACTCCTTTGCTCTTCTGTGAGTTAGATCTCATAAAGAAGAAAGACCAAGCTTTTCATGCTGACAGAGTACTTTGGAAATTTAGGTTTGGATGTTTAAATTTTAATATTGTCATAACTTGAAAGTAAATAGATGATTAGGACTTTTTTCTTTATTTTTTTCCTCCTTTTTTTTTTTATTTTTTATTCCCAGGGAAGAAATGGCAAGGAAAGATGAGAGTTCCAGATCTCAGCCTGACAACATCAGTCTCTTGAAACCAGCACTTTGTAGGGCAGTTTCAGTCTAGTTATTTGTTTGATCTATTATAAAATCCCCTCTACCAGTGTGCAGCTACCACCCACTTATATTTATTATGCAGTTTTATTTTTGCTTGGTAATATTTTTCTTGTGTTTATTTTAAAAGGTCTACATTTTGTGGTGACAGTCTCCCATTTTCCAAATTAACTGCTAGCAGATGTTGCTGTGTGGTGTGAAGCACACACAGCAGCTGAAACCACCAAGGTCTGGATACAGGCTTAGGAAGAAAAAATCCTTGTGTTGTTCAAGCGAGTTTCAGGAGTGTCTATAAAGTGCTTATGTAGAATCTTATTCAGAAAATAAATTACTGTTGTTTTTATAGCTTTTAGCTGGTTTTAGTGTTTGGAATTACTGCTGAAACCTCACAAGTCTGTACCATGCTTTAAGACATGAAATATCTTTTGGGCAGTGCTATTTAGGAAAGGATTAGCTGCTGATACATTATGTACAGGCAAATGCAGGTAAGTCCTGCTTAGAGCTACAACTGCCTGGTTTTGTCCTTTCTAAAATCCCTGCTACTGTTGCATACATGCTAAACCATAGCTTGTGTGCCTAAAGTCTTCAGTGAGAGCAGAGCACTTGGAGTAGGCTGGTTTTGAAACTATTGCTGAAAATGAGAAATGAGGGGTTGTGCTTTTCCTTTTGGAATGAAGCTTTGCAAATTGATTGCGTCATTAGGTATGCCCTTGTTTGTTTGTTTCTTTGTTTGTTGCATCTGTGAAATTTCACCTAGTTTTGAACAAACCACGATGTATTTGTGAGAAAATGAGGGTGTGTGTGTGTTGCAGAATTGTCTGGCTAGGCACGAGGCTAACCAGCCTGGACCATTTATATATCCTGATTCTGCAATTGCTCATCCATAAATAGGTGAGTTATAAGCACTCCCTGTTCTTCATGTCTGTCATGAGTAGGGCAAGAGGGGAAAGAATGTCATGGTGCAGCAAGTGATTCAGTGCCCAGCTTGTTGCTGGAGTGCTCAGGAGGAACTTTGGTCAGCGTGGCTGTGGCTACGTCGCAGAAATGTTTTAAGATCTGTTTGTATGTTTTTGTCAAGACCAAAGCAAGTATTAGAGAATCACAGAATGGCCTGGGTTGAAAGGGACCTTAAAGATCATCTAGTTTCAGCCCCTGCCATGGGAAGGAACATCTTCCACTAGACCAGGTTGCTTAAAGCCCCATCCAACTTGGTCTTGAACATGTCTGGGGATGGGCAACCTGTTCCAGTGTCTTGCTAGCCTCATAGTGATGAGCTTCTCCCTAATATCCAATGTAAACCTACCCTCTTTCAGTGTAAAGCTCCTTGACTTATCACTATCTCATGTTGTGGTTGGTTCTGCGTTAGAGCAGGGAAATGGATTAGAAAAACTTTAAAGTTTCCTTTAAAATCTACCACTCTATCTGAACCTTGCTCTGTAGCCTCCCTCAAAGAAATTGGGAAATGGACCGGGTTTACCCCATTAGATGTGCGACTGTAGAAGAGCTGCCCACTAGATGTCACTGGTACTTCACTGAAATAAGATTTAAGCAGCCTTTTCTGGAAGGTAGTTAAAAAGAGATGGAGTACAAGTGGGCATCATCCCTGTGCTTGTACCCTTCTCAGCTCCACTCCTGTGCAAGGGCTTGTGATGCCCTCACTCCATGGGGCATCCTGTGCAGACCCAAGGATCAGAGCCATCCTGGGCTTGTGGTGTGCTGGCTAATTCCTCCCACAGGCTTAAGGCTTGAAAACTAGACTGTGTTGTATGCAGAGGTTTTGAAGAGCCTGTGGATGGGTACAGGAATGCTTTTGGGATGAGCACTGTGCACGCACATTTGGACAAATGCCTCTCTCTTTGCAAAAGTGTTTCAACACTGCTCTCTTCACCAGGATTTTATTTTCCTTATCTTTCAAAGGCAACAGCTAAGTCTGTGTTTGATTTTGAGGCACAGCTCCATGTTGATATGGAACATGCAGACTTTTGTCTGTTAAAAGGACCTGAATATCCAATAATCTTGTTAAAGAAGGGTTATCACAAGGATGTCAGATACACAGAAGCTGGTCTTCAACTGTATTTTTAAAGCAGAAATTGGACAAATTATATCTGCTTTATTTCACTTGACCTGCTAGAGGTCCCTCCAGTTAAATCACCTGCAGCTGGCCTATAGTTGACCCTTTGTTGACTTATTTAATCATCTGCCTAGTTTTCAGAGCAGGGTATGAGCATTCAGACTGAAATCAGTCCTTGAAGGGGTCTTGTCACTGGGCAGTGAGCCTCATACCTGATAATCTGCCCGTCACATAATATGAGCACAGATGACAATCACTTTCCTCTTTTATGTCATGATATAAGGCTATAATTGTCTAAAATGAGGAAGAAAGCCATTATTTAATCAATGGAATTGCGTCAATTGAGTAAAATTTGTCTCTAGTGTAAACAAATGGAATGTCTTTGCGCTCTGTGAAAACAAGTCTAAATTACTTGCAGATCTTGCAGATAGAAAAACATAGGAAGTGGTCTTGTAGGCTGACACATTAGGGGGTTTAGTGTATGCATTTAAAATAATTATCCAGATTACTCTGGATTACTTAATATAGTTTTTGCATCATGCATATGCACATTTAATTTTAAAGTAATAAAAGCAATATTAGTCTTTTTTTCAGTCATGTTTGATTATTCGAGATGTTCCTCAGAACAATGTTGGACTATTACTAATGAATGGCCTGGTTAAATACAAAAATGCCAAAACCCAGTTTTAACTTTTGCAGGTGAGTTGAAGAATAGTCCTCAGTGTTCTCCCAGACAGAGAAAGTTTTGGGACATGTACATATAAGGTACTTGATGTGAGAAAATGATCTTTCATTAAAAAAAATAAAATAAACTTAAGTCCCCCACTCTGTAGTCTCATATATATACAAATAACAGAACACAGTAAAGAATTTAACAGTTTCTAGATTCATGCTTTTAACCAATTACCCAGGCTTTGGTAATGTGAATGAATGCTCAGTTCTTCATTACAGCCTGAAGATCAATCGGAACATGGAAAAATCAGGAGCTGTGTGGGCTATTGGGATATCAGCCTGCAGGTATTTTACATATCCTTAAGTTTTCTTCAAGTTCAATGGAAGGCAATGTGAGCATGTTAAAGATGTGTGTTTCTAATCTGTAGAAATTCTTACTTGTTAAAGTAAATTTTTGTTGGTGCTTTTTTAATTGGTCTGAAGAGACCAGCTGGAGTAAGATCAGTCATGTGCTTGGCCTGATGCCTTTAGAATGCAAGATGTGTATTTGTAAGTCTTCCTTGCTGATTCAAAAGTCTGGATTGCTCTGCAGAGAAGCTTGTAGGAAGAAGCTAGTCTGGGAACCAGGTATGTAATATTTTATTTTTAAAATTTTCTGTTGTGGCCTTTTAGAGATAAATATTAGACGATTCAAAGAAACGCTGTAGGAAAGACAATAAGCTGTGTGTTTAGATCTTGATTCAAGAGGCTTCCAGGACAGTCCCTTTATTCAATGAATACTTGATGAACCAAGCTGAAAGGCATTTACTAATTTCAGCACTTCATAGGGTTGGTCTTTAACTGTGATAGGTGGCCGCTGAGAGGCAAAAGGTAGAGGGGTGGGCAAAATTTCCACAGCAGGAATCGCTGAAGTGGTACAGTAAATATGCAATATGTTACTCCTCCCATCCCTCTGGAAGAGTTGTCTGGAGTTGGAGCTCTGCAAGGACTTTGAAGAGGTGGTCTCCACAGGAGGGAGGGAGCTGCCAATGGAACAGGTCTGCAGCCCAGTGCTGTGTCTGCCTGGTGTGTGCAGGCTCTGCCTGGGGGAGCTGCCTGCCTGCTCTGACATCGGATGGGCCAGCAGGGCGGGACTGGGCCATGCACAGGTGGCACTGTCCGTCTGTGTCTTCATCATTTGTCAGGCTAGACCCCAATGGAAAAGATTTGAAAGATGCTGTGCTGCATCTTTTCCTCAGATGTGGTTAGGGAACAGTGGCTGGGGTGGTGTTGCGCTGTCAGATTGATTATCAGGAGGATAAATGTAGAAAGAACAAGCATCTTGGCGAAGCTGGAGATTTGGAGTCAGGGCTCGTGACTCTGTCCTTGATCCCACCAATACAGGAGCACAAATTATGAACCAAAGTTATGGAAGAAATGGGGATTCCTTGCTTCCCTGAAGTGTTGGGTCTGGATGTCTGACAACACTCAGGAAGGGAGCTCAGCACCACGTAATCCTAGAGACCTCCTTGGCTCCAAAGCAGCTCTCAGGCTCACTCTCTGTGCCAGGGAAGTTAACCCCCCACAGAGGGGTATGAAACTGGAGCTGCTTTGGTTTATTTGAACAGCTCTGTCTTCACCACCAGCCCTAAAGTCCCAAACTGACTGAACAGCAGTCACCAGTCAGCAAAAAAAAGAAAAAAAAAAAGGCTGCCACTGGGGTTCCTGTACAGCATTTCCATGAGGGCAACTTTAACTGAACCAAATCTCAGACTCCACAGGCAGGCTCTTGCAATGGGGTGTGCTCCCCAGTTTGTGGTTCTGGTCCTTTCTGCAAGCAAAGTCTATGGCAAAGGGTGTAAGTGGGAAGGCTTTGAGGAGGCGAGGGTGTCTGTAAATGACGTAGGTTCATATTTTGGATTTTGAGAAATTAGTAGGAAGGCAACTGCCAGCTCCAGTTTCATTAGGGTGATGCCCTCTGGAACACCCTTGGCAGTTGGCTTTGTTTACAGGTCAGTGTAATGATAAAGTTCACTTCCTTTCGTTGCAGGTGTTGCTTTGGATATTATTCAGAAATGCCTGACATAGCTGATAAAGAAAACACAATGCTAAATTTTAGTAAAATAAATTAATCTAATAGCCAATAAGCAGAGTGACATCTCTGTGTGAGAATCTGATTCCTACAACGTTTAATTTCAGGGTTTAGGGTCTTCTTTTGTCATTTAATATCATTTGTTACCTTCTAACTGAATTTAAAAAAATTTCTTCTTTGTTATGCTCTGCATAGTAAAGCATACTTAAGCAGCAAGGTAGAGAAATCTGCACCTTGAGAGAGTATCATGTTGTGCTGAGACTTCTGAGAGATTAGCTTTTGAAGAACCCCTTTGTTTTTATTCTGAATATGATCCAGTCCTGGGAATTTAATTTGCTCCTCTAGATCATTATGTTTGCGTGTTTTCTTATCAAAGGAGGCATAGGTTTAGGGCATGAGCCTGTAAATCTGTTTTCACATAATTTATTAAAAGTCACATAGTACTGGTGCCATTGAAGAGAAAGATTCTGTTTATCTTTTAACTCTACAGTGATATTTAGTCCTTTCAACATAGTTTTCACTTTTAGCCGTCAGTCCATATTGTACACTGTGATTTTACAGGGCCTAGTGAGTTTGTGAATATAACTCATGTAAATTTTGTTTTCTTTCTGTTTTGTTTCTCTCTGTTCTGCATCTCCTTACAGTGCCCATCATCCAATGAAGTCAAGCTGCCTGTTGTAATGCAAGATTGACTTTTGAAGGATAGTCTTGGCTGGACAGAGGAGCAGAAGTTTAGCAGCATCTTTAAGTTGCATGGTTTTCTTTCAAGTCAGCCAACCTCCGACATTCAGATGCCAGATTATTAGGCTTTTGTTTAAAAGACTGTTCTCATCCATTTTCCACAAAGAACTCTGAAGAGTTTATTGTTTCTGTGTTGTGATCCCTTAACAGTTGATGAGGTTTGTGAACGACCTCTTCTATCATTTCAGAAAATCCTATGGAATACTTTATGGGATTTGCAGAAGGAAGTTTCCTATTTCCTTCTCCTTCCTTCCATTAACACTGAATATCCTGGGGAGTGAGTACAGCCCTTGTTCAGAACCACAGCCTGTAAGAAATGATCATGTGCTGGTGTGCTGTGGCAGCCAGGGGAGACTACTCATATTTAGGGCTGATCTTACCCTTGTGGGGATGGACAAACAGCCTGATTCTCCTTGCACAAGCTGAAGCCAATTTTGACTTCAAAGGGGTTGGAGGTAACAGGACCAGTCAGTTTTGAAAGTGGATTTGAAAGCTGTGTCTAGTTAATTTGGATGCCCTTCTGTTTTATGGCTTTTAGCCTTAAGAGATGAGAAGTAGAGTGATTCCTTAAGGTTTTCAGCTTCCACATCCATGTCCTGTTGATATAACTGGGGAATGAGCTCATGAGACAAAACCAGTAAATGTGGCCTCTGAGGGTGAGTATAGCTGTGATTTCCTAAGCATTTATATAATACTGAGAAACTTTCAGACAAAAGGACTAAAAAGCTTCCTATTGCCAAAGGTTCAAATCCTGTATTTAAAAGGGCCTTCCTCCTGGTTCCTAAAGTCAGCTGATCCAAGTGTGGCTTTGTGCAGAGAACACAACAAGCAGCTCTCAGCTGCTCTCTGGGCAGGCTGCTTTTAGGGAAGCTTAGTATTAAGAGTGGGATTGCATTATAGCTGTATGGAATGAAGTGCTCAGGTTTTTTTGAGTGCTAAATTGTAGCAGGCTCCAAAGACAGAAGCTCTGACCCATCAGTCCAGGGACTGGGACTCCTGTTGGACATTGTCTACTGAGCTCTGACATAAGCATGCAAATATCTTGCTTGGACCAAGGGGGGCTGGACTCCAATGACAGCTTTTGGCCTGAGTCTGAAACCCAAATTTTCATAGATTTGAAGCAGCCACAATTCCTGCTAGGATCAACAGGAAATACAGGTGCCAGTATTGTGAATAGCAAGACTTAGTCCAAGTTGGATACTCTTGGTTTCAACTCGCAGCTGAAAATGCTGCTTCTACTGTCTCTGAATGTCTCTTGAAGGTGTGGAATGCTGTGAGGCTTGGCTGGCTGATATTTGCCAGCATTTTTAAGACCCCTCAGAAATTTAAACAACTGTACATTACTGTTGTTATTAATAATCATAAGGTATTTATTTTATTATGACTTGGGCAGTATTTCATTCAGAGAAGCTCAACTCTTCTTCTAATATTTATGAGTTATAGTTTGGTTCCTTGCCAGTCAATTTTCCAAAAACTCGTTGCTCTCAATCTTACTTTGCTCAGTGAGACAAAGTAAGCTCTTCTGGCTTTGGATGCAGTGGGTGTAAATGTGACATTTCATCTCACAAATGGCATCATGTGTACAGTGCCAGGGTCTGGTTCATCTCTGTGTTATGCTGTCATAACCCCATTTATTTCAACACTGCTGATCTGCAGTAATGCAGCCAAAAGTCAGAAAAGTTGACCAAAATGCCTGTAGGCCACTACAAATGGTTAAAAGTAGTATAGAAATCTGACTCAGCCTCTCAGATGGCAAAAATTCCATCACCGCATTAGAGTTATGTGACTGAGATACTGGGATCCGTCTTCATTTTTTGCATATTTTATTGTGTTTAAAATGATGATTAAGGGAGAGTTGGAGAGTAAGGTAAAAAATACAGAATGCTTGAATGATTAAGAGACGGAAGAGATTCATTAAAATGTGTTTTGCAGCCCCAAACCCATTTCTTACCCATCCTGCAGAAACATTAGCTGCAGTTTCCTTAAAATCCACTGCCAAGAGGACAAAGTGTTGCCTTCTTTCTATTTTGCACCCCCCCCACAACCCCCCATACTTTCACTCTCTGATTGGTCCTGTTGTTTCTTTATGAACAGACCTGACCGTATGTTCATCCTCACTTTTGGGCCTCATCCACCAAACAGATGCTGTTTAGTTTCTTGTGGTTTCTTTTCCTGGTGAAACTCTTTTATTGTCTGTATCATTACAGACAGAATTCAATTCAAGCTTATTTCCTGATTTCTTTTCAATATACAATCAGGATGATGATTTATTACTTGTATGATGTTAGGTCTAAAAGCCTTTCCTGGGCTCTTACTCAGCAGTTCCAGGAGTTCTATAAAACCAGAACAAAGGCAATGTGTGTGCTATTTCACACTTCTGAACTGATTCTTCTAGAAAGGCATAATTCCTTCTTAACTGTGAGACAAATTCTCCTCTGCTCAACTCTATTAGCTGTATACCAGGATTGAAAAATCTGACCATTATCATTTAGTGGTAGATGCTCTTCATGCTCTCCAATGGGAAGAAGGAATTAAATCTTGCCAGTTGGAAGAGGTTACATTTCAGAGGATAACTTGACATTTAATTTTTCATGAAAAGGACACTATGTCTTAGTTATTTCCCTTGTAGGAAATCTGGCTTCATCAAAGCCTGATGTTCTGCTTAGGTAAGTTCATGATTCACAGGAGATGGAAAATCTGGGCATTGATATGTCACAAGAAGACTTTGCAGGGGCTTAAACACGAGCCAATTTAGTAAATATTATTTGTATTTTTGACACCTAGCTTTCTAATGTATAATTAATTTTAAGGTCTAGCCGCTCTCGCTTGTGTAGAACTTCCCAGTTATTTGGAAACCTTTTCTACTGCTAATCTTTCCTGCCAATATATAAAAACAAATACCAGAAGACAGCAGAGCTCCTAGAGAGCCATCTTGCTTATATAGCTGCTGCTTCCCTGGGTATCTGCCACTGCCTCCAGGGAGCAGGATGCAATGAAACTGTAGACGCTCCTTTGAGGGATTCTCACTGAGCTGTTGACAAGTTCTTCATGGGCTGTGGACAATATACCACTATGCACTTGTGTCACACCACAGGGCCTCCCATTGATGCTTATCCTTTTCGTTTGGCCTCTGACCTCCACTGCTTGCCACTTAGGGAAGCAGCAGTTCAGAAAAGAAAGCAAAAGTCAGACCAAAGTAGCTTTCATCTACCTTGGATAGCCTCGCTTGCTCTCCTTGCTGTTCTTCAAATTGCTCGTAATTAATGCAGATCCTGTATCTTTTTCCCCGTTTTGAAATTAAATCCATTCTTGAGTATAGATGGACAAAACATCATTGTTTCACTGCTACCCACATGTGTGAATTTTCATCCTGACATCATTATTCTTTTTTTAATTTTTTTTTTTTCATATCAGAGGTAATCCAGAACTAACCCCAGAGAGTTAAAAAATGTACAAATGCAAATTCACAGGTTTAGTCTCTCTGCAGTGTCTGACTTTCAGATGTTAGTGATCTGTTCTTGGGCTTACTGAACCAAAGGCAAAATGTCAGGTAAAAGTACGGTTTAGACAATTCATGCAGCAATGATTTTGAATATGAGCTTCTCATTTGCCTGGCTAGTTAAAACTCTCCCTTACAATTGGTCACTCTATCAATGCCAATATTTAAGTCTGGACTAGGAGTAATTTTATTACTGTGGATCTGAGACTGTAGAGCTACAGCCCCCCAACTTTTCACTCAGTGATGCCAAGGAATAACTTCAGTGGCCTCCAAGGCCATTAATTGAATTACAGGAGTGCTGACAACCCTGTCTTTATCTGGGGTTCTGTGGTGTTGAGGTGTTGTACAAGATCAGAATGAAAAACCACCTTATATGATGTGTGGGCTGGAAAACAACCCACGAAGCCTCCTCCATTCCCCTGCTCAATCCCCAGCAGCTTCTTTCCCCCTCCCACTGGTTCTGGAAGTGGTCATTGAATGAAAGGGTAGAGCTAGAGGGAGGGAAGAGGGTGATTTAATTAGAGATCCAAGGGGTCATTTTTTTCCCCCAGCATGTAGTATTGTTGTAACTCAGCACTTATTGATGTGTGATGATTACAGACAGCCAAGAAACCGGCCTACACACACTCTACTAGACTTACAATGGCAGACAGAGGGCCCTTTGATTTCAGGAATGAACAGTTTACCATGTTTTTTTTACTGTTAAACTGATCTAGAGGAACAGTTCAATGAAAATAAAATTAAATGACATACACAGGAAGGATAGCCTGAAAAACAAAACAAATGTTAAAAATTGGAAGTGGTCGTTTACAAAAAAGACAAAGCTTTGTTGAAAATATGTCCAAGACTTTCAGGAGCATTGATTTTATCGAAAGTCAGCAAGATTTAAATTCTAAGCCTCATATAGAGTTTGGAGTATTTTCTCTGGTATTTGTACTTCAGTTTAGTAAAGACAAAAATAATTTAAAGTGTTTAGTTTTGAATTTTAAGTTGCAGAACTTTAGGAAATGACATATTTAGTTTTAAAGATCTTTACTTAGTAAATCTTCAGTTTTGATCAGAGGTTTCACAGTTTTAGCTGGTGCTGTGATCTTCAGATGTTACTTGCAAAACTATTCTTTCATTCTTTCAAGAAGCAAAATAAGTTTCCAACCCTTAATAGGCTGAAAAAGCTCATGTTTAGAAACTATCTTGTAAATGAGAGTGGAGGGAGTCATTAATGATTAATGAATAAACAACAGTTATACGAATATATTTTAATATTTCCTTTTGGCAAGAGCAATACAATAAGTGAGAATCAAACCCAAAGTTTCTTTGTGATGATTAAGCACTGAGACACCAGTGGTGAAAGGAAGCTACTGGATATCCTAATGATTTAAGTCACTGCTGTAATCACATCACCTTCTTTTGCTGCTTCATTTCATGAGGCTAGAAACTGTAGAGCATGGCTGAGCATTTAATTATTTTCCCTGTCCCACAATGAATTAGGAAGGTGGTCCCTGCTTAAAACAGGTAGACAATTATCAGACCATTAAGGCAGCCTGTTGTAGCTTCATTCACAGTGGTTCTCCGTGGATGCCAAGAGTTTGCAGGACTGAGGCCAGTATTTATAACTCCAATCTACTGCGTAGCTTTTTCAGCCCTTGATTCTTAACAGGTGCTCTCCTCTTGCCCAGCCTCTGCTGACTGCAAAAGCAATTGAAGGTATTATGGTTAGACACTAAATATATCACAAAGATTAACTTGATAAATGATCAATTTTGGCCCCATGCTTGAAATTTAAGTCAATTGTCTGGATGAAATGTGTAAATCCCTGTATAACAGACATTTATCTCTCTCCAGACTTTTCAGTGCTCTGCACAAGATGAAAGCCAGTGAGTGGATAATATTTTCCTGAGGTGATTCTGTATTTTTTTCTTCAACTAGGAATGATTTCCTGGGATGTGGTGTCCAGCTGTGTGCATGCATGATATACCAAAAGTAAGGGACAAGGCTACTTTGGAGAGTGTTTCCAGTAGTGAAGCTCTGAATGGCCTGAGATCTGATAGACACCCCAGGCAGAAAATGGGATCTTGCCATCCAAACCTTGTCCCCAGTGTCCATCTGGTCCCACCCCTGTTCTTAGGGCTTGCCCCTGACAAGGGAGATGGGAGTGCTTATTCTCCATAATAGCCTGCAGGCATTGTGCTGCGTATGTTTTAGTGGGAATATTTTCTTTTTCTCTTACCACTTTCTCTCCTGATCCTGGCTTCTCCCCTTCCTTTACCTTTCCTGGATGGCCTGTACATTTTCTAAGTTTAGCACCTTATTTTTTTCCTGTTATTCCCTAAGTAACATGGCTGAAGTGTTACAGGCTGGTCATCAGTGCCCTTAAAAAGGGAATTGTCAGGGATTCGCATATGTTTGAACTATATGTCTTTGCATAGTGATTTTCAAGGGTTATCAGAGGAAAATATGAGTTGCTTTGACAGTGGTCCCATCGCAAGCTCTTATCTTCAGGAATTCAACCTCCTACTTTTACAGCCTATTCATAGTCCCTTTGGAAGTTTTAAACACAGCATGTTAGGATGTTGGTTAACAGCAAATAAACCTGTGTGCTGACCTGCCCATGTGCTAATAATAAGTCATGAGTCTGTTTTTTAAGAAACTCTGTCACAAATGGTGGTTGAAAAAGTAAATGAAAGGCCAGATTCCTACAGATAAGACCATCCAGATGGAACTGCTGGGGGATAGGTTAATGAGTTGGCTCTGTAGCCTTGACAGTCTTCTTTCAAAAAATAAGGGGCACATGTTGTTCAGACAAGCCCATGGCCTCTGTTTTCCAAAGGTGAAATTTACCGTGGAGTGAAGGGCCAGTGAAAGGTCTCTGCCTTGAGCTCACTGGGGACTGGAAGAACAGATAAGGTTTGTGCTGGTGAACCTCACTTTTAGGGAGCAAACTGGTCTTTTTGGGGAGTTCCTGAAGAGTAATTGAGCCTAGACATGAACATTTTGTACGGGCTTTTGAGACACTCTGGATCCTTGAGGATTTGCAAAGAGACCTGCATTTATGGGTTGGGGAGGTTCGTGGTTGTCTTGCTCATACCTTTAACTGAATTGCACTAAGGCTGTGTATGTGGGAAACACACCATTATTTTGTGCAAGAATTGGATGGCTTTAATTTTTAACTTTTTTTTTTGTGTGTTATATCACTAGAGTAATTAGTTCCACTTTTCCATAATACTAATCAGTTCAGCATTTTCTGAAAGGACTTTTTGTGCTGCAGAAATTACTTCCATTTGCACGGAATGTTGGATTTGCTTAAAGTAAGAAATTATGGTTTTTGCCAGTAGACACCCCAGATATTTGGTACCTTTTTGGGGGTGTTGAGAGGTGGCTAGAGAGTAACACTAATAAAAAAGCCCCTAATTATATGCAGCTATTATGTCTTTTGCCACAACATTTCGGTTTTTGGTATGTGGTGACTCTGTTGCTTTAGTTTTGGACAAAACCAGCATAGATAGCAACAACTAAACTCCTTGGTCTTGGGATTTGCTTCCTCTTTTGGCTGACAGACAGTTTGCAGAGCTAGTTCCATGATTTCTAGTGTCTCTAGAGTGCATTAGAGTTTCACAGCAGGAGATTTGTAAAAGGGAAAGGAATGGTGTACAGGGAATTAAAAGGTCTGTAAAACTAGAGGCTCACTCTCCTGTGAGGAGTGATCTTGTCTAAATCAATAAACGTCCATGGTTTGTATTTTTCAGCTGTGATTGTTAGGATTTTGTGTTCAGTCAGTGCATGCTGAGCAGAGCCAATATTGACTTAATAACACCAAAAAATGTGTTTACAGCTATTTGTCCAAATTCTGAATAACAGTTCCTTTTGTTCTCTGTCCTTTGCTATTCCCAAACCATAATGCAAACAGATTTTGGCTCTGAGTTCAGTGAAGTATTTCTAAGCATGCTTAACTCCAGGCACATGACTACTCCAGCAAATATTTGGAAGACTTTCTACAGGCTTAAAGGTAAGCACTCACTTAAAAGTGAGTGTTTTCTTAACTGCAAGTTTTGTTTTTCTTGAGTATTTAGGAGAACAGTATTTTTAATGACTGTGACATGCACAATAGAAGATACTCTTGAATAAAGAGCTGTATTACCTGTCACTCATTTTCCATTATTCTATAATTATCCGTGTTTCTGCTGAACTGTTTATCTGGAATCAAATACTGCAGTAAAGTGACTTCTGTGAAAAGCTGCACTTTGATACACAAGTGGTCAAAAACAATGACTGAGCAAAGAATCTTAGGAGACCAAGATTTCTTTTGGAGTAAATGCATGGGAAAAAGGAAAAAAGGAAATACTGTTAAAGAAAGGAGGAATGCAGTGGCTCTGTGTATATTTTTACTGCTAAAGGGTATCTTTTTACTGCAGCTTAACTCTGTCTTGCCCTGCAAGGTCTGAAAGGCACTGCAGGCACCACATGGTAGCTGAGCAGGTTCAACACTCTCACACACAGCACTGGCTGCCTTTGCCCACTCTGATCTCTTGGAAAAACTGGAGTGCTCAGCTTCTCCTAAGGGGAATAGCTAATACTTAATACTGTAAAGTTATGGAACTACCACAGCAACTACCAGAGTAGTATTGGCAGGGAACGAATAAAAAACCTATTTGCATTTATAATGAATATGAAATTGGTTCTAATTCCAGGGTAGCAGTTAGGGAAATGGAATTCAGAGGCATTAGGCAAAAATGCAGTCCTAGCTGAATCTTTAGTTTTTAAAAATTAGAACATGAAACTGAAAGCCAACTGTCTGGTTATGAGGAGACAGGTTCTTAATGAGCTGTTCGCTTACATTTTCTGATGATTCATCTGCCTGTGGAAATCCTCTGCCATCCCTTATAGACTAAAATATCATCCTGAAGATAGAGGCAGGATTCAAGCAGTACCATTCTCCCCAGATATCTTCTGATGAGGTGTCAGCTTCCTTTTGGCAGAGTCTGCAGGATAGATAAGGGACTGTGGCTACAGGCACAAAGGGCTTTTATGACAAGGTGAGAAAGAGAAAGTTTCAGATTAGCAGGAATTCATATCTTTATTGTGCTTTTAACTTCAGTTTCAAATCTTAAAACAGATTTTTCCTGGTACATGAACCCAGTGAACTAATGTCCTATTGCATTTTAATTTCATCACTCAGTCTCTGACTTCAAAGCCTGCTCCAAGTCTAGAGAAAAGTTTGCAGTCCGCTTGATTTGGCCATAGAAATGTGGAATTCTAGTATGTGGTCACAAAGCAGGGGGAGCTCTTCAAATTCACCAGCCACGACTGAAAAAAATCTACTATGTATTTTAGAAGATCCATTGTATTTGCTCTTAGATGAAGAATAATCTTACCAAACTCTTTACTGTTAAAGTGAGGATTACTAATTTTTAAAGAAACAAATAGAGGGAGCCCCAGATGTAGACCAATTGAAAATAATGTGAAGTATAATAATAAAACAAATATAAAAAATATGCAGGACACATTTCTTCTCCTTGCATTTCTCCTGTAGTTGTCTTATTCTATAGTTTTATTCATACAGAAACTTTTTAGATTGCAAGTCTCTCCCACAAATTCATGTTTTGGAGCTTTGAAATTATGACCTGTCAGAGTTCACTCTAAGCCTGAGGGATAGATCACATTCCATAAAATTGTTAAGACTGTCCATCAGATCAGATGGAAATCTAATATCTCACCACTTAGGAATCATGCTCAACATTTTGTGTGGCCATCCTTTGAGATAAAAGTCAGTGGTGTGTGAATTCAATTATTTCACATACATAAAACTATCCAAATCTCTCCTGAATTCACATGTTTTAGATATATCCATATCTGTTATGTTACTTCAGGGAGTGTCAACTGTACTTTGACTTTGTGGGAAATGAGATCAAAAAGAAATAATATTTGGTTCATTGGAAAAGTACAGTTAGAGGGAGTAGCTGGTGAAAATTAAGGAGGGTAGGTGTTAAATTCTCTAGGCTGTTGAAATAATCCACGTAGACCAAGGAAATGGTTTTATTTATAGCATTGCACTGTATAGAAACTGCAGAGCAGAAATCAACACAGGATATTAAGATCTCAGGTTTTGACCTGAACATTTCTCAAAAGTGACAAGAAACTCAGGCCACGTTCATCTTTGGTAGAAACTGGACGTGTCCAAATGTAGCTCCTGATTCAGGTAATCAGCCAGGTGCAATTATTGTTCTTGTGGTGGAAGAACATTAAATCTGTCAGTCCATTCTCATTTACAGTGGGGTTCTCTGTCCTGTAACCATAATTGACCTCTGGTGCTTTGGGAGAACTTTCACAACAAGACCAATACTGAACATTCCTGAACTCTGGTTCTGGAAATGCATATCAGTCCACAGACTCATTTCCATCAGAATCCACAAAGGTAAATCAATGATGTAGTGCTAAAAGTTGCCACTTCTCTTCGTGGTCCTGGAGAACTGCTGGGCGCTCAAATATTTTTCAAGTCATGACATTTAAAAATATAAAAATAGATTGAGTACCTAACTTTAGGAGCTTATCTCAAAAGTCCTGGTGGTCCATATTTGGTCAAAGCAGAAATCAAGGTCTTTGAAATTTTGGTGATGTGAAAGCTGCTGGACAGGCATGTGGCTCTTTCCCTTACTCAATGGCAGCATGTTGACTTCTGCTATGTCTCACTATACTGTCATTCAATGGCAGATGAGTACAGAAACAATCCTAGGTTGGTCTAAACCAACAGCATCTATCAAGAGGCTGGCCCTGTCTGCTCACTGGCACTATCTGAATTTCTCTAACTTCTCCTTTTCTGCGTACTACATGAAGTCTCTTCTCATATCTGTGGAAGCAGATTTATTTGGCAGTAAAAATGTCCACTTAAATTGAAAGTTCAATTATTTACTTTCTAGAAGTGAATAGTCTTCAATAAATCAGTCTTTCTTTCTCTTTCCTATAATTATTTATTGTTTACATCCCTGTAACAGACATATCTCCTGTAAAGCCTTTCAGCTTTAATCCAGCAAAGCAGGAAAAACGTGATGTTGAAGTGCAACTGAAGCAAAGGAGCAGCCAGACCTCTGAATTTTATCCCCCACTGATGGATGAGGGGCTGCCCTGTATGATGTAATGTATCAGAAAAAAAGCAGTTTTCACTAGCTTTTTTGAGGCAAGAATTATTGTCTCTTTCAAGGGGTTCTGAGGGCCTAGAAGAGAAGGACAAGGATCTCTGAGAGGGACGTGTGGCTGCTGCCACTGAGAGAGTGACACAAAGTAGGCAGTGTGCTGCAGTAAAAATGCTGTATAAGCATCCCAGATGGTTAGGAATATCTAGTGTAAAAATCCAAATGCCCAACTGTAACTCAAATGTCTTTGAGATTTTTAAAACATGAAGTGTCTTCTGGGAGGAAGATACAAGTCCTTGGCCACAGCTGAACACTGTGTCCCTCAGAGTGCTCTTTCATGTGGGGATGATGAATCCCATGAATTCAGGGAGGATTTGTGGCTCTCAGGTACAACATAGATTACATTTATTTTGTATGATTTCTGATTTGCACACTGGAGGTGGCAGCTTTGTGCCGATAAAGGCATTTATGATGTGATTAAAGTGCCTTCTTCTTTAGCCCTATTTAACCCTATTGATGTCTTGGATGACTTCATCCCTTCTGTAGATGTTTCACCTCTTTGTCTACACTTATTTACTGCTTCTCCTGCTGAGAATTGTTCAAATGCACCACTGACTAGAAGTGTCTGACTAAACTTTCTCTAAAGAAAAGCAGGATAAGTCTGTAAAATTGGTTGTGAAATGTACTTATCAGCATGTGCTCTGGTACGATAGGTACTCTGTGCCCCGTGTGGCAAGAATCCTTGCTCTGTCCCTACAGTTCTTCCTTATGTTGAAATTACTTTCAAATGCAATGTTATTTCTGTTTTTGCTTTTGGCAGCAGGGTTAGCAAGTTTAAATTTTGAAAGTGGGGGAACGAGAGAGCGGCAGAACTGCTTTGTGAAGGGGTCAGGAAGGACAGTCAAGCTGGAAGCAGGCTGGGCTGCTCGTGGGACAGAGAAAGGTGAAATCCTACATGGAGCCCAGATGTCCCTCCCCCATACTTTCATCTCCCCCACCCTATAAGCTTCGTGTCAAAGCTGACCTCTTCCTGCAGGAGGACGACTGGCCGCGGTTCCTTCCAGGGGCTGTCAGCGCTTCTCCCGTGGCTGCCCTGTGGAGATGCTGTTGAGTGACACGAAACACTTTTTCCTCTGACAGGATTAGTGAGCCATCTCTCCACACTGCCAGCTTCCCCCTTTGCCTCCACCAGCTCTCTCCATGTGGCCAAAGAGGTATGCCTGTGTGTTGGGTAACGAAATATTTTCGGGTCACTTCTCCCACTTTTGCTGCTGACAGAGGAACTTACAGAAAACTTTCACTCTTCACACAGCTCCATTTTTTGGAACAACAACAGGAACTGTTAATCTATGGCCATTTCTTTTATGCCTTTCCTTTTCTATTTTGTGGAAGCATAGGGATTGTACAAAGTTATGCCCAGCCTGTGGCCCTTCCAGATGCATTCTTGCTCTGTCCACAGTCTTCTTATCAGGTGTTCTGTAGGAGTGAAGAGATGATTGTTGTGGTTAGCCCATCCCAGTGGAAATACAGTGACTAATCTCTGTAATTGAAAACTTTCGTCTTTCTGGGAAGATGTATTGTAAAGCTTTGCCAATGGAACTTCCAGAATGAGAATTTTTATTCTGGATGTTCATTTTGGCTCCCCAAGTAACAATGTAAGACAGTCAGAGAGATGTTTTTCAGGCACTCCAGTGGGTGATCAGTCTCAGCGTTTGCTGAGGGGGAAGTAAGAAACCAGTAGTAACTTGCCTTTCCCAAGTGGTTTCTTTCTTGGTGGTTATCCCATCCCTTTCTTTATTGTCCCCTGCCTGATTTCTCTGTGTTGGGTGACTTGATCTGACTCAAGTATATCTTCTCTTTGATTTGACTGCTTTCCCCTGGTCAAAAATCTTACTGTACCTCTTTTGGAATGACTGTTCTTTTGTTAACTCACTTTAATTAAAGCATGCTAGCCAGGTCTTAACAGTTAATCTTGCTCTGCATTTAAAGGAACATTTTTCTTATTGCAAAAATATAGATGCAAATATGCATGAAAAAATATTTTTTACCCCTAATTGCATATAATACAGAGAAAAAAGAAGCACAATTTTTCTTCATTCCATATATAGTGCTGTTAGTATGTATTCAGCTAAGTGTGTATTCACATAATTCATTCAGATGGCAGTAAGCATGTGTATTGAAACCAGTGTTGGGTCTGCTTATGGGTTGAATCTGTTTCTGCAAATTTACTATATTATATTACTACATTACAATATGCTGTCATGTTCAAATCTTTGGATTTATTAAGCAAGATGTAATGTGCCAGATCTTTACAAATTTCTCAGTGTTTTGATACTGGTTGTTGGCAGTATTATCATTAACATAGCAAGCCAAATGACCCTTGCAGTAGATTTTCCAAGCAGATGTCAATGCAAGAAACTAATCTCCGTTTATCTCAAATTATTCTCCTTTCAGATGGTTATTCAATCCGTGAAGTATGGGACGATCCATATTCACATTATCCCAAGGGAAGCTCTTTGAAAGAACTGTGACCTCTTTGTACTTGAAGGTTAGAGGAAAGCATTTTCTTCCAACTCTTTACAACTCTGTTTCCATATGTTGCCAACTCTACTAATCTTTTTGCCAAGGAAAAACAGCTCTGTTACTTTCCTATTCCACCTCTGATTTGTCTTGTTTAGGTTTATTTCTAGGGGAGAGGACTTGTTTCTTCTCTAAAGCAATCTTTCCTTGCAACAGCCACTCAATTATTATGGTCTTACAATGACTTGATCCTTTTGGAAACACTGAAATGTGAAAAGGGGTACTTGGATCCAATGGTGATGAGCAGGCTTAAAAGCACTGAGGTAGATCAAAAATTTGATCTACTAAGTTGCTGAGTTTTGTGGCTTCTGTTTGGATTTTTTATTTCATTTAGCCTGCAGTGTCAACAGAGCCAAAACTCTGAAAGGCATTCCAAACAGGAAAACCAGCAGGGAAATGACCTGAAACTGTTTTTGCACAGTTCTTTAAAAGTAAGTCTTTTTATTGTCTGCAAGGCAGTGGCTACAGAAAGTTATAGCTATGCTGTTATTAGTTGGTGCAGTGCTGAGGATTCTTATTGAATAGTGGCATTTCATGTAAAACTAGAAAATCCCAGGAAACTCTCATTTCAGGCTTGAAGTTTTGGTTTTCCTATGGCAGGAATTATTCTCTGTTTGATTCTAAAGCCAAAGAATAGCTGTGTCGTGGGGACTTTTCATCAGATACTTGAAATCAATTAAGAGGCATGCTGAAAGGACTTTGAGTTCTTCAGAGAATCCTGATTATTTTCCTGACACAAGCTTCCTAGATTGTCTAACCAGCATCACTAAGAAAGATGGAATGGTTGTCTGCTATGCAACAATAATGCTATAAAAAGAAAAGGAAAAAGGAATGACAAAGGCAAAAGCATTATAAACCTACAAAGAAAACCACATATAGAATGACCTCTCTTGATCTTTTCTATTGAGGTACCAAGTATTGTGTCTTCATGTCCAAATCTAGCTAAATTTAATCTATACACTGTCTACCATATTCCCTCTAGGGAAGGCAATGCTGGATGAGCACACAGTGTTCTCACACTAAAATATTCCATTGGCATTGCTGTGGGTTGTCAGGCAGCCCCTTTGCTGCTCTAGCTTAAAAAAGAGGCCAAAGTTCAAGAGTTTCATTAAATCTTTCAGGAAGGGAGGAAAGTAAAAACATGTATTTTCATTGGTTGTCCATGTTTCATTGGTTGTCCAGACATCCAGCTCAGTTATCTCTTTCTTTTTTCCCTTTCTAGAAAGAAAGGGATTATAGAATTTTAATATCAGAAATGAAGATACTTAAATCATCCCATACTCAAGTTTTTTATTTAAACTTATTTTCCTTCATTAGTTTATCTGATGGTAATTTTTAAGCATTAGCCCTTTATTTGTTTGTGGTTCTTTATCCATTGAAATGTTACAAATTCTCTTCTCTTAGTAGTCACTGAACAAAGACTGTGTTTCAGGAATGCTGGCTGCTGTGCAGAGCCCTGGCTGTACGAGATAGCTCCTTCCCTCAGAAAATGCAACCTCACGTAGCATGGGGCAATTAAACTGTTGGGAAATCTGAGAAACCCTGTGGTCACAGGAGATGCAGTCCTACATGGACTGAAAAACTCCCTGCCAGATGAAATAAAAATAGCTATTAATTTCACTGTGTTACGAGCTAGGAGCACATACAGGAGCCAAGCTCCAAAGCCATCCCTTTGTACAGGCTTTCCCCGAAAAGTAAATGCAGTTGTGCTGTCAAATAAAAACAGAGGCAATGGTATTAATACTAGACACTGCTGTCACAATTGTAAAATCTGGAAAGAATGCTTCATCTGAGGCTGATGTGTACGAGTTTGAGAACCCCACTGGAAACTCAGAGATCACATTCACTGTGCTAATTCATAGCTCACCCTTACGAATGCACACAAGTTATGGCATCGAGGCCAGAGATGAAAGAAGGGCCGGACTGGAAGTATGGAGGAGAGCAATAGATTACCTTGGTTAACTTGGTAGTTCAGGAGTTCATGAGAATTTTGTGACTGCTGTTCTTTGTTTTTCTTCTGCAGAGCAATTTCCCCTGTCCTCTTCCGCCTCTTTCATGTTATTTATTTTCTAGTAACACCGACCTTCCGCACTGAAAAATAAAAGGAGAGTCCTTCTTAAAGAAGGACTTTTCTATGTGAAAAGAATTTTTTTGAGTCCATATTCTGTAAATATATTTTCTTGATTATTTTTCTGGTATGTGCATAAAGCTGTATTTTACATTTTAAGTAAATTCTCTAAAAATACATGACTTGAAAACTTACATTCCCTGGTTTTCATTAAGATCTGAATTAGTCTCTTAAATCAGATTCAAAAGTAAAGCTGAGCCTCATAAGTCACTTAGGTGCTCTTCAGACTTTTAGAGCATTTTTTTTCCCTGTGTATTGTTTACAATGATAATCTAATGTTTAGCCAATGCTTGGCTGTGGAACAACAGAGAGTTGTGAGATGACCAAGCTCATTTCCTGAGCTGCATCTTTTTGTTTTCATAAGAACTCTTTATTTAACATTTCATTTAACAAGCCTTGTGGACTATCTCTTGATTAGATTCTGTGTGTTTCCTGCCACTTGCATGAACTGAGAAATGTAACCTTAAAGCCAGAGCCAATATAAATATTTTTTCATAGAGTGATGTAACAACCAGCTTTCTGTTTCATGAAATTCAGACTTGCTAGGAGCTCTGAAACTTTCCTTCACTTTTGGTCTGTCCTGAAAAATCATTTCAGTTGGTCGCTCATCTAAGTGAAGAAGCTGGGGATTTAGCATTGGGATATCATTGTTCTTAGAATTATGTTAAAAGGTTGCCAAGGAAAACCTGTTTACATTTCACCGAACTGTCTGTAAGGTGGGAACCCCCTGATATTATTTATTCACTCTTTTTTATATTCACTGCTAGGCAGACAAGTTATAAAAACCTTCATGTAATCTGCCTTGCAGTCAAAATCAACTAAAAGTTTTCCCTCCTTGAATAATTATTGGATTTAATTGCTGATTTCTGGGGTGAACTTTGTAGGCTCATATTCTGCTCTCAGGCTTCATAGTGGAAACCTGGACTAACTTCATCTGAGTGAAGATAGTCCACAAATGTCCAAATGTGTGAGACCAGCAGCTAGTCCAGAAGAAGAGTGTCATGGTAGGTATTTCTGGAGAATATGAATAAGAAATTGTGGATCACGGTAACATCTAGACCAAGAGAAACTGGAAAGTTGTACTATAGGCATAGTTTTGGGGAAGAGGCCAGCTGAGATAGTCAAGACTAACAATTGTCACCATGGGATATGCCCCTGAGAGGTTCAGCCAAAGGACTTGAATGTTGGAAATTTTTCAGGTTTCTTTTTTTCCCTCCACCAGTGTAAGATTAATTTATAGTATTTGGGCAGGGGGGAAGTTAGGAGATGGGGTCAAATTGATGGCAAGCTGCCAAAATCTGCTTAACTTCTTTATCAAAAGAAAAATAAACTTAAATCTGCTTTTCTGATGTCTTTGAGTGTGAAAATGGGTGTGTAGCAAAATGAATGTATAAGCTGCTCTGTAGGAATGAATTTGAAATTCTTAAAGTTTATGGGACATTATTAAACCTCTAGTTATGGTGGTATGTTAACAATTGCCAAGTTTTACTACCTTTGCTTGAGTTCACTTAAAAAAAAGGAAAAATCTCGGAGACTTGCTGCTGCTCTTAGTTTCCAATGGTCAGTGTTCAAATGCTGCTTGGATTTCTCTGCTGATTGTTTTGATTTGTTTCTCAGAGGCCAACATGTAATTCACTCAGTCTGGTTCCTGAGTCTGATTATGATTTTTATAGTGCCATCTCCCTGTCTCAGTCTTTATAGGAATTTTTGATTAGTGTAGGACCATTGCAGCTTGGTTTTCTCTTGTGAACTTCCAGTGAGTTGTGCCAGGTCTGCAGGATGATAATACTTTTTCCTCTTCTGTCTGATTGCTGTGTAACTGCATTTATTCAAGTATGCCAAAGCTCCCAAAATATCCTAATTTACTCTTCGGTATCCCAATTAATCATGGTCCTTATAAGTTCCCTAGTTATTGAATTTCCCTGTCCTTTCTCTCTATTTTCATAAAACTATTTTTAAAAGACACTGTTAAATAAGATCCTCTTTTTAGTCACTATGGCTTTTCCAGACTTTACAAGGTAGCTTTAAATTTTGTCAGGTGTCTGCATCAAGCAGAATGTGCTTGCTTAGACAGAAAATTACAGCACCATATTCTACCATTTTTCAGTGTAATGAAAAGGAAAAAATGTACTCTGTTTCATTTATATTTTAAGTATTAAAAAGATAAAAAATAATATTTATAGCCTCATGTTTTGAATCTGATACCTGACAAAGCCAGAGGCTTGAGCATTTAGCTCAGAAATAGGTCTTTTGAAATCCCTCTTGAAGAATCTTACCTTATTTGATGAAATTATCACCTTTTTAAGAGTTCTGAATTTTTTTTAATGTTTTAGCTTATGAAGTCTCAATTATATGAGACTTCATATTTTCTAGGTGCTCAAAACATGTTTTGCTCAGCTGTAACCAAGGTAATGTCTTCTTTGATACTATGTGGTAAAATGCTTTTGGATATCACATTTTGAAGCTGCCAGTACTATTGAAAATACTGAGAAGTATTTTCAGAACTCCCAGTTCTGATATCTGAAAGATTTTAAGTAAAGATGATAATAAAACAAAGGGAAAAAAAAAGCCCTATGTCACATGAAGACACTTTCTCTTTGCTCCTGGTTAATTTACTTATGGTGGATGTGGCAGAATCCAGTGATGAAAGATGCCAGCAGCTATGCAGTTGATGGTCCTGTCATGTAACAAGTACACTGGAAAGGCTGAATGAAAACCCTGGAAAAGGACAAGTAAGGATTTTTATAAATGTTAAATTCATCATGGGTAAACCAGCTTGACAGGGAATTTTGCTTATATTAAATTATTGAAAATTAACACAAAATTTTAATTACTGGTTCAGTTACTGAGCTCTACCAGTAAACTTCAGTTTTCAGGTGCTCAGCAGTGATGCTGGAGTAAGTAGTACCTTGTGGTGACCAGCCCTGGACCTCCTTCACATAGAGTCCCTGCACACCTTGGCTGCCCACACCCTGCCATTTAGGTCCAGTAGAAATTTAGGTGCATTTCCTGACTTCCAGTCTATATGAGAGTAGCCTGAAATCTGAGTCTTGCAGAACTCATTCAGATTTGGTCTGTTGGGTCGAGAGCTGACTCTTGTGTTTCGCTGCTCCAGGGAATTTTGCTTTACTGAATTTTTAATGTTTTTTCTGCAAAAGCTACAATTAAACTTTTAAGGATGAAAAGAGGCATCAGATATATTTTCCAATATTTTCTTGTTCTCGGACTGAAAAACTGATGCAGCTAATGTATCCCTCTAAACATAAGGCACTACTATTGAAAACATGCAGAGAGAAGTGGAATGGAAGTGTCCAATGAAAACATGAGTTTAATGGAAGATTTAAGTATACAAAACTTGCAGAAACAATGTTGAATATAATAACGTTTTCATCCTACAACATTTTTATGTTGATTTTTAAATGCAGTTCTAAGGAAAATAGTATCCCAGCTTACAGTTGAACTGCAGGCAGCTTCTTTTGTGCAAAACACCAATTGATATGGATGAGTTATACCAGCAAGAAATAAAGATAGAATAGGTTATTTGAAAGCCATGCTTGTCAGATAAAAGGGGGAATAAATTATTATCTACCTTTGGAAAAAAAAAATACACTGAAGATACAAACAGTGAAGAAAAAAGCATTGGGTGAAGAAATACAGTTAAAAAAAGCACATCTGTTTCAAATTCTTATTTGGGGCAAAAGATCCCCACATATGTTTTTATTTTAAATTTGCATGTGTGTTGTTATCCTTGTGTTAACTATTAGGTAAATAAACATATTGAGAATCCATTTTTCAGTGAAGTTTGGTTAGGAATATTTGTACACACTGTGCAAGAGATAATTTGAAAGCTAATAGAAGCTTTGTGAGGCACCAATTTCCCACATACCCCTTAACTTTTAATACCTGCCTTTCATGTATTAATACTGATCAAAGGCATTTATTTATTTTGGAAATGAAATAATTTTCCCCTTTGGTTTGTTTTTTTGACATGCCTTACTAGAGGACAGCAGGACCATGCCACAGCTACAGCTGTAGCAAGAGCTACAATAACTGTAGAGGAAACTCATTTGATTTTGGTTAATGAGAATCATGTATTCAGCTGTGATTGGCTTAGATAGTGACTTTAGATACACTAAAAGTGAAGTTAATAAGTGTTTTACTGAATAGATATGTGGGGTATTGTGCTAATAAAATTAGCTGTTTGGGCATAATAGGAGAAATTCCAGTGCCACTGAAATCTTTGGTAAAATCTATCACTTTCCTTCTGTGGAACTTGAATTTTACCCCCAATCCTTGTATGGGTCTCTCAGTCTCAGTCTGCAGCTTTACAAAGATTTGTGGTGAAAAAGTATTCATTATGTTGCAAGGTAGATGTCATTAGAAAAACTACTGTGTGAGCAGAACATCCTCCCCTGCTTTTGTCATCAAATCAAAATACCCAACCCACTTTAGGAGCCTTAACCCTTTCCAAGGCCAGCGAAGAGAGAGGGGACAGTTTATCCCACCTGAGACCCAATTTATCCTCTGTGGATGTGACTCAGGAGGGAGCTGCCCTGTTCTTGCCCAGGTGGGAGAAGCTGGGCTGTGGAGCTGCCCATGAACACTCTGATTCCCTGGAGAACATGAGATCCTTGGGTGGTCCAAGGAGCACTGGTTGGCTCTGTCACAGGTACTCTGAGAAACAGTTGCAGGAATATCACAAAATAGAAACCAAGGGGACATTTCAAGTTACTCCTCAAGCATCAAGTTCATTTCCTGATGTTGACTAGGGGAGCATCCAAGTTAGAAAGAATTTTTACTCTCTTTTCTGGGAGCTAGAAATGCATTTGCTCTTTGAATGAAAATGGCTTCATGGACTAATTATGCTCTCCTTTTCACTGTAGAAAAGCTAGTGGTTCAATATCATTGCCTCTGCTACTTTATTGCTCCAAGAAATAGTCATAAAAAGTAGCAATAGAATCATTACAGAACTCTATTAAAACCATCACTATGCCTCTAACTGTTGCAAGTAAAGAAAAAGGCTTCTGGGCCAAAGTTTTCTATCCAAGATTTTTGCCCTCTGTAGAGACGAAGGAGACTAAAAAAGAAATCCCTGTCTGTAGTTCTTGCCAAATAGGCATGGCTTCAATGTTTGGAGAGTCCCTCTCGGGAGATCAGGAATGGTTCGATGTAGAGAGATTTACAGAGACTTAAAACTTATAATGAAACTATTATCTTTGCTCTCTCTCCTCTTTCTAAATCATATAAAGTCAGGTGGTGTGTTCTCACAGTAGTATTAGTAACTGTCAAGTCAGATATAAAACAAAAAATATTCCTGACTTGGGTAAAAGTTAGAGCTGAGGACGAAAAGTGTCAGTGGAGAAGTGATTTTTGTGTTGCTCCAATAGTAAGAAAGGTGTTGCTCTTGCAAATCATTCTCTATAAGATGATCTGGTGCCAAGTCTCATTAATTTCAGCAGGAGCTTCGTGAGAGCCTGGGGATTCTGCCTTTCAGAGCAATTTATGTGACGGAGGCTGAGATGGAGAAAGAGCTTTGTGTCTTGGAGGACAAGGTGGGGAGCTGCTGGCAGGGGAACTAAGCAGGGAGGGAGCGAGGGGGAAACTAGAAAGGTAGTAATGCCATTAAAATCAGAAGAGTTATCTCGAGTTAAAATCCAGCTGAAATAAGTTCTGCTTAAAAAAAATACAGCCCTAATAATCCTGGATTGCCAGGGATCAATCCTGCCTCCACTGAGAGCTCTGAAGTCTGTTGGTTGGTTTTACAAGCCTGGGGTTTCAGCCCCTGCCAGAGCATTCATAGATGTACATTTCTGACTTGCACAAGGTTGCCAGAGCACTGCAGGGTTGGTTTATACCCTCCCTGGTTTTCATGCTAAGATGGAAAACATTTTGAAATCCTACCTGGGAAAAGTGAAATTCTCAAAGAAATCACAGAAGTCCCTGTTAAATACTCTGGAGCTCATATTGAATAATAAAATTCTCCAAAATTGGCTTGATAAACATGCCAGGTTGAGGATGCATCACCCTATCTGTTTTTAGACTTTCCTCTCCTTTAGCCATCAACAAATTGCTGCTATGCTAATCATTGCAGCTGATGCTCTTAGGAGGAGAAACTCAGATTGTCAGAGAGGCATGCAGAGAAAGAAAGTGAGAATATACATTGAAATACACAATTTTCCTTTTCACTATGTATTTTCCTACAGAGGGAAATTTGTTCTTGGGGTTTTGTTTGTTTGGCGTTTAATTTTTTTCTCTGTGTAAGATCCTCAATTAAAAAGTTTATTTGCTTACTGTAGGAACTGGCTTGCTAACCTCCTCCCCAGACTGATCTTACCTTCTGTTTCACAGAGGTCAGCACCAGCCATGCCAGAGAAGGTTTTGGGAGTCACTGAGATACGTGTTGCTGAAAAACCTGTCTTTATGGTAAGTTTCTCCTTTCCTTTCACCCTCTTTAATAAAAGTTTTGCTGTTGTGGTGCAGTCCGAGTACTTGTCACTAGTAATAATTAAAAATAGTGTCTACAAGTTTGAAAAGACTGATTGAAAACAGCACTATATGTGATTTGTGTGCATTCAGAGTTAATACCCAATCTATCTGTGCTGTGTTAGTATAAATTTGTTTCAAACAACTTTGTTATGTTCAGAGACTTGTTGTTAAAACTTTTTTCCCCAAGTCTCTGAACATTTTCAACCTTACTTTTCGAAATCTTATTCTATGCTCCATATGTATGAGGTCTCATTTTGAACACTTATTGTTAATTTTTATGATTGGTGTAAAAGAGAAGCATGGAATCCAGGTCACTTGGATTGAATCCATGGGAAAATGCCCCTAAAAATTAATTTATGATGGATGAGATTGATGCTGAAAAGGCTGACTTAATTTGTTTCATTATGTTGGGAATAAGAAGCTGAAGGCTTGACAGCACCAAACTGAGGTGGGCACAGCAGAGCCCATTTCTTGGCAATCTTCACTTGTGGCTTTGTCCATGCATCTGTTTAATGTGCTGATCTTTGGCAGCTCCTGAACAGAATCCTGAATTAATTTTGCACCCAGGGGAGAGTACAAATCATCAGTGTGATGTTGTTCATGGTGTTTATTTCTCAGAACTTTCTCAGAAACTTCAGTAGTGCAAAGAACTGGCTCTAAAGCAGAGACTGGTGAAGGAAGAGCAGGAGCAATAGGGTGGTCAGAGTAGGAATAAATAGTGTTTCCTTCCACTGTGTTCAAGGAAAAATGGAGGCGGAGGCTTGAAGACTGGGTGCTGCTTAGCCTGTGGAAACCAGAGGTCCCTATCAGGGATTTGTATTTCCATATATATCATAACTGTTTAGTGCTTTGTGAGCAGTGGTTTGCTGGTGACAAAAGGATGTCACACATTAACTTCTGTTTGGGAATGCAACCATCTTAAAGCTTCCGAGATGACAGCATACTCTTCTCTGCCTTTATTGGATCAGATTAAATACAGAGCACATCTTTTTAAACTTTAATGTCACAATGCCTCTCAAATATGATATTCTGAGAGCTCTTGTGAGCAGAAGCATTATCTGCTGACCCTTCTCATTTGACTAATGAAGTGAGAGTGCTAGAGTTCATGCATAATTTCATTCTATTTGAATTTGAAAATGCTGGGTTACAAAAGTGTTATGAATTTCCATTTGTGGAAGAAAGATAACTGTTAAAACAAAGCTCCTGCTTGAAGCTTCCTGCAGGGATTTTCCTTAGCATTCCTTCTTTTGTTGTAGGGAAGTGTAGAGATTCTGGAAATATCTTTCCATTTTTAAACAAAGGGAGTTGTGTTTCTGGGTAAGCCAATGCTGGTGCTGTCTGTGCCTTCCAGATACTCTAGTCTTGATACTCTGGGTCTACCACAAGAAAAGATGAGGGTCTGGCATCTGATTAACAGTGATGGGAATCTACCCTGTTTGTCATCAAAACTTAATCTGGGGGAAATAAAATTTTCCTTTAAAATAGTATGTTTAAGCCCATTTGTAGGTCAGGCCAAATTTGAGAAATAAAGGGATGAGTGCCTGCTGGTGCCATGTGGTGCATCCAGCAGTGATGCTGAAAGCTGCTGTTACCCATGAAAGTGGGGTTCCCACATGCAAACATGGAGAAACCTTTGGGCACTCGGGCGTCTACAAGCACACAATGTGTGCATGTTTATGGCCAATGGTACACGGGCTTTGGCCATAAACATGTTGTCCATAAAGTGCAAAACCATGGCTGTATACATATACATCGCTGCTGATTAGCAACCTGCCCTGAACCCCTGTTGACACAGCTATTGGTTGTGCGTAATCATGGTGCGCGTTTTTCAACCGTCACGCTAAGATTCCCAGTTTCTTGTAAAATCAGTCACTGCAGTATTTTCTTCTTTTTATTAATACCTGTGTGTATGAGGTGTCTGACAGAGTTATTATCCACTTTGGTGATGAAAAACTCCTGCTGAGGTTCAGGGGAACAGGATTGCAGAGACCAGCACGATGTCTGTCTTATAAAGCGCTCATTCTTCTGGCTGACCATCTGTGTGTGAAAAAGGACTGCTCTTACGCAGCAGTAGTTTTGTTGAGCTTGGCCTTGATTTCTTTTTTCCAGATTCTGCCTAGTAAAAAGGGAGGGACAGGAGGGAAAAACCAAATTTCATTGGGGAATGGAGGAGGTGGGGGTGGAGGGAAGGAGAGCTGAAAGCTTAAAAAATGAGTGATTGGTAGAAGAGTACGGTAAAGTCAGTGAATAATTTTACTGTCCTGGTCTAGCAGCTTGGGAATGTGCCATGTTAAACAATAACATCTTCCAAGTAAGAAAGGAAGAGAGGGAGGGAAAAGTTGGGGTGAAGTGAGAGGAGGAGACTAGAGGTAAGAGAGGGATTGGATCCTTGAGTATAGTCACTGCCAGTCCTTGGATCAGCTACTTTTTATTTTTCTTGGGTTTTTTGTGGTTTTTTTTTGTTAAATATTTGATGCTGAGTCAATGCCCAGAATATAAAAGTCTGTACTACTCTATTACCATTGCTTAACAAATAAAATTACAGATAGGCTGCTGGCTTCAGGTTTTACCAGAATAAATTAAATCGTTATTGCTTCTTTGGGGCCTTATGGACTTTACTTCCCTAAAATCATTGTATTGCACTGAAGGCGATCCAGAGGCAGAGGTGTAGGGCTGTCATGCAGCTTGACCTGGGTCTCTTTTCATTTCTCTCCATTCACCCACTGAAAATGCTATCCAGAGGCTTTTGAAGGCTTCACAGTTTTATCTTCTTTATTTATTTATTTTCCAAATGCCTAGTAAGGTCATCCACTGAGACACCTGCTGCCAGTTTGCTCTTAGCTAGGTGGGTTTCTGGGATTTCAGCACATAGGTTATCTTGGTCAGTGTGATGATCTGCCAGGAAAAATTAGTGTAGTTGGGTGCTTTGGGAAGCTTTGAGTAAACTCTACAGACAATTTCCTGCTCTGCTTCAGGCTGTTTTCTATACCTGGTGAGCAGCAGTGCTGTGCTGCAGGAGTGTTGGTTTCAGGTTTGCCATGGAGGATAGAGGGGGCTTTCAGGGCATGACCCAGAACAAAGAGGCTGTTTGTCAGTTTGCTGCTGGAGAAAACTTTTTATCCTGACAGAGATGGTACGTGAGGCTTGGGCAGTGGCCACCCTCAGCCTGAGTTTGGACTTGCACTGAATGCAATTTTTGTGGTGCCTTGCTGACATCTGGTTGGGAGGAAACTGATGCTGTGACTGAGTGGGGCCCTTAGTTCTTAGTTTAATTAAGAGTTGAGCTGCAGCAGGTCTGATGCACCATCTGGTGAGAAGATGTCCCGTGTGTGCCGGGCTATTCATGTGTGGTGTGCCCCTCCTCTTCCCCAGCATCAGCACCCTGAGCCAGCCACTCCCACCTGCTGCCAGAGCCACGGTGGATTTCATGCTTAGACCTGCTGCCTTTCATCAGTGCCTGCACAGACCCCGTGAGACACATTTCTCTGCAGTGGTGCAGCAAATGGGAGCTTCAGCTGCCTGATTGACTGGGAGGTTTATTCAGGAGGGTGTGAAATTTTAGCAGCCTCAAGGTCTGTTGTGCAGGAGGAGAGACAGGACCAAACACCTGAGAACGTTTCTGGGATGTTAAATAATTTAATTTGAACCAATGTTGGTAGAAGGCAAGCCTAAGATAAACACTGAACTGGTCTGAAGAAAACCCCTCCAAAACAAACCCAAATGAAAATAAACAACCAAGAAAAACAAAATATATATAGGAAGCTGAGCTTCCAATAACAGGTCCTTTTTTTGAAGAGCTTATTTATCATAGTATTGATGGACTCCCAGCAAGAGGTAAGAAGGAGAAAGATGTTGCTCTTCTAACTCATAACTGAGGTCAGTTAAGAGGTATTTCATACTTTCATGGGGATGGATGTGGAAAGCCTCCAAGAAATGGGTGAAAACAACATAGAAAACACTTCCCCAATTATCTAGAACATCACAATGATGGAATAGAAGGAATGGCGACCAAAGGAGTGGGAGTCACTGGCAAAAGTCTGTTCCATGTTGTTCAAATTATTCCTGACTTAAAATGGGAATAAACAATAAAAGGACAAAATTTACTAATGACACAAAACTATTCAGGAAAACCCAAACTCAAATCAGCCCTGGAGAATTGTAGATACTATTAGGATGCTAAATGACTGAACCTCTTTTCTCAGGTTATTTTCTAATCTTAATAAATGAAGAATGGTGAAACTAGTATAAACTATATATATATATGCCATGACTAGCAGGAAATAGCTACTCACACCTGGAGGGAAACACTTTAGGTGTCATTATGGCTGTCTCTGAGAATGTCACCTCAAAATGATGGCAGAGTCATCTAGAATGCTAGGATTTGGTAGAAGGGGAATAGAAATCAAAGCACAGAACAAGATGGATGGTATCAAATGGCTTCTACGTGACAAAGGGCTTGGTGGGTTTCCTAGACCGGAAAAGGGTGACTGTGAGGGAAAGATGATTGTTATTTTTAAAAGCCATAAGAGTGGATGAAGAATAGAGAAAGTAAGGAAGGAACAATTTCCATATTCATTGTTTCTCACTAAACAAGGACTATGAACAAACAAAAGGAAATACAATTAAGTTGTAGACCTCACTGGCACATCTTGTCCTTGACAAAAGCATCAGCGTGTTCAGAAAGGGATCAGGCAAATTATAGGGGGATGGTGCAGGTGCCAACTCTCAGTTCAATAAGTCTCTAAGCTGGTACCTTGCTGGAAGCTGGTAAAAGGAGGGAAAGAAATACTCTGTATATACCCCTTTTTCTTACAGGTGTTTTTAGACCGAACTCTGTAGGCCTTTGATTGGCTCAGATGGTAGTGCTGAATTACGAGATACGTTTTTTCATAGGATAAGAAGTAGTTAGGATAAGAAATTGCTTCTTGTTGGCCTGATCCAAGCAATACAACACATCACTGAGTGAATGGGGTGGGTGTTCTCTGAGGAGGAAGGCTCTGCACAGCCTGCCAGGGCAACCAGGCTTGTGACAAGGGTGCCCGTGTTCCTCTCTGGCTGTGCAAGTGGGGAGGATGATGGAAAGTACTACAAAGAAATGTGCTCTTGGTTAGATACAGATCACCTGTCTTAAGGGATTCAAAGCACATTTTTAGACCAGAGAAAATGACTGGCCACAGTTAATCTGGGAGATGGAATTCTGCTCTGGGAAAGTGAACAAGGACTGATCAGAGGGTTGTGTTCTTGCTGATAGTGTGGCTGCTGATGTTTTTTCCATATCAGTGTCAAAGAAGGAAGCCAGCAGCTTATGTGCCAATGGAAGAGATATCTGTTACCAATGTCAGTACTTTGTAAACTACTTCTCTATACTCCTTGTCCCTTTTCTCTTCTCTTTACCTCTCAGTCTCTGCTTTATAAATATTTTAGATGGAGAAATATTATCTGAAAACCTTAAATGTGCTGTGTAGATGTACTGTGAATGTGTAGAAGAATAGAGCCTCCTTTACCACTTGCTCTGGGTTCCACTCACAAAAATCTCAGGATAAAATTGAATAGAATAGACTGGGAGAAGTCAGGTGAAAAAGTACATATATTCTGATTTAGCCATAAAAGCTGATATTAAAAAAAAAATCATCAAAACACTTGGTAGATCTACGTGAGTAGACAACGACTTTCAGAGTGTAACTTAAAAGAGTTTTGCTGAGTTTCTGCAATATTTGGTTCATGTTATAGGATCTTTTTACCATTTCTGATTTTTGTCCAAAACTGGAAGTGCAGGAAATCCCTCAAGAAAGGCAATTCTGGAGATTTCCACCTTATTTTGGGGCTCTAGAGATCCAGATAGTTTGGGTAAACCTGTGAACTTTTGGATGTTTATCTGAACTGAACCTGAACTCTAAATCTTCTAGAGCTCACCCAGCTAAGTCAGAGGGAGGAAGGCCTATAATGATAATTTTAACATTATTTTCTCATTCAGCCATGGATATGACCCTTCTCAGCCTCCTAAGAATTTCTTTGTGCTGCATGGAACAATGAGAAAGCTAAATAGTGTGTATCACATATGCACAATTAAACATTGCATGCACCATTACGGTTTCAGCTGCTATACATCCCAGTTGCTGGTTGCTGTCTTTGTAGGAGGATTTAGGTAGAAAACAGACAACTGTTTCCAGCCTGGCATTGTCTTTAATGACATTTTTCATGTCACATGAAGATAACTTGGGGATAAAAAGCACTAGAAACAAAATTACTGAACTACAATAGGCAAAGTCATAAAAAAGGAAATAAAAACTCATCAATAAAACACATAGGTGAATGTGTAGTGTTCATTCTGTCAAGTTTGAAGAAGTGACTATAGTAACATTTTTCTTGCCTGACTGTATAATCACAGCATCCAAGTTCTTGATGTTTATCTATGGAGACCTCTGGGAAACAGAGGAGCACTTTATAATCTGTATTCTACAGAAAAGAATTTTCTATAATACCAAAGATAACATCATACCTTTCCTGATGTCAAAGGCAAGGCACTAGCTGATTTTTCTTGCTGCAGGATTTTCCTAGTAGAAGTTAATGTAGGAAACCCACAGCAGAGTGAGGAATGGAGTCAGGATTTCACTCCACTTTGTCAAGCTATCCACACACATCCCATCATCCTCAACAACTGTCAGTGGGTCAAATTTGAACTCTTAGATTACAAGTCCAGCCTGAAAAGACACAGAAGTGCTGTGCTGGTGTAGCTCTCGTGTCTTCTGTCCTTGTGAAACTGTATCAGGAATAACTGTGCTCTTGCACACATTGACACACAGGTGTGGTGAAAACAGAGTGTATGTAGTAATACAGATGCAAGAGGATGAATTGCTAGAAAAGTGCATAACTAAATTTCACTTGGGGAGCTGGCAGGAGAGTGCTCTGGTCAGAAGTCTGGAGAGGCAATGAGCTTGATGCTAAAGCTTGCATCCCAAATGCCTTTCCAAGTCATGCTTCTAATATTTGTGAAATCACTGTGACTTTCTTACCACATCAGTAATCATTTATGGCTCTGGAACTGCCAGTCACTGCAGGGGAAATTCAGAGGAGCTCATTTTATTTTTCGAGAGAATTTGGAAACCGTCAGTTCTGTGTTTGAGCTCCTGGGTTTTCCACGGGACTTGGAGTTCAGCAGGGCTATGCTGCTCTCATCAGCTTCTCTCCATGGAGCAGCTGCATGTTGAGACATTTTCAAAACTTCGAGTTGCTTTTAGGCACAGGAAGTGTCTCTTGCTAAGTCCAGACTAGACTTGCTCACAGATTTTTGACTGAACTCTCAAACAAATTGCAGTTACTTTATACTTTTGAACAAAAACTATTTGGGGTTCAGTAATTTTATGGGATTTCCAGATATTTGAAATTTGGTTAGCTTTCTATTTTTCTTTGAGTATGCAGGCATGAGGTTCATAGATATTAAGTTCTGGAAGTTGTACTCAAGGGCTGAAATCAGTCCTTGTGAATGGAGTCTTCCAGCCTGGCATACCTTGCTCTACATTGCATTCCGTCTTTCTAAAATATTGCCTCCTGGAGAGTATACTTGAAAAAAACCACTGCCTAAACCTCATTCAGCTTTTAGAAACATCCTATTGGAAAAATTTGGGGTTTTTTTCTCCTATTGAAGTCAATGCAGTGGAACACTAAGTGAGAGAAATGTATTAATGAATAAATCCTCTGTAGGGAATGGCTTAGAAATGTCCATGCCAGCAGGATGCAGGGATACCTCCTAGATGTATTTAACCCCAAATGTGCAACTGTGTTTATATAGCAGATCAAAGAAAATGAGCTTCTACACACAAGGTCTGAGGAGATCTGAAACAGGGGAATTATACTTACATGAAGGATATAATTTTTTTATGATCAAAGACTGCTTTGGGGCTTTTCCCACAGATCAAACTCTTGGTCTTAGCTTGAACTATAGGTATAAAATTGATTCAAATGTTCACTGAAACATTTATGGTTTATCTAAATATGCATTGTTCCTCTGCTTCTGTCTTAATATTGATATTTATTTTGTCATCCAAAAAATGGTTATGACTTTGGTTTGAAATCAGAAGATTGGATACAAGTTTACAAACTTGAATCCTTGCAAAAAATACTTAGATGTGAGTCTTGCAATGTCTTTTACTCTGAAAATATTTTAAAGAGAAGTCCAACTGAAAGCAAGCTGCCATCATCTGTAAGATTCTAGTGCTGATGCAGATTTCTTTTAGAGGGAGAGAAAAGCCAGGCAATAAAATGGTATTATCAGTGGAAATGAAAACATTCAAAGGAGTGAAACATAAGAATAAGCAGTCTCTTTCACATGCCCTCAAAAGATATCTTTCAGCTGGGGCTTCAGATAAGGAAATATTTCCAGTAGAGGTGCAATTAGGAGAAATAATTGGTTTGGTTGAACTCTGGTTGAGTTGACCCTGAGCCTCATTTTGACTCTGATATTCTCTTTGGAGAACAGATTCTTCCCTTAGTCTCAATGCCACAGGTTAAAGCTCTGACTCTTAATAATGCCAACCAGTGGGGCAGCTAAGATCCTGATCTGAATGGGGTTTGGATCCCCTTTATCCCCAGGGTGCTTTAGCATGCTCTGACACTTGATTTCATTTGTTGCACTTATTTGTGAGTTGTACAATTCTGTCAGCTCACAGCCCAGTTGGTTCTCTCCTGATGAAATCTGAGTATGGTGCTTATTAATATCTTGTGTTTTGTTGTGCCATAAGTTGCCATGGAAATGAGCTTGAGGTTGCAAATCTAATGAAGTATCCTATATTGTGGAATAAAGGAAGTGGTGACATTGTGAGCAAGAAGCCTGATGTGAAAGCCTCTTTTCTGAAATCAGTATAGATCAGCCTGGCAGTCTTGGTGCTGCCTATCTTTATCTTTCAGCACATCAGGGAACCTTACTAGGTCTTCCTCTGATTAGGAGTCATTCACTACATAAATGTGGATTTTAGAGCCTCATTTCCTATATGCTCTTTAAAATAATGGCTGTGAAATTCTTGTTGCTTGCCTGCTGGAATTTTTTTGCTTGCTGAAAAAGGAAGAAAATATGACTAAAAGCAAAAATATGTATGGGGCAAAAATTCAAGAATGGGTGAGAAAAATTCCAGTGCCCTTGGTTTTGGTCCAGGATGCAGTGCTCCATAGTGGATATGCTGAGAAGATGTTTAAAATCAGAGCACTGTTAGAGTAATACTTTAATTCTTAAACTGTCAAAACAGCTGATAATCTGCAGTGGAGGGACTTCCCAGGGCAGTGGGTCTTGACCTTTGTGTTTTATAGCCTGTGGTCCTCACTTCCTTCATCTCTAATAGGCTTCAAAATTATAGACTCATGCAGCCTGAAAGAGGCACAAAATTATTAGGAGGGGTGGTGCAATCTCTGAACAGCTATTGTTATTGTTTCCTACTCAGTATTACTTCCAAGTGTGCAGGAAGCTGAATTCTTCTTGTACAATATTCCCCATAATTTGTATCTTAATTTTGACTATGCTAAGTAAAATCACTTCCTTTCCTGGGGTGGGCTTTTTTCTCTTTGCTCACATGAAAAGGCTGGAAAAGTGTGTGGATAATGTGGCTGCTCAGTGCTTTTCCAGAACTGTGGTGTGTGCTGTGTGCAGGATTGTGCTGGGAATTTCCCCCCTTGTGCTTGAGCCCTGGCTACGATTTATAGGAGAAGGATGGAAGTCTTGACATTTGGAACACAGCAATGCCTATTGCTTATTTCCCAGTAGAACTTTCAACTTAAAAGATTTAGATGCTTTTCTTTATTAAATGGAGTAAATACTTCAATGTTTTCAGCTCAAAGCCCATCAGCGTATCTCCATATTTTGTCAAGGGGCCCAGCTGCCAATTCTCAGTGGAAGTGCTGTTAGCAGTGGTGGTAATCCAGCATGGTGGTCTAAAAAAGGGATAGGAGCCAGAAATTCGTGCTCAGGCTCCAGTTTTCTCTCTTGTTATTTGGCTACAGTCACCAAAACCAAAGCTTTGAAAAAAAGTGTCTGGTTTGTGATAAACTAGATGGTCACCCCAGAGTCAGGACCTGCCCCCTTTGCTTTTGAAAATATTATCTCATACCTTTGTGCCTCTGTTTCTTGATCCATCAGCTCTCAATGATGCTATATTTCTTAGAACAGACTGGACTGCTTGCAGTGCAGTGGTTAAATCTAAAGAAACAAATGTGCAGATGGTAAACTAGATTGTTAATTTTGGTCTGTAATTGTAAACTGAGACTAGAGTAGGGAAAGTCATGCAAAGCAGGAGTATATGGTTGAGACTTTAATGTCTGCCTTTAAATTTCCATCTCTGTGTGTTTCCTTCTCTCCCTCTCTCATGTGCACATGTCCCCAGGCCTCATACTCTGGCATCCAGCTCATCCCTGCTGTCACCACAGTGGCATTTGGCAGTGCCTGAGGTGAGAGAGTGAGCTGAAAGTGTGCTGTAGGGTGTCCTGCAGCTCTGCCCTGATGCAAAACACATTTCCCACCTCTAGGATGCTTTCTCATGTCTCCCCTTTCTGAGTATTCCCTCTTCCCCTACTCCCACAGGACAGCACTCTCTATCCTTCAAGCAAAGTTTAACACTCAGATTACTAATTTTAACCTGATTATTGTTCTCAAAACCAATAATTGGAAGAAGTCAGTCATTGCTTAACAGCTTTAGTGGTAAATCAGTTCCAGCAGCTTGCTGGGCTGCTGCTAGCATGAATCCACGCGCTTCTCAGCGAGACGCTCTCGTCTCTCTCTCCTCCCCTCTCTCTCTCTCTGAGATCCTTTGCTGGGTCCATATGGGGTTGGGGATGCAGGCACTTCAGAGGAGTGTTTCAATATATGGTTATGATTCTAATTTTTGGCATCAGCTTTTTATTACAAGTTGTTGACTGGCTGGAGGCGTGAGAGAGTGGGAGCAGGGAGGGTTCTCGACCATGTGTGAAGCGAGAAGACAGCAGTAGCAGAAATAGTACAATAACTCTTCTCTGGAGCATGAAAATGGGGTCTGGAGCAATCCCTTTGGCCCCTAATCTCTTGCTAGCTCTGGGGTTTATAGCATGGACCGTGACAGTTTTGCTGCAAGGAAGGGTCAGGATTTCAACCACAATAAAAGTTGTAGCTCAAGTTAGTAGCATGTAAAACATTTTGGTCTGGAAAATAATAAAAAAAGGCCTTTAAATGATGAAATCCAAACCTCTGTTTTAAAATAAAACCTATCCTACATACTAGTGTTCTTTTATGGTATTGTTTTGAGTTTGATTTTCTTGTGGGCCTAAAATGAAATAAAAATGTAAGCAAATGTGTTTCTATAATATGATAATACCAAAAAAAAAAAAAAAGAAAAAAGCTCCTGAAATACAAAAATTTGATTTGTATTTTATATTATGCAGAGGTTGATACTTTATAAATAAATAAATAAATGCAACCACATTTCAAAACAAACCCAGTAATAATTGTAAGAGATTGTACAAAATGATTAGTAAATAAGATGATGCAGAGTAATATTCTCTGATTAACAATTACAGAAGCTGGAGATCAAAAGTTGAAACTAAACTCAAAAGGTTCAGGCTCTGTGCTGGGAGGGTCTTGTGTAGCTGCCTTACAACACCAGACATCATTTCTGTGCAGTACCACACACAGCCCTCCCTAACAAAGCACTGATGTGCCATGGTTGATGGGAAAAACAGAATAACAGACTCCCTAGGGCACAGAGGGAGCAAAAGTATTGGGCTGACTTAGCTTGGGGCCAGGTCTGATAGAGCTGAAACTCTTAACTCTTGTCCAACATGAGCCCTGCTGAGCTTAACCTGGTCACTTTGAGATTATGAGGTTCCCTGCAAACCATGCTTCCCTGTTACTCTGCGTTGTGCTGAGTAAAATAAATAAATAATATTATAAAATAATAATAACCTGAACAGCCTTTTTGAGCACTGAGAGCTGGATTTGCTGGGATGTATCATGCCGAAGCAGCAGGATGAAAGTTCCTAGGGGGTAATACTGGAGGTCAGTGGAGTCCTGCTTGGTGCAGGTACATTTGTGTCTTACTTCCAGGTGCTTTTACCTCCTCACAAACTACAAGGGTAGCTGAGGTACCTAAAAGAGCTGAGATACCTAGAGATGCCATTTAAGAGTCAGCAGTGAGGTGGACCCTGTGATCTCACGCACAATGCTTGCTTGTAAGAGAAAGTTCTGTGGTCTGTTAAATTTTGGATGAGTTTTAGGCCTTACTGAAAGTAGTTAGGGAACAAATGAGTGTACAGAGTCCTTCTGAAGGAGAAAAGGATGAGAGTATTCCATGGAGACATATTAAAGTCAATCCAAAGTGAACTGATGACTTTACAACCCTCAAACAAATTACCCCAGACCATTTGTTTTGTGCAACAGGATCATAGATGAAATATGAAAATGTGTACATGACCTTCTTTTAAACTGCTTTGATTTATTACTGTCAGAACCACGAGGGAATCAAAATGAGTTTATGAAGAAATCAGTGTTATGGGGGATTGCAAATGATGCTGGGTCTGACGAATCCTTTCTGAAACCCTTTAACCACAAGAAATCTGCTTCTTTACTCAGATGTTGCAGAGTGGATAAGTCATCCTCTCTGATTCCAAAAAGCCTTAGGTCGCTAAATGATTTTCAGGATGGTGATGTTTGCCTTTTTTATTGTTCTGTGCAATCTTCTGCATACACTTTTGTTTTGTTTTCATCATGTCTTTTAATTGATAAGAAATTTGAATGATGTGGTTTTGTTTTATTTTTGGCTGCATAAAACAACCAAATCACCTTTTTCAGATTTTTCAGCAACCTTTATTTTCCTTGCTTTGTTAAACCTGTTTTAGTTTAAAAGCTACTGTATTCTTTCATATTTATAATTTGATGCATGCTTTTCCCATTTTCCCATCCTTCTCAATGTCTTCATTCTGTAGCTGCTCTCTTCAGGTGATAGTTCTGAGGCATGCAGAAGAATAGCAGGGAGAACAAGAAACTTTTGTTTTCTTTGAAGAAAATTCTTTGAGCTGAAAAATGAGACAACACAGCCTTCAAATCATAATACAGCTACTTGTGTTTGGGAAGGTACCACAGACTCCTGATTTTCATTGCTTATCACTGTTTTCTATATTATAGGAGTATATCTATTTGATGTTTTAAACTAGGTTTTTATTCTCCTTTTCTGATTTCTGATGCTGACTGAAAGCCTTTGTTAAAACCATCTTTGGTAAAAGGTTTCCCTTCTTTACAGAAGAGGAGGAAAATGACACTGCTTTCCCTGGGGCTTATGGCCATGCAGCCTAGAATACACAGAACTTCCTCTGCTTCTGGCAGAAAATAGTCAAGAGTATGCATGACAGGGCTGTGTCCTATATGGACTACATTAATTCTGCATGTGTCTCATCTTGAGCTAAGTCTGGCCTTACCTACCTTTATCTAGGGGATGAAAGAATAGGACTTCTTTTTATCAAAAATCCCCCCACAAACCCAAAACCCCAACAAAAAACTTGACTAAACAAAAAAACCCCCACAAAATCCAACCAACCAAGCAAAATGAGAAAAACTGTGCTCAGACAAGATGAATGTTTTAAATTGTTTCCAACATTTTGATGCAAAATCATATCCTGTAATGTTTATTTTATTACTATTGTCATGTGTTGTTGTTAGTGCCATTGTTTTCAGTCAAATCTGAGTTTCAGTCAAATGTGAGTTTGTTTAGGTTTTATTTTCAGAAGCATGTTTTACCTTGGGACTGTAATTTGAAATAGGTTTTATTTTCTTTGGTCTGATTTGCTAGTATACTGCCCTTTGATAAGGATGAAATGAGCTCAGGAGGGGCTTGGTTCATGTGTCAAGGACACAGATTTTAGGACTGGCCTTAAATTAGAGGATTAACTTGACAGGCTACACATTGTGTCCCTTCTCTCTGCCCTCACATTCTGCTTGTGTGAGCAGAGCGATTGGTGCAGAGGAGCTGATGGATGCATGGAGCACATTTCAGGTGCCCTGCCTTGAACTGTTTCCAATCTGGGCCTCCAGGCTCATCCTCATAACTTGTCACAATGCAGCAGATGCACCACTGGAGTGGCTCTTCCAGTTTAGTTTGTGAGCCCTGAGGCTGTTTGAAGTGCAAACCAAAGGATGCTAAGTGAGATGATGGTGGCATTTGCTTCCAAAGCTTGCTTCTGATTTGAAACACAAAATTAGAGGAGCCGAACTCAATTTCTTGTGCTCAGTGATATCTGACACATTGGCCTCTATATGAATATCCCTTGCATAATTAAATCTTCAGAAATGCAGCTGTGGTCTCATGCAAACTTAGGCATTTTTGACCTTTACACAGCTAAAAAAACAACCTGAAAACCAAAACCTAAGTACTTTAAGAATTCATGAGCAAAGTACATTAAAACTGTGTGAATGGCAGTCCACCCCACGTTTCAGGTCACCTGGAGCAAGTATCTTGCATTTTCATCTGTTCAAAATGTGGACTTATTTTTCCATATTCAGTAGCCTTTAGCAGTAATTTTTCAAAGCCCCGTGCTATCTACAGTGTCAGCTACTCCCTTTACCTGGCCTGGATTCTTTCCCACTTGCATTACACCTGTGTTTCTACAGGCATTCTACTTTTTCCCTGTTTTGCCTTGTCACCTGTAAAATATTCACTTATTTTCTGAGATAAAAGCACAATTGATAACAGGATGATGTGTCTATCCACCTCAGCCCAGCTCAGATTTGGGAGCATAATATATCTATTAAATTCAGGATTACCTTAATCTATCAACCACTGGTGTAGGTAGAGCTACAAGTCCAAAGAATGTAGTTCTATATTAGCCCTATTTTTCTACATCTGTATGTTTATAAGAAAACTATAGTCAAATGTGCTTGATGCTTCTAGTGTGTTAAATATGTACAACAAACAACAATTAATGAGCTTTAAAACTGTGATGCTTGTTCGATCCACTCAGAGTTCTTGAATGTGAGCCAACATTAATTCAAGCTCAGTTGATCCTAATAAGTAACTAAGACCCCATTTCATAAACATGCAATTCTAGCTTGTTATTTCTGGCACTGCCATTAAGGAAAAGTCTCTACCCTCAGAATGACAGAATTAAGGGATTAGGGATAAACTGAAAATTGTGAATAATTCACAATTTCTTCCCTCCTCTCGTCCCCACCAAAGGCAACTCTAGAGGGGCTCAATAACTTCTCTTGGTTATGCACCTTTTCTTCAGGGAGTTTTGCACAGGAGTGAGACCTGCCAGTACAATGAGATTTGCTCACATGAGTGGAGTCTGTAGGACCGAGTGCAGCACCTGATACTTTCTCTTGTCATCATAGGTTCACTAGAACAAAGCACCAATGCCTGCACTAAGAAGTACTACTTACAGCTATCCATCCTGAAGGGGAACTTTAGTGCCTCCTTAATGTGTGTTGCCCTAACGATATGTGTGTATTTTCAAAGTAAATTTATGGCATTTCAAAAGAAATCAATGACATTTTTTACTAAGATGCAATCAGGGTCACTCCTTACCCTGGCCCTTCAGGTAATGTAGAGCATATGCTATACTTGTTCCTGAAATAGATCTTCTCTTCAAATTTCCTGATTTTGCAGAAGATATTTTATAAAGATCCTGCTGAATATGAGAAGCTTTGCAAAAAATTAGCAGGAGATGCATTTTGCTACATAAAATCCAGTAAAGTAGGAGTTCACATTAAAGCAACATAGACTGCACAACAATTGTGTTTCTCAGTGCAGGCATTTTTTACTCAACCTTTATCTCTGCTGTGCCACTGGGTTTCAAGCAGCTGTTGAAGCCCTAGAGCTGTATTTCCAGGACATCCTTTCATGTGCTTGTCCTGCACCCAGTCACAGGTTCAGTCACTCTGAACTTGTATGCTCTGTGGTGATGTGGAAGAGAGTAAGAGTTCAGGAAACACTTTGCCTCTCTCCTACAGTGAGAATTACTTGCATTCCTCAGGTCTGTGTTGCTAATACACTCTTTTTCTCAGAGGCTGAGCTTTCTTGCTGATGCTAAAATGTTTGTGTAATGCTGAGGTATTGTTGCCAAAATAATAATAAAAAAATTTAGTTAAATTAAAAATTGGGATATTAATAGCCTTATATACTTGCTGTCTTTGTTCAGTGCTAGTGAATGGCTGTGCTGTTGGTACCACTCATTAATATTTCTCTAGTGGTTGTTGATGTTATTATTATTAAAGGTTTTCTTTTTCTTCATGTGCAAATATTATTTTTAACAAAGCATGTGGGGAAAATGCTGTGCACACAGCTGTGTGAGGAACGAATTCAGAAAAGGCCAGATTGGTTTGTAAGAGAAATCAGGTGTGTTGCCATCAAGTTGTGGGTCAGTAGCAGGGCACCAAGTGACTTGGCTTTCTTGAAAAACAGAGTAAGGCTTTTAGTTTCCAAACAGAATGGGGGAATGCTTGCAACCCACAGAGACTGGAGTCTCTCCAGACCTATCTAATATAATGAGAGAATTCTTTGTGAAATGCATAAAATGATGACATTTTAGTGGTGAGTGAAATACTTGATTACTTTTTCCATAAGCTAAAATAATTGGAATGCTCTTATGCAATCCTGTTCCTGGTGAGGATTAGGAATGTGTAACCTCACCATATATATTCCTGGGAGATATCTCTGGGTTGGAAAGTGTTACTTAAGCCTCAAGGAAAAGTTACAGACTTGTTCATCTAAGAAAACATCCAGAAGCTGAATTCAGAGTCATGGTCACAAGTCTGGGGAGAGAAAAGTTGGTCTAGGCAAGGTTTACCGAGTTCCTTGGCGGCCACTGACTGTACCTGACTTAATCTGGCTTGTCCATGTGGCTGTTTGTAGAAGGAGAGAAAGGACACAATGCCTGCTGGCACCTGGGGATGGGGCAACACACCCCTGGTCCAGGGGAGTGAAGTTTGGTGCAGTCTGGATGGACTGGCTGTCAAAAGGACAGCTGGGCCCTGAGCTGCCTCTTCATCCTACTTCAGCACATCCTGTTCCCTGCCACCATCCTGAGAGGAGTCCACATCCCTGCTGGGTGCTCCTGGGGCTGCTGTAATTTCTCCTCAAGTTTGGACATGGAAGATTAAGTGAATCATCCTCAAGGGATTTTGGTATTTTGCAACACAGCGGGGGTTTTTAAAATTGCGTAGTATCTCTGACTAGCAAGGGCTAGCATGATCTTTCACAGAAAATCTGTTCTGGTAGATTGAGAGGCAGGATTTAGCATTTCAGAAGAGTGAAGAAAAATGACAGTCTATTAAAATGGCATTGAGGACATGTATGCTCCTGCAGTAATAGGAGTACTCCTGGGTACTGTGTAAGGGCTTGTATTTCATGTATGGACATTGCTCTGTCATGGTTTAGCATCACTGACATAAGCCATAGCCAATCAGAGAAAAAAAGGATAATCTCTGCCCTGTGGAAATGGCAACTGGACATCCAGGAGGAATCTCCTAGGCTGAGATTCCCAGTACACAGGAAATTGCACTGTCATGTGGAACAGGAATAGACAGGCATTGGGTGGTACCAGTTTGAATAATCTGGAGTCACTTTAAATGTAGACCCAATCTCTCTCCTCCCAGTAACATCCTACTCCTGTTAGCAGAGGATTATGTGTACTTAGTCTCTGAGGACAGATTGCTCAGCATGGCTGTTTTATCAGACTCAGTGGACACTTATTTTATATTTCATATTGCCTAAATAGAGAAAGTTTATTAAAAATTAGTTTGCAAGTGGATTATGTTAACACAATATTTTGTGGGGACACACAGTACTCAGAATGGCTGTTTCTAATGGAAAAACATTTGAGCATTTAAAGCTGGACCAGTTTCATTGAGGAATTAGACCATGAATAGTCTGGTGCAAAGGAGTTAATATCTATAAGAGATTGAAAGACTGGAAAGGGCTGATAGAAGTTATCTATTGACTGAAGATGAGCCAGGCTACGTCATGCCTGTTCACCAAATTAATTATTTGTTTCAATATTTATAAAAGTGAATAGGAAACAGATGGAAGGAATGAAGATGCTTGTTAGGTTTCTGTCATGGAGAAAGGAGAAAGAGTGGAAATCAGAATCTCACCATAAGAGAGGAACAGGAAATTAAAACATCAGACAACTGACAAAACTACAGGACCACACACAAAAATAAAGTTTCCCCATAGGATCTCCAAGACATTTTAAATTTAAGTCTTTTCTCTTTTGCCACCCAGAAATCTGAATAAAGTGGTGTATTTTTGGTTTTTTATTTTTGTTTTTAAAGAGGAAAGTCTAAACTCAACTCTTCAACCCAGTTGTTAGAATACTATATATTGAAAAATTTTTTTGAAACATCTTTGAGTAGTCTGGGAAAGTCCTACTGAGATATCTAATGAAAAGATAGAAAAGAGCAGAGACAGGAATTGCTGATTTGTGTATTGAGTATCCACTTCCTTGTCCTTGGCAGGAAGAATTCATAGTCTTTATTCTGCAAAGACTGGTGGTGTGCCTGGTAAAAACTCTGCAGGCTTTTATCAGGGAACTCAGGGTTATGTTTGTCCTCTGTTGCCCTCTGCACTTACCAAGGGCACCTGGGGCTTGTGGTCTGTCCTTGAATTTGGCTGCAATGAAGTTAACTTCCCCTGATGTGCAAGATATGGGCAAGGGAGTCCTGCTAGCTTGAGGAGCATCCTTACAATATATGTTCCACCTAGAATTTTGGAGCGGGAGAGGATGAAAATAAAGGGGTAAAAAGATCAGGAGTTTTCATATTGAACAGGTTTGGTGGAATTGTGCCAGTTGTGTTACCTGAGGGTCAGGGATCCTGAATTCATGTGGGATTCTGATAGCCCACCTGCAGCCAGTACACAGCAATATATTCTCCATGCATGCCAGTAGAAGAAAGAGATGGAAAAGCCAAGTTGCACTTCACAGAAATCTGTTTGTGCTGTACCATTACCTGAATCAGCTGGATTTGGAAAGAGGCCGAGAATCCAGAGAGACTTACTGGTCTCTTCCCCTATCAAAATTGCTTTAAGTTTTCAGTACCCTTGGGAAGACAGGGAGATATGTGCTTTGTCCAGTACCCTTCCCAGATGGAAGAGTTTGCTGTCACTCTAATAATCTTTGCTTCTTTAGCTGCCCCTTGCTTTTATCTCTTCATATTCAGCAGTCATCCCTAAGGGCTGTCTGCTGACTTTTCCTTCAACAGTACTTTCTGAGCCAATTGTGCTGCTCTGCTGAGATATGGGGTTTTATTCTTTCTTTGTGTCTTTTTTTTTCTCTCTTGTGGGGGGGTTTTCTATGTCTCACTTTGCCTCACAAGCTATGGACTCTGAATGCCTGCCTTATTTGGAGAAGAGCGTAGGCTTTTCAGTTGGCTTAACATCCCAGTAAGTTTCCTACTCTCCTCTGACCTGCTTCTGCCTTGCCAGTCTTTGTATTGAACTTTTTTCCTCTCTTTCATTGTGTAATTTCACTCATCCCTCTTCTCTCCCAAAACAGAATAAAAAATTTTGGTAGCTGTTGCTAAGCATTGCCCAGTCCTTCTGCTGGTGTTTGATGTTCACCCCAGGGTTAAGGATTTTGCAAGTTCCTATTTACACCACGTCAGCAGATGCTGCTGCAAGGATCATCCTGTAACTTGTAAAACAGCTTTTTTGGACAGATCTGCCTCAGAAGACTGTTGCTCATTGCATTTTATCATAGATTGGCAAATCCAACCCTTTTTAAGCAGGCTCTATAGTCAGTCCCTGAGAAATAGTCTGTTCTGTCTTCAGCTTCCAAGAGTGGGCTGTTTTGGTTAGTATTGCTGAATAGAAGTGTAATTTTAGATGTAAATGCTGATCCTTCAGTTGGATCAATGAGACCAAGGTTAAGCCTTTTAGATCAACTGCAGACCACAATCTAGCAGAAAGATGACCTTGCAGCCAACTCTTTCTCCAGCTAGCAGCAGGCACAAGAACAAAGTGAAGAGCTGAGCTTGGCATGATAAAGTCCTTGGCCAATGACAATAAAGTACCTGCAAAGAAAATGGGTTTTGTGATTTTCCCTGTATTTGCTTTCAAAGGAGAAGCATTGGAAGGAGAGCTGTAATAATGCAAATCACCAGTGCAGCAGTTCAGGAACAAGCAGAGTGACAGATGCATTCATACTTTATTTGTCCAGTGACGTAAAAGGGGAATTTTCTGTACAGGCATGGTTTTTAGGGCACTTGTACACAGGTACTGTGGGAGCAGCAAATATATTTGGTTTTAGCTGGGTGCTAAAGGAGGAGTTAGCACTTTGCCTTTGGCATTTCTGCTTTCCTCCAAACACTGGGAGTTTTACCGTGTGCTTTCTTTGACAGGTAGGTATCTCAGGAACCTGTTGCTTCCCAAAGATCAGAATGGAGCTTGTCTGAACTTGTCAACTTGTCTGAAGTCACCATTTACTGGGCATGTGAGGAAATCAACGATATTCATGCAAGGGATGTTAGGAACCTGTGTCCTTGCTGTTCCCTGAGTGAAATGAGACTGTCAGGAAGAAGGGTACAAAGGAGGTTTGTTGTACAGTTTTCATCTGCTCTTCTGACACTGCTTCTGATAAAGGCAGATCTAAATTCATCCCAGGGGCTACTCCAAAGATGAGTTGTATTTGGTCCATTGAATTTGTGACTTAAAGGCTAAAAGAAGACATACATGTTACAGAGGTGTTGCCTGTGACTGACTGAAGAATAAAAAGAATTTATTGTCCCCCAGAGAATCACAGAAGGGGTAAGGTTGGAGGGGACCTCAGTGGGTCATCTTGTCCAACTTCCCTGTTCAAGCAGGGTCATCCTAACGCACAGTACACAAAACTGCATCCAAACTTATTTTTTCAAGGATCTGGCTGAAGCAAAGGGACAGCCTGGAATAAATGTCAAAGGTATTTTCTTCCTTTCCTGTCCTCTCCACTTAACTAAAACCAGACATGCGTTTCCCTGCCATCCTTCCTGGCTGTCTCCTCACCATCGTGCTGCTGCTACTCACAGAGAATTGTCACTGTGATGGACAGGACACAGTGGCCTGTTCACCACAGTGAACAGGAGTGACCTGGTAAGGCCCAGTCTGGTGGAGGAGAAACAAGCTGGAATACAGGGAAGGAGAAGGCTCAGCATCAGCGCAGTGTCCAAGGAACTGATGCCTTTTTCAGAGCTGTGCTTATCCTGACTCTCAAAGCAAGCCTTTCACAGTGCTTCCTTCACCTGCAAGCTGTGCAAATCCCAGTCTCTGGTGGGCTGCCTCCCTTTGCATCAGTCCCCACGTTACCACACAGCCACTGCTGTCTGTGTGGTCCTTGGAATTCACATGGCTTGGTGGCAACCAGTAGGGAGGGAAAATAACGTGTTTTATTTATTTAGAGTCAAGCACAGTTTAAAGTCCATTCTAAATAAATAAAAACTCTTAGCCAGATTTATATAAATAAAAAAGCAGATTTTCCCCTCTCTTTTGGCTGCTGTTGAACAGCATCAGTTTCAAGACCACACAAGGAGCTATGTCGACAGCTCAGTAATGTGCAGAGGTGGGAGGGGTTGGAAGGACCTTGATAACTTGCTTTGGGTTTCTAATGCAGGGAATTTCCCTGTGGATGTTGAGGAGTAGTCCTGACACTGGGGTGTGTTAAAAAGTTAGAAGAAAAGTGTGAATAACTTAGGTCTTTAATAGAGGAATATTTCTGTAAAAGACCAGTTTTTCTTCAGATGTTTCATCCACTCTCCCAAAGCATCTGTGCAAATGGTAGGGTTAGTTAGCACAGGTGAGCACTATTTTCTCTGTCTCTTAGTATAGCTTAGAGGTGGCAAAGCACCTGTAAAAAGCAGTGATTTCAGGAAGAAACATTTTATTCTTAGGAGGCTGATCACATTTGGCTTTTGGGGCTTGGGTCTGTGTTACACAGAGGTTCCCAGTTTCCATCAAATGGTTCTCCCACACAGGTGCTGACAGTGTCGTGTCTCCCGTTACAACCATCACTTAGGGGAAACTCCAAGCATGGTTTCTTTTTCTTGGGAATGAAATGTATTATGTCTGCAGAAGGTTTCAGATCTCTCCTCACTTGCAGACCTGCCAAGATATCAGGAAGGGTGACAAGCAGCTGCTGTGTGGAGCACCTGGATTTTGTTATCCAGATGAGAGATTATAACAGGCCTTAAATAGTTATCTTCTATAAATGAGTTCTCCTCGAGGCAGCATTTACTGTGTTTGTCATGGATGAGGATGGGCTGGAGAACATGATTCTGCTGGTTGCAAGATTAGGCATAGAACAAAAAGAGCCCAATTAATGATTGTTATTTTGTGGCTGGTCAGAGGCCACTACAGTTCTGACAAAGAAAATCAAAGAAACACTCTTGCAAAGCAAAGCTTTTCTCACAGTTCATTACCTCTTTCATATTCTGAACTTCCTTGTGCTGGCGGACAAAATGACCAACAGATGTTAGTTACATTGAGGAAAAATTTCAAAGAATAATTTTTTAAACATGTCCTTTTATAGCTTACTTTACCCACTTTATGCATGATATTTAAACTTATGTATGGTCATATATCCCACAATACTTTGGGTTGTCTTGTTTTGTTAGTAAAACATCAGCTCACTTTTCTCTTCCCACTTAATGACACAGCTGGGCTCACAGCTTGTCAAAGGCAATGGTGTCAGAACTCCTAAACATCTTCCCTAAACCTTTATCCTGAAGGAAGTTAGTACATCTCAAGGCTCTATTGCTCTGTGGTCCAGTTAGCAGTAAAATGACATTTTCTTTGCTCAGATGAAGTCATTAACTTTTACTTCTGCCTTGCCAACCTGCAGATGGTTGTTTCATCTACCAGAGACCTCTGATACAGCAAATGGTCTTTGTCCCAGCCCACTCAAGCCAGAGACATGGAGAGTTTCCCTCTTCAAGAACACCCCTCACCTCACTGTGAAGAGCAGACACTTTGAAAATGCCACTTAAGAATGATTATTCTATTTAGTTCTGATTTGTAGCAGCTAAGCAGCAATTTTTACTAGTTCTTAGTGGCTTTAAGGTATCCAAAGTGGGCACTTTGTGGTGCACCAGGCAGTGCTGTGTTAAATTTGGATCTTGATGATTTTAGAGTTCTATTCCAGCCTAAATGGTTTCTATGATTCTCTGATGCAGGAGCACAGATAGTGTGCAATAGGCTCATGTTGCCTTCCTGCATGAATTTCAGGGCCCCACAAGTTGTTCCATGCATAGGGGAATGAATTCCATTTTTATGTGTGCAAATTATTATTTCAGGAAATTGTGGTCCTTTTTGAAAACCTGAATATAGGAGAGCTAGGACAGATAGTGCAAAATACTTTCAAACATGATTTATATTGATTTTTTTTTCCTTCTTTTAAAAAAAGTTGTTGAATGCTTTCCACTATGAGTATATAACATCAGTGGCAATGGATTGTATGTATAAAGCAATAAACAGCTTTTTGAGTTTATTAAATACCCCAGCCTTGCAGATTAACCAGCCATAAGTTCATTTATTGTGTTGCAAGCTGAGTTGCAATGAAGGATATCACTTACTTATCACAGTAGTCTTAAGTAAACACACTAGAGGATATTCATTTTCACAGCAGAGAATGAAATTATTTATCTGATTTTTAACTCTCAATATTTTTCTTATTTTTAACTCCCAATAGTAATATGAGATGTTTAGGCCTTATATATAATTTTTTTGGTGAATTTTAATTCTTTTCTAAAAGCAATAGAGCTGAGAGAGAAAGCAGGTGGTACTACACCTCTTTTATTGGTGACTATGAAATATCATAGTGTCTGGCAAGAATGGGCTCCTGGAGAAATTCTGTGCAATATTACACAGAATAACAACAAATCTAAGTCTTGGGACCCTCAGAGAGATGGAGCTACTCTTCAATTTCATATATTTTACTGGAATTCAGTGTAAATGTTAGTTCTGAAGAATCAGAAAAATTTTAAGCAACAAAAACTAAAATCTTGTGGGAGACTGAGTTCTAGGAGAATAAGCATAATTATCTGTGTGTCTGTAGGCAGGCTAATCTGGTACTGATTCTGAACAAAAAATTTAAAATCTTCTTAGGATATACAATTAGCTAGAGATTAGAAAGTAATTGCTGTCAATGAAGATTGTATTTGTATCTGATTTCATATATTGTGGTAAAAATTAAATGTGACAACCAGCTGCTCACTTAATAAACTAGACTGAGATAATTAGGAGGAGATAAAAGCATTCTGTATTGCAAGGATTAAAAATGTTTTGTAAGAAGTATCTATAAAAAGGTTATCATCATCATAAGGGTAAAAAACGGATTTTTAATTGGGAAATCAGTTTGGCTAGGTGCTAGTCCAGTGATATACAATTGACATTTTTCCAGTTGTTTGTAAATAATTATAAAGTTATTGCTAAAAAAGTTATTTTGATATTTTGTTCTGGTAGGACCTTCTTGCAAACCATGGGGGACTGTTTGATATGGGTATGTTTAGAAGAACAGATGTTTTATCATAGACAGATGTGAGCACAACAGCCTGTATTTAAGAGGAAGAAGGGTCTCCATTGAAGATTTCTGGATACTAGAAATTATAATCCTGCAAGTTTCAGAGTTCCTTGTAGTCACCTAATTTAACATTTAGGCTTCTTTTAGGACCATGACTTCAGTATTGTGTGGGCAGGTGGGAGAACCCTGTATAGGCCTGGAGAGCTGATTATTCTTATAGATAAGACTGATGGGCTCTTTATTAGAAAAGCAGGTTAATTTCTGGTCTCTGTTAACAAAGAGGATCATAAACCAAGGAAATATGAGGAAAAAAATCCCAGAGATGCTCTAAGGGTCTAATAATAATAGAGATGTTTAAAACTCTCAAATACAGAGTGTATAACTCACATGTATAACACATAACATATACCTATATATATTATAATATTGGTGTTATAATAATATATATTATAACTGGTGTTATAATTTTATCTGTAAATATATGAACATTCTTATAAAGGAGTACATATGTATATGAGCCTGTGTGCTTGGGAGGTTTGTGGTAACAAAACCGTCTTCTAAATTACAATAGCATCCCAAAGCTCAGACACTTAAAAGAACAAATTAATTCTTCTATCAAGCTGTTGTAATTCAGCTTTCTCTACCTCACATAGTATTTCTGTGCTTAAAATGCAGCAGCATTTGGTGTGACTGGTACTGGTACAGCTCTAGCTCCAGACAAGCTTCACTGATCTCAGCTGCATAATGGACAGTAGGACTTGGCCCTCTAAAAGTTTAATGTGTTAGTCCTAAAATAATTTTAAAATGAATTTATGTAGTTTCTCCTCCTCCACACTGCCTGTAACCTGAGAGCATCCATGTGGCTAAGAATACAGACTTGTCTTCTCTAAATTGAAGACGTTCTGCTCATACCACTGGAGAAACAAACTCAAAAATAAGGCAACCAGATGTTAAAAAATGTTGAAAGTTCCTTTTTTTGGAAAGGTAGCTATGTTAAATAAACACTAAAATGCTATTTTTTCTGTATAACTATTAATTTTAATGTCACCCCAAGAGTTCATCCAAGGGTCTTTGGGTCACTTGGGAGAATGTACAGTATATTTTGGCTTCACAGCCTTCAACTTACTACAGAGGGCTAATTCTTCCAATTAATGAAATAAATGTTGCTGATGTAGATGGATTGACAAATTAATTCAAAAGCTGATTTGTTGAGGCAGGTGGCAAGTCTGATAGAGCTAGAACACATTAGGAGGCCTCCCCTGGCAAGAAAAGGAGCCCTTGGAAGAACAAGATATGGTGACCATTCACTCCCATTCACCTGGTGACATTTTTTCCATCCAAGCAGAACTGTGACAAAACTACAGAGTGTGAAGATTTTTTGTACCATAAGGCTTTCAACAGGGTTTTTTGTTTAGGGCAAAAGAAACCCATTCAGACAAGATACTCAGATAAGCTGAGGTGGCTGTAGACCAGGCCCGGTAGTCCCTGTTGGGCATATTGAAGGTTAATTTATGGTGCCTGCTAGGAAAGGTAATCATAAACCAAGAAAATATGAGCAAATAATTCGAAGGAAAGCCCTGAAGTTTATTGATACTTGCTCTACAATCAGATGCTGAAAAGCTTAACAGAGCAAGGAAGCTAATGGGAGAATTTCAAGGCTACAACTCTGTTTATGTGGGTTAAATACTCTTAGAAAGAACATGTTTTCCTTTTGAAAATACATTCCTTTGCCTTTGAGACAGCATTCTGAAGTAGCTGCATTTTAATCCAGTTCACAGCAGTTTATGAGAGCAGACACATTGCAGTGTTGATATCACAGAGGTGGATCAGCTCCATGGGTTAATGCATTTACGTGCTTCAGGAATGGTGGAGATGGGTTACTGCACACCTGAGACCTCTGTAGGGCATATTCATGGTCTGGCTACAATTTCTGAGCTTTACAGCTTTAGCTAACTATATGTGATAGCCTCTGTGTTTCCAGACAGGAAATCACACTCGCTGTCAGCTGCGCTGGATGTGGTGATGGAAGGCGTGTTCCTGCCTTCATAGCATCAGCCATAAAAGGGATCACAGAGGGAACTCTGAGGCTCTCAGCTGGTGCCCATCATGGTAACGTCAGAGGCTGTAAGGTGATACAGGATGTTGCACACAGCAGTAACCTGGATCTACCACAGCTGGCTGGAAATGCGCTGCCTGATGTGCCACAGCCAGAGCTCCCACACCGCAGTGCTCAGCCAGGGCTTTGCAGAGCACGAGGGTGCAGGTGGCAAACACAGGCATCCAGGTTGCTGGAGCTAAGCTGCTTTTCTTCCCCATGTGTTTGCTTGGTTGAGCCTGGTCAGCTCTCTACATTCTGTGCTGTGCTAGACTCCAAAGATAAAGATCACAGTTGGGCAAAAGGCAACCATCCCTGCAGTGGAATTAGCACCCATGGTCTTCAAGCCTAGCTCAGTGAGAATAATAACTCCAAGTCATGAAATTGAATTGCTTTGCTACTGTATGAGCTTTAATGTTAAATTTTTAATGTTAGCTGTGTGAGTGGACATCTGTGCAGAATTAGTTGACCCCCCAAATCCTAACTGGACATTACTCCATGGGGAAATATTGGACCTCAGCCTATGTAAATAGGAGGATTTTTTTCTTCCTGTTTATGCAGGGGAGCTTGTGGAGGCTGTTTTATTTTGTGTGAGCTCAAATAGGAGCTGTCAACCTGCAGAACAGTGTAATGTTATAGATGGCTGGCTGTTCACTGAACTCCAGAAGGCTGAATCACCTCTTTTAAAAATATCAGTTTTCATTATTAGTGAAATTTGACTTTTCTAAAGAAAAATGTCAGGAATATATGTAAGAAAATTAGTTATAATTTATGTTTGAGTAGCAGCTTAATCATAAAAACAATTATATTTGCAGTACATGTGGATAACCTCTTATAAAGTATTTTTTAGAGAGCCCAGGAGAGAAATGTAAGCAACACACCAATGCAAGAATTTTGTTATCCCTTCTCTTAGGAGAAAGGTAGGAAAAGAAAATAATTCGCTGTTTTGAGAGGAATCTATTTACCTTCCAAGAATTACTTATCAGAGATTGATTACTATCATTAGCCTATCTGCTGCTGCAGAGTGTTTGCCTTTTTAAAGAGAAAACAAATGTGGTGGTATATCTCAAGCACACGGCACATGAAGAGTATGGACTGGCATTAAAAAGACTGCTTTTCCGGGCTGAATTTATTGATTGATCTTAAGAAAGCAGTCAAGAAGGCATATTCACCAGAGAAGTTTGGGTTAATAATCTTTCTTTTTTATTATTTTTCTTTTTTTTTTTTAATTCTGAGACTGAATGAAACACAATCCCCTTTTTTTCCAGCCATGCTCTGTCTACAGATTGCTCCAGAATTTCCGTGCCTTCAACCTAATTTCTCTCTCTTTTTCTTCTTTTTCGCCATCCAAACACTTCCAAGAGCAAAGAGGATAGTTGCTGGGACATGATGAACGCTGTGAAAGGAAAAAATAAATTAACATTGAATGGGCTTCTCCTCCTCCCACTCTGCATACAGGAAGTCTTAAGGAGACCACAGGACACTATCAGTACTGCCTCCCAACACATTCTGTATCCCAAGAACCCTTCCTATGCATCTGCAACCTCCAATAACTTCACTTAAAATAAAATACCTTGTCTGGTGTTTCTTGTGTGAAATAATGGGTGGTGTTCTCTGGAAGGTGCAAATTGATGAATTCCCTCAGTTCCTCTTAACATCTGAGAGGACTGGGTTTGTAAGATGATTTTGGGGGGCTATTTAAGGACAGCCTACCTTAACTAATACCCAATGGATTCAACTATTGGTATCTACTGTGTTATACTCTTAAAAAAACTGATATATGCTTGGATATATGTGGTACCTTTATTGTCAAGGGTACCCTACAGATGTGGTTTCTATCTGGCCTACACAATAAAGAAGAAGTGTCAGTAAAATGTCAGCGCTTACTGCATTGTCATATCAGTGAATATTCTTTAGCAAATTAGAGGCTTAGGGTTATCTTACATTTTTCTGTTCAAGAAGCAGAAATGAGGAGTAATATGTGGAAGAATGCTGTCATGGACAGGGCAGGCAGCTACCCTTGGCTGGAACTGTCTTGTGTGACCTCCCTCAGCTTCACCAGAGGACTCTGAGAAACCTGCCCAGCTGACAAAAAGGTGAGTGTAAAGTTCAATGTGCAAAGATGAGATTTATTTCTGAACTTTGAAGTGACAATTTGTTTTGCTGTGATTAACGAGGAAAGAATCTCCTGATGTTTGTGGCTGAGAGAGTAGAGGGATAGCACTTTAGCTGTACTGTGGTAATATTTGTAGTTTGTCTTGTACAAGAGAAAATATCTGTGTTTAGATCTCACTGAAAGCAGCCAGAAAACTCTTGTCACTAAGTTGCATTAGCTTTGATCTGGTGTACTTGATTATGGGTTTTTTGTTTATTACAGGCTCCCAGTTCTCCTTCTTTACTCTAAAAACTATACTCAGAATATTGAATCACTTCTCTCCATATCAGTGAATCTGCTTATTGACATCCTGTTAGAGGTCTGTGCAAATAGTCTTCAAAAAGGAATAAATGAAAGACACCGGTGAAAAGCAAAGTTTGACCAGAGGGCAAAGTTCTGTCAAAAACACTTTATCTTTCTTTGTTACTGAGACATGACCAGATGTTTGTTTATAATGAAATGCCTGCATTGGGATTTTTCAAAGCCCAGATGAAGAAAACTGTATCTAATTGCTTCTAGGAGTGCAGTCATGTCCTTGCTGCAACCTGGGTCAATGTGTCCTCAAATCCTGTATCTGGAGATTCTGGGAGTGGAATAAAAGCGTCTATGGTTTTGCTGAAAGGAGATAGGGCTGTCAGTGCAGGCACACACTAAACATCTGCTCTGCCTGAGCCCTGTGGTTTAACTAGATTAAAATGCCACATTAAAATGATCATCAGTCAATCAGAACACTTCCTCACTCTGAGGAACATAACATCACGCTCAGTGCTGCAGCTTCCAGGGAAGCCAGTGTGTCGTGCTAGGGAAAAAATCAGAACAGTGAAAAGTTTCACAGTTGTGGTTTGTTTGGCCTGCGTGACATCATAGACTAATGTTTGACCTAGGATCAAACAACTTGGAATTTGTTCTCCTAAATTATTTTAAATCTAGCTAACTATTTGGAGAATTAATTTTGATTATTTTAATCTTGGTTATTAACTCTAGCTAGCAAAATGAAATATAATTCATGTTCTAGCTTTGGGAGAGTTTCCAATCAATATAGCTGTATCACAGACCAAAAATTTGTGTTGTTTCAGTGGCACAGAGATTATTTTCCTTTTATTAAAACCTCTGGATAGCTATTTAAGACTACAAGTCTTATAAATTACAGAAATAGGAATTGCCAGGAAAGCTCTGTTTTATTAATAAAAAGAAAGGCAATACAAAAGAAAAAGTGACCCAGAAAAATGAACATAACCCCCTTCAGTTGGCTTTTAACTGTGAGCTAGTTGTCTATGGCAAAAGATTATTTCTATAAGCAATATACAGTTTGCTAAAAATTATGTAAATGTTGGTCTGAGGTACCTTATGTGGTGATTTGCAAGGCCTTTTGCTGTATAGATTTTGAATTACTTAGAATTAAATTCCTTCTTGCATTTATTAAAGCATTTAACCAATTTAGTTTTGGCTTTTTTTGTGAAGTAGAGAAGGTAGAAATGTTTTTTTTCTTTTGCACAGTTCATGTAGCAATATAATTTCTGAAGTCTATTTAATGTAGATCATTTAATATCTATTTAATGTACTCATCATTGCTGAAGCACAGTGTTAATGAAAAAAGGATCTATAAATCAAAGTACAGCAAGTTGATGTCCACTTTCAAAAACACCCACTGCACGTTGAGGAAGCATCTGGTGGAATTTGGGTGTTTCTTTGTCAATTAATTTCATAGCCAAATGTGCAAACGAGCTTACTACAAGTATTTCACACTTTTTGTTGATGGAAGTTACAGATATGAATTGAGAGACTGGAATCAAGGGACAGATGATGGCTTTTTGGAGCCTGAAGTATGTTATATCCTAAGGATCCGGGGTGTTTCTCCTGGCCCCCTTCTCATTCCTTCCCTCTCACAGCCCTGGAGCTGCAGTGGGAGGAAGGCTTCGCTCTTGGGAAGCATCTGTGGGCCTTTTCCTTTTGCAGACAGAGGATTTCTTGGAAGATCAGACAGCTGTGCTCCAAATGCTTGGCTTGGCCTGGCCTGCTGCACCTTTTTCTGAATAATATTTGACCACTCCTTTATAGGGATGGTGCTGAAAGAATCCTTGCAGTGACAGCTCTCACTGAGATGGATGAATGTTCATATTGCAGGCATTAAAAAGAACACACTACATTGGATAAATGCCATGTTGTCAAATTAAAAAAAAAAAAGTGCTAGACTAATTTGAAAAACTAAAAAAAAAAAATTGATAATCCAGTATTATCAGATGATATCATGATTATGGATGGTAAGAACAGCGTTTAGGTGTCTGCACATTAACCTCTTCTACCTGTAGCCACCCCAAAAAGTCACATTTACAGGCAACTACATCATTCTGTGTAAAGTTCTGAGGAGGAAAGCTCTGTTCCTCAAGGGAAGATGATGAATAATGCACAGTAAAGTTACTCCTGAGCTTGCCTTGTGATACCTTCTCTATGCTGTCACACCATGAATTTCTGAAATTCTCAACTATCAGTGTTTTACTGACACTTGAGAATTTCAGAAAAGCGTGCAGTAATTACAGTGTATTATCATCTGCATTTCTGATACAGGCTCTCATCAAATGCCTCCTAAACAATTTCTTGTTTTTTTCCTTTAAGTGTTGCTGCAAATAACATCATTTGTATGTCAACTTCAGTTGGATATGGTAACACCTTGTAAAGTACTTTAACATGACAGAAATACTTAAATAAAATTTGGGATTGGTTTCAGAGATCTTCCCCTTAGGAGACTGCAGTAAATTTAGCCTTCAGATTGACACCCTTTTCTCTGTATGGATTTAGTTTTCCAGGGTTAACATATCTTCATGGTGCAGTTTAATAGCTTTAAAAGCTTTACAATAGTGCTATACATCTACAGTGACTTTCCCTAGACTTTGGAAAGTACATGGATTTACAATTAAGCATCAGGTATTCTCTAGTCTGTCACATATTTGGGTTTGTTTTATCCATTAACAAGCAATAAAATCTCCAGTATTCAATCTTTCTCACTATTTATATCTTATTTTCATCCCAAACTTTCACCTTTGGCTTTGGCTTTTTTTCATTTGAGCCAGTTAATTTACAACCACTAAATAGAAATGCTGCCACTCTTGCTTCACAGCTCAGCAGACAGGGAGTGGTGGATCACTGTGCTGGGCCATGCTTATTCAGACTCTGCTGCTTGTGCCATTTGTTAAAACTGAGCTCTGTCCATCATACCCCTAAAATCCTTCTGAATAAAGACTGTCCAGTAAGGCCAGGCTCTCAAAATGGTTGTGAATACTACAGGTTTTTTATAGTTCTCTCTATCCAACCATTTAAGCACAAGTGATTTTCACAATATCTTTCTTTAACCCAACATAACCCAGTACTCTCCAACCTGATGTAATCCTTCAAATCCTGAACAGGACTTAGAACTCTCAAGTGATTCACTGACATGTCATGTATTTTCAAGCCCAAAACAGAAACTTTGTTTGAAAAACACCTAAAATAATAAAAGTGAAGAAAAGAAGATACTAGAACAGAATAGATTCTGCCCACACTGTTCAGAAATATGCGCATGGAATGCATGACTCCTAACCAAATATCTGCACCATTTCTTCTCCCAAGGTTCCAACTAACCCTGGATGGATAGACATGCATAATGCAGGGATGACTTATGAGTGCAGATGGCATTTATCCTGACAAGGCAGGAAAGGGAAAGGACCTCTCCTGTTAGGGACTGTGGTGATTAGAATGTTTGATGGTTACAGGGAATGGCAGCCTTTGCCACAGCCCATTGTGTAATGGGCAAACTTGGTTTGCAGCCAGTTAGAAACTCTCTAGAATGAAGCAGATCTTTAACACTATCTCCTTTGCCCTGAGCAATTGCAGGTGGCAGCCACATTGGTATCAAGGAGAAAAAGCTGAGAGAGAAATAGGAGTCTGAAAGCGGTTCTAGGGAACCATAACTCAGAGTTTGCTGGGCAGACCACAGAAGGAAATTTCTGGAGAAAAATCAGGATGCTGGTGTGAATATTTTGGTGAATCTAAATTCTTGCAAAAAAAAGGCAGAATATCCCAAGGCAGGTGAAGCCAAAGCTTGTAATTTGTTTTTTTGGCAATCTTGAGTCTCAGTGATGCCACACATTTGGAAGGAGGGGTAGGAACTGGAGAAACTCCCATCACCTGGAGAGAGTTTGGAAAATGTTCATGGAGAGTGCAGAGCAGGCAGAAGGGGGAGTGATAAAAGTGGCATGAAACAAGGGGAATTCCTCAGGGAGCACTGAACACTATGCAAGGAGATAAATTAATCTGGAAACAGTTTTCTAAATGTTATCTTAGGGTATAACCAGGGCAAGAATTGAATACAAAGCCAAGAACTGCTATCCAGCCAAACTGTATAGCTCCATAAAACATGATGCAGGAGCCTCCTCTGAGGCTGAAGTACAAAACTTCTAAACAAAGCAGAACACAGGCTGAGAAATACCACTCTGTGTTTATTTGTGGGGCAGTTTTAGAGGAACACTTTCAGTTTAGGTGTGGAGAGTATGGAGATGGAATCAACAGACTGGCTGTCCTTTCAGGAAAGGCTGGAGATTACAACAGGTGAGGTGTATGCACAAGGGTTTCTTGGCATATATGGGTAAAAAGTTGATGATGACAAAATTTCTAATTGCATTTGGGGGAAGAAACCAAAACTATGGACCAAAACTATGCCAACCACATCAAAAGGGTATCCTGGCTGGGAACATAGAGGACTTAACCTACTGTAGCTTTTGAACCCATCTTTCAGGAAACAGGAATGTTCCCTGTGGGGTAAGAAGTTGTCTGAGGACTACCTTTGGAGGTAAGTGTGCTCCTCAGAGACCAAGTAGCCAAACTGTGCTGTCATGGTGACAAATTTGTGTTCCACTGGCCAAGGAAATGGGGTAATTTGGCTTGTTTGCATGGGGTGAAGTTTTCTGAGGTCCAGCCTTGCTCAGAGGACTTCTCCTGAGAGCTGAATAGGGCTTTTAGGCTTTTCCATCAGCTTAGTTTCACCTGAAGAACTTCTGCTGGCCCCACAGTGCTCCCATAGAGAAATATCACCTGACACCCGCTCCTGTGCCCATTGGGTGGGAGCAACATTCCATGGAGGAAGGGATGAGGCATGTTGGACCACAGCAGAGCAGCTGGATTTNAGGTCCAGCCTTGCTCAGAGGACTGCTCCTGAGAGCTGAGTATGGCTTTTAGGCTTTTCCATCAGTTTGGTTTCACCTGAAGAACTTCTGTTCGCCCCACAGTTCTTCCATACAGAAATATCACCTGACACCCGCTCCTGTGCCCATTGGGTGGGAGCAACATTCCATGGAGGAAGGGATGAGGCATGTTGGACCACAGCAGAGCAGCTGGATTTTCTCCCTGCCTCCCTCCTTCCCTCCCTCCCTCTGCACAGGGAGTGCAACACAGCTGGCCTCGGTGTCCCTGTGGAGCAACCTCAGCCTTCAGGACTGGGAATTTCCAGGTTACAGTAAGTTCAATTCGAGTGAAGGTTCATCTCAAGCTGCTGATGAACTGGCAACCACTGCCTTGATGACCTGTTGGTGATTATCCTACTGAGAGTTTTATTTAGTTTTATTTTTGCCAGTTGATATTTGCTGTCCCAGGGGCAGGGCATTGCATTGCATACTCTGCATGCAACGTTGTGGTTGTTTTGCAACTTTGTAAATAAAGGTAAGTTATTTCTCTCAAATCCCTAGCTATTAGAATTCATTTTTACTGCTTCATGCACTTGCTACAAATCCCTTGGTTTTTGAAGTCCCCATTTCTGTTCTCAAACATCAATCTCTATTTAAAAGTATTATTAGAGTTCATTAACTGTAAGAAAAGTAAATATTGGTTTTGCTGAGTAAAGAACTGCCCCTAAACAAAGCAGATAGATTACTTTCAATGATGGATTCAAGGACTTTCAGGGCCTACTTGGTCTCTCTCTTTACTATTATCAAAGTTGTAATTTTGTTATCAAGACTGGCACTTTCTTCTCACAGAAAAACTTTATTGCAAGGCTGACCTGCCTAACACCTTCCTATTAGTAACAGAAACAAATAAGAGTTGATTGTTCAGCTGCTGTCATTTAAAAAGACTAAATCAACCTGCCACAAAAGAATAAATCCCTCTGGTAACTTTATCCATTTGCCCTTGGTGGTGACACTGTGGATACCACCCTGGTTGAACTATATATTAGTTCCTAGAGAAGTACTTGGAAATATATAGCTCTGCACAATGTTGTGATTGAAAAAAATTAAATAGCTATGCATGGTTCAGTTCTAATTGCTTTGCACAATTTAGTGCCATTTTGCTTTTCTTTCCAAATGGGTTTATTCTGCTGCTCTGTGTATAGCTGTTATATAATATGGCAGCACTGCCTATATACAGGCAGCCCTGTTTTGCCTAATGATGTGTCATTATTTTTATTTTATGTTTTGACCACATTTTTAAAAGACTTATCCAATCAAATGTCCCACTCTGGGTGTCTGCTTATCTGGAGTCCTACAAAGAATGCAGTAACCTCTCAGATGAGTTAAGAACTTGATTTTAAGCTTATTCATTAAGGCTATCTTTCTTTTATCAAGTCTTGGAATCAAGACTCTACATATTCTTTGGATTGGAGAAGCTTTAAAAGATGCCATGAAATATGTACTTTTTAAAATTTATATTGTAGCATCCACTGGGATTGACTTTTTTTAAATTTTGCATACAATTCTTCTATGTGTTTCTAAATATTAAAGTCCATATACTGCTTATCTGTGAAGAGCTGCTGTTCTGAAACCTAAGGAAGAATGGCTGAACAATCACCGGACTGGAACTTCCATTTAGTTTAAAATTGCTCTTTTGTTTTATACAACTGACATAATTTTATCATCACATTTTGCTCTTAGTACATTCCTCACATAAATCCTGCATATAGTATGACTGTATTCGAGACTAATTGAAAAAAATAATCTAAAAGAATTGTTAATATTATTGATATCTATAAATAACCCAGAGACTAAATCATCTGCTTCTTATCAAGGTAAATTATCATACTGCTAATAGGGATGGTAAAAAAAGTTAGTTATGATGTAATTCAGAATCTGTCTGTATCTATTTTAATTCAGAATGTCTGTCTATCTATCTATCTATCTATCTATCTATCTATCTATCTATCTATCTATCTATCTATCTATCTATTTCCCAAAGCTTTTCTTCCAACTAATTAGAGGAATGCTTTGGTTGGTGAATTTTGCATCTGGTTATTTTAAGGTTTCTGTGCTGTTTTTATATTGATATGAATGAAAACAGAGTCAAACTGGGATTTAAAGGAGGCAACACAAAAAGGGTCAAATTGTTTAAAAGCTTAGAAAAAACACTTGCAATATTTTTTAAGGTTTGTATAGACTTGTATGTGCAAAAGGCTGGAATACAAATACAATCACACATTTCCCATATGCCAAAATGTGTTCTAGTAAATATTACAATGCTTTTGGGAGACTTACTGGAAACACAATCCCAGATGAGGGAAGTATATGGGAATAACTGTATTGTCAGACTTTCAGGATATGAATGGTTCAATGGAACAGAATGAACAGCAGAGAGAAGCAATTTTCTATTAAAAAGTAAATTTAAAATAAAATCAGTCTTCTCAGTGGGAAAATTATAGACAAACAGAGACCAAGGAAAAAGAAAATAAAGAAAAATAAATTAGGACAAACTGAAGAAAAACAATTGATGGTTGATAGGAAGCAGAGACTGAAACTGTTTTTACATTTCACTTGGTGGTATTACATGATGTTCTTCATTCCAGGGCAAGCAGGCTTTAGAAAGTCTGCAGGAGATATGAGGAGTTTCTAGATGTTGGAGTCCTTTGTATGTATGTCAGTCTCCAGGTAGCTGTAGATGCAAATTTTTGAATCATCCTAACTTTCAGCATATTTCTATCCCAAAGATACTGTCTTATTATTCAAGAATTAGAGTCTTACACAAACTGATTTCTAATTACCTATCAATATACTGATTATAGAATATTATACTGTTGTTAGGACAGGTATTTCTTAAAATTAAGAGAGCCAGTAGAAATTTTGTCTCTGTAGCCCATTTTGATTAGTCCTGCAAAAAGTTTGGGACTGATTATTCAAACATCAGCTAAGATGGTCAGATCCTGACTGCTTTCTGTGGAGGTAGAGAATCCACTGAAGGTTATTTTACGAGAGCTGAAAAAAGAAGCTTTGAATTTGGAAACAATAATAGGATATAGAATGAAAGAGTTAACTCCTACAATTTCACTGCTATTTTTCTGTTGCAGGGACATTATTAACAAAGGCTTGATTGTTGTTTTGGCTACAAGTATTAAGTACAAAAGAACTTTATGAAGGTCCCAGACACAGACTGGCATTTAGACGGACTGTCCTTTTCCAAAGCAGTTTTCTATTAAATAAGTCCATTATTACACCATGGTAGTTTTAATTAAATCTCTATAATCTTCCATCAGGAAAATGGCATTAGCCTGCCAGCCAGGAAAATATGGCAAGTCAAACAGTATCCCTGTTATTAGTGCTTGGTTGTCTGCTGGAGTGTTTGATCACGGGCATGGAGATTGGGATGTTGTTGTGCAGTAAGGCTGGCCCAGTGCACTCAGGAGTATATGTGTGCTGGGGTTTATAACAATTACAGCTCTTTCTAACTACTCAACCTGAAATCCCAAAGGCTGCACAAAATACTGCTCCTGAACTGGTCTAGCTCCTCCCTGAGTGGTTGTGGCGCTGCAGAAGTGCTTGAACTAGTGATTTATTAGCACACGAGAAAATAAAGAAGGGTGTAAGATGTGTTTACCAAGCATAAATGTGTCTTCCCCTAGTGCTCACAGTGCTGAGAACAATACATATAAACAAAAATAAAAATATTATTTTTATATTTAAGTTTTAGTTAGATTATACTAAATAACTTGATTAAAAATCACACTTTTAAATGCTGGTTCAGATAGGAGCATTTCTAAGGGATTTAACCCATCTCTCTGGATAAATGCACTAGAGATGAAAAACTGGCAAATAGCAGCCACTGATGTGGTTATTTAATGAGTGGATTTAAATGTTTCTGTCCAATTTTCTCTTAAGATTTATACTTAGCTTTTCTCTCCTCACCACTTTTGGGTAAGTGGCAGTCCCAGCAGCCTGAGAAGGGGTGTGGTGCACAGGAGCTGTGTGTGCTGCCTGAGCACACACTACTGGGGAGAACTGCTCAGGTGTCTGTGTCATCAGACAATTCTTCTAGGGAAAGGCAGTAAAATAGAAGAGCATGGTGCTCTTTTTGCTACAAGTCCACTTTTCCCTGCTTCCACTGAAATGACTGTCAGCTGCTGTTGACTTCAGGGGAATGAGAATGAAGTCCCTTGTGACAAATATGAAAATTATGGCAGTCCTGGACTTCTGAGTTTTATAGGAATGCAATTATCTTAAATATGGGCTGTTACTACCACCACAAAAAAAAGCCCCAACCAACCAAAAAAAGGGAGGGATGTAATTACCCAGAGAGCAAATGGCATGCTTTTCATTGATTAGACTGTCCTGTTCGATTAAATTCCTCAGTATTTTTAATTTTCTAGCCCTAATTGCTGCCTTACATTTTTCTTGGGTCCCTTTGTTCTAATTCATCTGCTTTCAGGTCCAGATTTATTTTTTCAATCCATTCAGATTCTCCACAAACTTATCCTGTCATTATGTGTTTTGTCTCTCTCTGCAGATGGTTATTTGACAGAAAGTTTCCATTGACTCCAGGGAATGAGTCCTGTAAATATCGTTTGTGGTTCTCAGATGGAGTAGTTGCAAAATGGAATTGATTAAAAGGTCAAAAAGCATCACTGTTGCAATGTCTGAATTGCTCCATCAAAGTGTTAGTGGGACAAATGTGTGCAAATCTTTTCATGGGACTAGTCTGGATTAAAAAAAATTTATCTTTGATATCGACTTTATGATATTTCCCAACAAGAGAGACATTTTCAAAGTATAGCTAGAAACTAGCCTTTTTCTTACACTATTGTCAATTCAGGTAGTAACTCTGGAGGTAATGAAGTTCCCTTAGTCTAAGTTACAGTAGGATTTAGTCATAGTATGGCATCTATTTTTAAAACTCTGGAAATTCTAAGTTGTTCAAAGTAGCAGTTTTGAAAACAATAGTTTCATTAGTATGTCTAGCTAAGGTGACAATTCTTGCAGAAAGTGAGAATAACCAGAGCATACTTGCATCTTTCTGCAGAAGAATCACTGATGGGGAGCCAGTAAACACCAGTAATCCCAGACTCATTTTTCATATCGTTCATGACACAGGAGAAGAGGTGGGTGTATGGTCTCTCTTGCTTAGCAAGTCACAGAAGGCCAGCAAAGTTTTAAAGGTGATGATACACATTTAAAAGGGTGTCATATATGGGGCTTGACAAAAGGTTAATTTTCAATTTATTTCCACAGCAGCCTTTACTGTCTTTTTATCTAGCCACCCTACAGGATATAAATGTGCTCTGCACTACTTAAAAAGCATCCCACAGATAGTTATTGGCCACTGTATCTTGGCTGTCTGCACTGAATCTTGATGGAGACAACATAATTGTAATTTTTATTGCTAGCTCAGTAAGGCCCATATAGTGCCGCCTCCTTGTGATTTTTCTAGCAGCAAATGTCACTGAGCTGAAGCGTACAGTCCATGGTAAAGCACAAACCTTTGCTCCATGATGAAATGTGTATAACCTCTGTGTCTCTGCTTACTTGAAAGCAAAGAGGGATAATTTATGTCTGTCTGTAACATCTTTTGTGAACTGAGCACTTGAACTAAGCCTCAAGAGCCTAAACTGGGAGTTGTTTCTACCTTTTCATTTGTGTTCTTGTGAAAGAAGAACTTATTTTGTGATGTAGTAAGTCACTTTGCCCCACTCCTGGTTTAGGCAGGCAATCAATGGGAGAGAAGATTGTACAGAAATTCCTTGTAAAGTTTGTATGTGTCTTGGGTGGATTTAAGAATAGACTTAACATTTCCTTCAAATTCTCATTGCAGATTCCCAGGAGGGTTGAGGCTGAAAGGGACCTGTGGAGATCATGTGGCCCAGCTTCCCTACTCAAGCAGAGCCAGTTGCTCAGGACCATCTCCAGTGAGAGGCTCCACAGCCTCTCTTGGCAACTTGTGCCAGTGCTTGATCACCCTCACAAAATTGTTTCTTTTTGTTCAGAGAGAGCCTCTTATGTGACAGTTTGTGCCTTTGGCCTCCTCTCCTTAACTGGGCACCACTGGAAGCACCCTGGCTCTACCTCCTTTGTGTCTTCTCTACAGATATTTATGCACATTGTTGAGGTCCTTGTTCCTATCAAAGCAATTTCAAAGCAAGCAGGTTTTTTGAGGGGAAATAGTTTTGCCTATGGATTTGTACAAAACCGTTTTTGCATGAATCCTGGGAGTACCTGTATCTGGAGGATGTGTCACTGGTGCCTAACCTCCACTCTGTCATCTGGAGCCCCCTGCAGACCTGCCTTTGGATCACAAAGGAGCCCAGCAGGGCTGCCTGGCACATGCACAGTTTGAGACACAAATCTGAGGCACGTTGTCACATAGAGGGTGAGGGGAAAGATGGTAAGAAAGGCAACAAGCACTGAACTAGTTTGTGTGACTAGAAAGTGGAGATGTGCCAGAGCTGCTGTGGGGGGCAGATGGCAGCCCATAAGCCTGGGGCCTTATTGAACCAGACATGCAACCTTGTTTCTTGAACAGTGAGAAGTATTCAACACGTCCTCTGGAAACATTTAGGGATTGCTGGTGTTATTGCAGTTTATCTAAATTATTTGGATAACAAAAAGTATTTCCAGATAAATGTGACTGCATAATCTTAAAGCACTGTGCAGAAATACTACAGCTCAATGGAACAGGAAAACTAAATTGTAAATGACAGGTCAGTCCATTTCTCTGTTTTGCAGTGTCTAATGAAATGATAGATTGCAAATGTCAAATGTAGAACACACTACTATATAATCCTATAAAACACTTCTAGTTTCTCATTAGAATTAATTCACCATTCCTTATTGGACTGTTATTTCACTGCAACACTTGTGATTTCTCATGTAATACTATTACTTCAACAAAAGCTCCTTTGGATACTCATCCAAAGGATGAGTAGCTGTAAAGTAGCACATTGCCAAGATAGGAAATAGATCTTTTTCAAAATGAAGTACTATAACAGAAGAAAATAAACACACAATATTAAGGAGCCAGAGGGGTTCCCCAAACTCTGTCACCACTCGAGGGGGAGAGAAATCTTTGTCTTTTGGTTTTTTTTCCTGCTTAACAAGAGGAGCTGTACATAAAAGCCTCTCCTAGTCCCTTTGTTCTGCTCTCACACGGCTGTGCACTGGAGTCAGATCTGCTCTTACCTGGTAGCCTGTATATGCACACTAACTCCTGGCTTGGAGTCTGGCTGGTCTTGAAAAAAACTCAGCATCTGCCCAGTGTTCCTGCACTGTTCCTGCATGAGTTCTGAAGGTGTGAGTCCTTACCTTCTTTTAACTCTGTTTCATGTTCCTCTTCAAATTTAAATCTGCTCCCTTGATTTTTGTGTGAGAACCTGAACATGGGAAGGAAATATACAAGCAGGTAGACAGGCAGATCTGGGGCTATCATCCCTCCAGCTCACCTGCTGAAACAGCTCTGGTGGCTCTCAGGTACCACAGGTGGCTGTCATGGCTTTGCCAGCAGTGTTGGTCAGCCCTCATACTATTCATGTTCTGTTGTTTTTTCGGCAGACTGCTCTCACTTTCCTGAGGAAGGAACACATACAAGGGAAGGAAAACAATGAATTCAACAGCATGGAGCTGCTGAAAAACAAGGTTTGTTGCCCCCTCCCCTCTGGTAAAAGTGCTGTGAATAAAGCTTCATCACCAGTGTTAGGTAGGGCTATTGCAGCACAGGGCTGTCAGCTCTCGTTATTTAGAAACTCAGCAAATGGATTGCATTACTTCTTCAAACAGTCCTCTGAAATCAGGCTGTTGAACAGAACAAGAGGCACCAGTGCAGCCAGACACTGTCACATGGTTTGAATTGAAGCAATCATCTTTCCTCCACTCCCCCTGCAGCATCAACGAATGTCAGTGTTGGTGCATGACCAGGGAATTGAAATGCAAGATAAACGTGCTTTTTTGTTTGGTTTTTTTTTTCCTTGTAGTGGAAGTGTAGAACTGTTCAGTTGGTCCAGGGCTCAAGTAAAGTATTCAGTTAAGAATAATGCTCACAAATACAAAAATATAAGGGAAACCATAGCATGCAAATGTCAGTATAGAATTTTTAGGGTTTCCACAGTGTCATGGTAATCTGTGAAAAGTTTGAAGTCTGTCAAAATTCCAGTAGCACCATTAAGTCTGTTTAATGGAAATTCCTGTCATTTTGTAAAGCATTTGTAGTAAATTACCAGACTAGGAGTTCCCGCACATTGGAAAATTTAATTGTTATGATGTTCTACTACTGCAATAGGCCCTTGAATATTTCATCAAGGAGTTACCTCCTAGAAAATGAAGCAGCAGTAAGATAGAATTCCTTGTGGCCATAAGAGGTCAATGATCACAATTATCCATCACTCAGCATATAGAACAAACTTCTAAATGATGAACATATAATGTTTTCTTTTCACAACCTAATTTTTTGTTAGCTGTCTGTTAAATTGCACTAGAATCAGTCCCTGAAATATGCTCTGTGTGACTGAAATGCAGGTCTCTTTATAAGTAGTTTTTAAGACCTGTAGGTATTTTGCTTCTGTGGGACTACTGCGGTCAGTAGCACTTACCTCTACTGTTTGCTTTTGGTCTTCTGCTTAGGGATTGTGTAGAGCCTAAAATGTTTAAAAACAAAGTTTAACAGAAATAATCTATTTGCTAACAGTGCCACCTTCTCACAGATGTAATTTATGATTAAAAAGGTGAGAAAACCATTCTGCATATAAAATCCTTTGGTATCACATTGGTGCCAGTGCTGTCTTCATGCTGCCTTTACAATCTTCTTTTCCAATTTACAGATTGGCAGATATAGTTTATCCTTTCCAGTGGAAGTGACAAGAGCTGGTGGGTATGAAATATGATCAAGTTGTGTTTGGAAAAACTCAAGTATTTTTTGCTTAGAAAATGTTCATTTTTAAGAGAAAATGAGAAGAAACTTGAGTTAAGAATAATAGAAATAATTCTTGAGTTTTAAAAGTAAGAAGACCACCTTATTAAAAAACAGTCCTTTTGAGTTACAGAGTAAAACCTTTATTTCATTGCTCTGATGATGCATAATATGGCAATTTCTTTTCCTAATGATATACTTTCGACCCTTTATAGTCTTATACTACTCTCATAATGCATGATGCTACAATTTCTTTTCCCAATGACCCACTTTTTTACTGACTTATTGATGTGTCTGTCAGATTACAATGTAGAATACGATTTTATATTTATGACTAAAAGCCAAGCTTTATTTCTTCACATACTGCCTTCTCTGAGGTGTCATGTTCAATCAATAACGCTATGAACAAGTTGCTTTAAAAACAAATTCTTTTTTTCTGGTATTATTTACTCTTATTTTGGCAAACAAGCTAGACAGGATAGTCTAAAACTCAAGCATGGATTAATTTTCTGCAGGTCAGCTTGTAATAAAAAAAATGTTTAAACTTGTTAGAGAGAAGCACATCAATGAAAGTTAAGGGGATTCAGAAGTCTAGGAAATTATTTTTATTAGTTGAATATGGCATATATATGCTCTCTCACATGAATTTTAATTTATCCTGTTTCTAAAGCAACTAAATACTAATGAGGGGAATAGCAGTGACTTCTGGGTACACTCCTTTTGTCTCTTTTCTACATCACTGTTGTGAGGCAAAAACCTAATAGATATGCAATGCCATTTTTAGGCATCAGAGACAACAACTTGAAATGCATAATAAAAATTCTCAGTTTATTAGGTTTGTTCTTCTGTGATTAAAACCATATCTTAACAGCAGACATCTGTTGGACAACTTACAGGGTTCCTTTTCGTCTTGGTATGTGAGAAAATCCTGCAGGCTCCGCTGCTCAGCCCCACTAGACCCCAGCTTGCTGTGGATGCACAGGAAATGAAGCATATGCTCAGTGGTGGAGCTGCAATAACAGCCAAGTTTGGTGTAATCTGTTGAAAAGAAAGAGTGCCATTCCCTGTGATGTGCCCCATGGAAAGGAAAAGGGGGGAATGCTAGGAGCCTTCTTTCCTCGCCTGATCTCATGTGATACCTCTGGTTGGTTGTGAATCAAGTTTGACAGAAAAAATAAGTGTGTGGTAGGCAGCATGCTAAAATCAAAATAATTTTGCATCTATACCTTTTAAGCCTTGTACTGTGGCTGCTGCATGAAAAGATCACCGTAAACAGACAAATGCTCTGGAGCAGAGCATCACTCTCACTAATTTTCACAAGTGAAGCTAGATTATTTTTTTTCCACTCAGTAAACATATGTCCTTGAGGCTTGTACCTCTTTCCTTAGCAAAAGTATTTTTCTTCCTGTGGGCCAAACTAACTCATATTTTGAAAGGTGACTGCTTTGAAGCCAAAGGAACTAAATAGCACTGTGGGCAGCCAGCACGCAACAGGTTTTGTTTGTGTGTGTTTTCAAAGCAAAAAAAGACCTCCAATGTTTTAACAAAGTGTTTCAGAAATATACAGGGCCAACTTTGTGTTTTGCAAGTAAATATGCAATGAAGCTTGCAAGAGAGTCACCAAGGACATAATATTTATTTACATGCCCATGGTTCATCTGAAATTTGAGTGCTACAAAGTTATCAAACAGATAAAAAGCTTTATGAGGTAGATTTTCAAAATTTGAAAGATTCATATGAATAAAGACATATTCGAACCGTTGGTAGAGAAGGTTTAAATCTTTATTTTTCAGGACACAAAAAAGCCTCTAAGGGATTTTGGGAAGGAACTCCTCTTGAGCCTAAATATACAGTTTCCTGCTGAGACACTGGGATCTTTTTCCCCAAATCCAAGTCAAAGAAGGACTGTGAAAGAGCAGTAGGCTATTTTGATATGCTTTGTGATTACCATAGAATTGTATCTCCATGTACCTCCAAGAGGACATACACAAATATATCCCATCATTGCTGACAGCCTGGGAACTGCAGGAAGTACTGAATCATTTCACAGTGCATATTTTATTATCAAAGCATTAAGATTTAGAAACTGGGCTTTGTGCCTTTCCAGGATGTGGACAACAACTGAGGGTAGGTTAGAGCTCAGGTAATGTGATCAATACCAGGAAATGCAGAGATGAAGGGACATGCTGGGCACTTATTAGTCTCCTAAGGACCAATCATTATTGCTGCAAAAATCAGACTTAATGATGTACCAAATAAGTGGTAGCTTCTTAATTTCTTGGCCTCCTCAAGTTGATACTGGACACCTATTGGCAGATCAGAATGTGATGATTCCAGTATCAGAGCAGCTGGGTTAATTTTATATGCTGTGGCCTACCCGCTTTAGAGAGCATGTAATTCAAACTGCAGGATCTTAGGAGATTTTTCTTGTTGTTTATGGGTAGGTATGAGAGACAGCAAAGAGAATGCCTTCCCTGGTACTTGCATCTGGCTCCAAAGAGTTAATTTGAACAGGAATTTCAGCTGGATTCACTCTGTTGGCTGTATCTAGTCTGAGTGATAGAGAAATTCCTTAGAGCTAAGCTGTGAGTGTAACATGAAGAAAAGTCAACACATGCTGTGAGAAATCAGGGATGTCTTTTCCCAGTGTTTTATTTGGTATGTTGTATGAATGAAGAGTTTTCTTCCTGAGACAGAGTGGTATGATAGCATGTACAACAGCTGGCTTTAGAGCTAGGCAAGGAGTGAGTGGAGAAGGTTGAGAAATTCTCCTCTGGGAAGTGGTGAAGAAGTGACTTGTACCTAGTCAGTTTGGAAAAATTCTGTCTTATTTATGGGGCCGCAATACAAGAGCTCCTTTGGGTTATGTTCTACTGAATTGCATGAACTGAACAGAGCTTATTTTTTATAAGATTTGGAATATTTCTTTTACCAAAGAAAGTTTTTACTTTTACCAAAGTCTTCAAAACAAGTGTTTGATAGCTAACCCACAAGTTCTGTAAGTGGTACCAGTATTTTTCCATCTACAAGATTTCTTTTTCCCATGTTTTTGTTTAATTTTACCAGTGTCTGATCAAGCAGGCAAATTATTTTGTGTATAAGTAGAGTATTTTTCCTAAAATGAAGGCCTTTGATAATGTTACAATTCTGACAAATTTCTCAACTGTATATGCTACCTGGTGTCTCAAAATTCAAAATTTTTTTTTATAGCTATGGCTAAAGCTGAATTTTATGGCTACTTTAGTCCAAATAAATATTCCTGACTCAGAGGATCAAGATAAAACCACAGTCTATAGTTGCTTCTTTAACAAATACCACATTTGGTCATTCATTTGCCCACTCATGGATTTTCTGTCTTCTTTCAATACTATTAGATGTTAACCAGCAATTAACAAAAATGTCTAAAAGAATCTTATGCTTGATTTTGGACCTTGGACAAATCTAACCATTTTCTGATAAGGAAGCTCTGAAGTAGCAGGTATGTACCTAAATTTTATATTCTCAAGTAAAGCTGTGGGGATAGGCAAAACAGCCACACAGCACAGAGGTCCTGCTTTCTTATGCAGTCACAGTAAAGATGAAAATCCAAAGTCTCTTGATCTACAGAATTTAGAAGGTACCACACAGGAAATCTTCAGTAAAATCAGTAATTGCTCCCACTCCTTCAAACTCTGACTACCATGAAAATGCTTATTTTTGTCTTTGCCAGTTATTCCAGGGGATTTTACCAGTGTAAGGAAGAAGTTGATCCCGAACATGTTTTTGTAGTATGATAATTTCCATTACAGAACTAGAAAACTCTCAAGCTTTCCTTTATCTTTTTTTTTTTTTCAGAGGGGAAAGCCCCCTGCTTTTTGGTGTGCCTCTCAATTTTTAATATTACCACAGACTTCTTTGCCTTGCAGTGAACCAGTTCCACAAGGAGATTGCCACGTCAGATTATGTGAGTTTGCTTCATTTCCAGGCAGTGCTATTTAATATACATCTGCTGTGTAATAGATGCAACAAACTGAAATGATTTTCAGTTGGGTTAGTCTTTATTGGATCTGACCTCTGGTCTAGGAGGTGAAGGGAGAGTGGAAAATGAAAGCTGATTTGGTATTAGCCCACTATTCATATTAGAAAAAATAAATGCTTTTGCGGTTTTCCTTACAGAGGTGTCTTTATTCATTTGACATGCCTTTAATAACTAATTCTAGTTGTCTGGTTGCCAAGATAGATTTCCTACAGGCAGACTTAAAAGTGATTTTGTCCTCTTTGAATGCATGGCTTCAAATGATCCCAGAACAGCAAACATTAAACTTCCCCCTAGACCTTGAGATTTTCTGAAGTACTGTAATAACATAAAAGGATAAGACTATTAGAAAAAAATAAATAAATGAATTAAGCATGCTTCATATGATATGAATGGGACAATAAAACTCCTTGTTTTTCCATGCAAACTAATATCTCTTTTCTACTGTTGGCCATATGCTGTGGATTTCTCACAATTCCCATTTTATGGATTTTGGTATCATCATTCATAGTTGCCTGGGAATGAGAATGTTTTGTAGGCTTCATCTGAAAGCAAGGAGCCAACAGAAGTAAATTTTTTAATTTCACAGATGGCTTTGTCAGTGTTTTTTACTCACATTATCACAGTTTTAAATGTGTATGCAGTGTAGGTGTATCTGTGTATCAGGTATGTCTACGAGCATATGTAAATTGGCATGGGAACTGTGAAGTAGGATGCCTTCGTTGTCATTTAACTGGGCTATGCATGTTAAGCAATTAAAAGCAATTTTAAAACTTGGCTTCATACACAGCCAAATTGAATTAAAGAACTTTGCTCAGAGAAAGAACATGAGAAAGAATATTGTCATTTCCAGGCATGAACTCTCCCTCTCAAGGGATGTATCTACCATGGGGCTGTCTCAATGAGTTTTGAGTTGTTAGGTCAAAATTTGAAAACTGTCTCTCTAGTACACTGATAGCCAAAATCGACATTTTTTTTGGATTACTGAAATCTAGTAAGATATTAATAATGGGTAGTTATTACAATGCTTTTTACCTCAGCTGAGTCTTAAATCACCTTGGTTTGGTGATAAACAGAAACAGTCTTTCAGTTGAGAAGGACTTGGACAGACTTCATTTTTCAGCTGAAGATCTTGGTGTTATGATAGGAGGTTGTACTTTCTGGCCAGATCACCCAATTCAGTGCAAGGAGTTTCAGCTCTGTCCTGCTTTTCATTGAGCAGACAGACAAGTCCCTACCTCTCCTTGAAGTTGAGTTGTTTAATTTTTACCTTGTGAGAGATGATTTCATAGGATGCCACACACTCTTCCTCCCAGGCCATGCCCACCAGCTATTTCCTCACTGCTCCTCTGACACTCTTTGAGCACTGTTGACAAGATCAATATGTTTTGACATAGCAGATCACAGCAGTGGCTTGTGAATTGCCCACGCATTTTCATTTAACTGTGGAAAATACCTTGTGCATGCGCCTTGGGTCCATTCCATTTAGCTTTTGGAGTGCTTACACCACACTGACAGCTCAATAGCATTATGTGATTGGTTTGAAACGTAGGTCCATAGAAACAACCAAAGAGGGCAAATTTCTGGCAGCTGTATGCATTGCTAACATCAGGAATTCTGGTTAATTCTCCTTTAATACACTATATTACATCTGATACAAAACAATTTTTTGGGTGACCTCAGTTGGGGACATCAAGCCTTTTGACATATCATTCTGACACTTCTGTACTGCCAGTACCATGATCATCAGGAAATTTTGTCATCACAGTTTCACATTTTTGTGCTGAAGCCATGGCTGTAAATATCAAACATGCTCAGTCCTGACTGTAAACAACTCCCTGAGTTGCCATGAGTGGAACTGATAACACTTCTCAGCTCCTCACTACTGTGAGCCTGGTCCCTTTCACTCTGCTCTTTGTTGTGGGGTTTTAGTTTGTTTGGTTTTTGTTTTTCCCCACTTTTTCTAATAATTTCCTGTCTACCATGGTATTGAATGTGTACAGAAGCATAGACAAATGAGATTTTTCATTATCTGGGAGACTGGTTTATGTTCCAAATGAAGCCACAAGGTCTGTCCGGATGTTCTGTCTTTGGTAAAATCATGTTGCACATTTCCTATATGACTGTGAGTCTATTTTTTTTTTCTTAAAAATCTGTGGCTTACTTGGTACCCATGGACTACTGTATGACTCTGTTGCCCTGAAAACACTCAGTGGGGCAGAAGTCCTGTGACATAAATTAAATTTCATTTTAAGAAAAAAATCAAATGCTAGACCTCCTTTGCTGCAAAAGCAGGGTTTCCTTTATGCCAGTGATAAGATGAAATATTCTAGAAACAATCTGCAGCTTACAGCATTACCTTGCCAAAATGAAACTAAGAAAGCCAACTTGCACACTATAAACCTGCTTAAGGAATTGCAATTTTTAAAGCAGAATGGTTGTTTTGAAATGCAAATAAATATTGTGGAAAGTTTCTAATAAGTATTGTGTTATTTTTACAGGACACTGATTCTCACGCCATGCAAGTTATAGCCATTTAATTGTATTTTATATGGTATCAAACTTTCTGCCAAAATCTGGTGTTGGAATGTTTTTCGTTGTTACGGGTCTATCAACATTACATCATTTACTGACTGCATCATGTGTGACACACATGTCTGTGCTTAACCTTTACAGTTGGGATATCTGAGCCTGCTTTAATCAAATGTTACACTGCCAAATGGGTGTTATTCTTTAAAGCTTCCTTGCTGAGGAAACAGTCTGAGGTCTGAGTTTTTGTATGCCCACCCATTAGAGGTTGCTATCAAATTTAAAAGAACTAAATTAGCAACAAATTGGCATTTAGTAGAGCCCAAAATTTGGGCTTGGTTGCCTTTTCTCTATTAACTAAACCTTTGTTTCTATAGCAAGCACCCAAAAGCTATGGGCTGGAAGACGCCTGTACTCTCAGGAAACCAGTGTGGCCAGTGGCTTCTTTGCAGAAAGAAAAATGGAGAAATACTGGAGTTGTTCAAATGCAAAAATTTCTTCCCCCTTAGAGGCATCTGTGGATACCCCAACACATTCTGCCTGTTCTTGCTGCTATTATCTTGCCTCTTCAAACAGCCCTTTCAGTGGTGTGGGAGGGGCAAAGCCCTTGCGGTTGGATTTCACACCCCTCAGGGTACCTGAGAGCAAGATTTCCTCAGTTGTTGAACAGCACAATGTCCCACAGGAGTCTTCTTCTGGCATCCCTTGATTAAACTGATGATTGCTTCTCCCTTCTGGGCCTTAGTAAATTAGGCTAAAATTTATGCCTTCTTTTGGGAAGCTCAGAAACCTTTGGTGAATGTGACTGTCAGTAGTGTGGAAGGAGATGATCTTTATGACCACCTTTCAGAACAGGAGCAAATAATAACCTACAAAAAAACCCCTTTGGCTTAAAAAACCCTCTTTTTCCTCTGTCTTTGTTCAGCCTCCCCAGCTGTTTGTTGGCTGTGAAAGACAACACACAGAGCAAAGGCTCTCTTAAAATGCAGGTGCAAGACTATGGTGAGACTCCTACCAATCTGCTACTTCCATTGTTTTCAGTAAAGTTCAAAAGATTGAGTTTATTGCATATCCCAGGCTAGGAGACTTGCACATGGGGGTGGCAGCAGCTGTGCTGGAAGGACATGAAGATGGCCCTGGAGATGCCCCTGGATGTGTCCCTCATGTGGGTTTGTGTGGGACAGAGTTCCAAAGATAACAAAAAGGGCTCTGCAGAGCAGCTCCACCTAGCCTCTGAAGCAGAAGAAGAAAGCCACTGATCTCAAACTGATTTCACATGCCTAAAGTAAGTTCTATACTTAAGGATGTTGCAGGGTTTGAGCTAAAAGTTCAGTCCTGTTGTTGTGAGACCAGCAGAGGCACCTCGCACAGCTTCATAAACAAAAGTGCCAAATCCAAGGCTTTTCCCCACAAACTTGTGTGCTTCCAGCCTCCACTGCTCTGTCCAAATTGAAATACAGACTTCAGGAAGGTCGGTTCAAATCCGGTGTCATACAAATGGAGACAGTCATTTATTTGCTTGTCTGGATCATAGAAAATTCTTTGCATCAAAGACAGTATAGAGATACCCATCTCAAACCCTGTTTTCCCAGAAAACAAGGAAGACAGGGCATGGATAAACTATTAAGTTAAAGATCCTCTCTGGACCAAGGGTGGTTGGTTTAAATAAATAGAGATTTTAAGCAACACTATAAGATATATCTTTTCCCAGATTGTGTGTTTGTAGATATTAAGCATTAAATGAGAAAGACTGTTACCTATGAACCTGGGGGAAGCTAGAATTATTGAAGGGTGGGTTGTGGGGGGTTGTCTGGTTTATTGCTTGGCTAATCAAAACATTTCTGTGCCATTAATTATTCTCAATGACTAAGCCTGTATGTGGGTTAAAGAATTAAAAATTATCTGATTTGCGCTCTTTTCTATTTCATTTTGTAGGTAGTGTAAGTGATTCTGTGTCATGAGAAAATGTATACAACACTGATAAATACATAAAGTATTTGACCTTTAATCAATCCTAATATTTGCAATCCACAGAGCCTTCTTAAATGCCTGTAACCTTGGCCCTTCCACTCCTATTCATCACAATTACTGTTTGAGCTGTCTGATGCAATGTACAAAGCATTGTATGTTGACGTCCAATATTTTATCATTAATAAAATAAAATTAAAAAAAAAAAGTAAGAAACATTCCAAGTATTTTTACTTGTTTGATATTTTCCAGTGCAGTGCCAGAGAGGAAAAGGGACAGTTGTGATTTATGCTAGTGCTAGCAGACATGGTTAATTAGTGTTTACTGTTAGCAGAATGTTAAGTACAGTTGGCTCTCTAAACAAGTTGATTCTTGAAGTTATGCTAATTTTCAGTGATTGTTAACCTGTTCATACTGAGAATACTGTTTGTAAAATCCTTAGGTAAACAGTATGGATTGCATTTTACACAAGAGTTTAAGGAACCTGCAGCAGGAGCATGTATGAATTAAGAGAGCTTCGGACCAAACTATGCAGGTCTCATTCATGCTATAATACATTAATTAGTGCTAGTAGGATTTTTGCAAGAAAACCAACATTTTCTGCTATCTCCCAGGACTTTTATTATTGTCTCGATCAAGGAACACTGCAGTGATGGATGGAAATACTAACAAGATTTACCCACAGACAGGTTGGCTTCTGTAGACAGCTGAATGATTCCATGCAGGGAACACTGGACTCCTCATGTAGGAACTTGAAGTTGTGCTCTGCATCCACGAGGTTACTTTATTTTTTTGGGGGGGGAAGGGAGAACCTTTTGCTCTTTGTGTGCCTTGTCAGTAAAAATTTCAAAACTTTTTTCTTGGACAGTCTCCGTTCACACACGTTCCTATGTCAAGTACAAAGAATAACACATTAGTGTTGAGATAAGTAGAATAAAAATAATATTACTGAAATTTCCTCTTGTAGTGTTGTGTTTCACATCACCTGTGATTCACAACCCCCATGAGGGAGTAGGTGCTGCCCAGGATTTTTGCTGAGAGTGAACTTGTATTTCCTTTGCCTTTGGAATGAAATATGAGTCCTTGGATCTCTGCTATATAAAATCAACATTTGGTTGTGTTATCATACTGCTATTTGTCCAATTTCAGACCTATAATATGCTTCCCAGATCTCTCACGCCCAGTACCAAAATATTCTTCCACTGGAATCATAGAATCATTTATGTTGGAAAAGACCCCCATCAACCCAGCACTGCCAAGTCCATCACTAAACATGTCCCCAGGTGCCACATCTATAAATTGTTTAAATCCCTTCAGGGATGGTGACTCTCCCACTTCCCTGGGCAGCCTGTTCCAATGTTGACAACCCTTTCAGTGAAGGAATCTTTTCCAATATTCAATCTAAGACTATTCTTAACACACACATATATATCTTATATATATATATGCCTCTGTATCTATGTATCTTTCAAAATAAGGAGGTATAACGACTATTTCAACAACAAAAGGTCAAAAGTGCAAAGAAACAGCAACATTAAAACTTCTAGCCATGTAAGTTCCATGAATTTTATGTTTTCTTTCTCTATCTTGTAGATTTTTCTAAGCACAGTTTTAAAAAGTCTTAACAATTTATTAGTAGGAATTATACTTTTAATGGAAATCCTGAAAAAATGACATGATCTAAGAACATGATCTAAGTCCCCATTCTCCCCCAGTGATATTTCTGGTTTTTTTCTAGCTGTTTTGCCAAGGCAAATAATGTGATTATAACTGAGCACTGATGTGTAAGAATTAGCATGATCTGCCTGTGCGATGCTGGATGGGAGAATGAGAATGATTTCATTTTTACTGCAATTACCACACAAACTCTTTCTGCCTCTGCAGCTTTTTTTTTTTTTTTCCTGGTGGAAGTTTCACAGGAATGTCATGGAAAGATTTACAGACTTTTTGGCCAGGTTGACCACTAGCCTCTCTGGCATCCTGACTCTGTTGACAAGACTGTGTGTAAAATCTCAGCCTGCTCCAGGGAGCTCAGGGATAACATCATTTGAGTGTGGGAAATGTGATTTGTAGCATTATTTTACATGGGGTACTCAAAGACTAAAGCACCAGACCTTCAGTTCTGCACAAAAGAGGCTCTGAGAGAAAGTTGTAGGTGTAGAGGTTGACAAAATTAATTAATTCTGCTCTCTTTAGTGGAACTAGAGAATGCTAAAGGAGCTGATGATGTATTCATAAATAAAAATTGCAGCAGGAATTCAATTCTGCTGAGTACTGAATATCATTAACTCCCAGAAGAAAATGGCTAATCATCAGAACTCATGTTTTCTGCCATTCATGCAGAGAACAGAAAGTTCAAGAGGTCCCAAAGAACATCCATTTCCTTGACTTCATCTATGCACAAAACCTCCATTGTGCAGATTTTGCACATTTTTTTAGGGTTTAATCAGATAATACACACAGCTATGTTTCAACCTGGCATAAAATGGAGTGGCAAAGGTATTTTTCCCTGTCTATGATGATAAAGTTTTCCATGATAGAAAGTCTGCAAAGAGGTCACCCTAACAGCAATCCCAGGTATGAGACTGAAAATAACTACATTTAGGTTGGAAATATTTTCACAGTCTTGTGGAACAATTAGGTCATCTCCATGAAATGCTGTAGGGTGCTAGAAGTAGTCTCAGGTATTTACCAGCATGCATCAGTTTTCAGACAGGGGCTGATTGTGTGGATGGTTGAAGACTCCACTTGTGTTTCCATAAACGCACATTGCCCTGGTGAGGGAAACACCTAAAAGCAGCTTTTTTATGATGCCACCATACTGCTGGATAGACTTTGACTGAAGATATGACATATATTGAGGTGCTGTGATCTCTTCCTTCCTCTCTTTGACTTCACAGATGTATACATCCTCTAAGAAACATTTTTATTAGTCCCATATTTTAGGGAAAAAGCTTTGCCTATATTGTGACTGGGTACTATTTCAAGCTTTTGATTGCCCAGCATCCAATCTTGTTCTGTTTTTTTGTAGCTTAGATGCAGTGCTGGTGAGACTTGTGAGCCTATATTAATTGGTGTCATTGTAGATTGGACATAGAACTGCTACTGCAGTACTCATTTATTACTGCCTGAAATTGTGCCAGCTCTCTGGGAGCAGATCTGTGAACAATGCCACTAGAAGTGTTTATATGGGGTGTAAATAGATGGGGAATGAATCCCACTGTCTGACACAGTCTTCCATATAGGCAGATGTTATGAAGGTGTATTTGAGCCTCTGCATGTGGCAACCATTTCCCCCAAAGCCTTCCCTTCTTTGAAATCCCTACTGCACACAGGAACTGTTCAAGCTGAGCTGGGGCACCCTTTCTGGGGACGTGAGAGTGGTCATAAGATTGCTCCTCAGACAAGTGTTTGGGATGTTAATAATAGTGTTGCCTCTGTAAATGGAGTAAGGTTCATCTCTCATACTTGACTCTCTTCTGCCCTGAGTGTATTTTCTTAGGGCTTGGAGTCAGTGTCCTTTCTTTTCCCATTCTCTGCCTCCTGTTTCCTTTCATAGCCGACACTCATTTGAAAGAGCCAGCCATACACAGACACTGGAACTGTTTATCTTTGTAGAGTGTGCATTATCTATGCTGTTCAACATTTTGCCCTAAATCTTTTGTGCCTCCTTTTTCTGAACTTGACTCATTTCCTTGGGTCTTGTTTAGCAGCTTTTTTATCCATATACTAAATTCAGAACAGGCGACCTTCCCCTTGTAACCATTTTCTCTTCCAGTCTGAGGTTTCCTGGGTTCACCTTCTTTTTTATCTTTTTCCTAACAAATCTCTTTTTTTGGCAAGTCCTGAACCAACTGTTGGAAGTCAGTGGCCTAGGTTATTTGTAATTGCTCAGCAAATACATCCTCAGGACAGAGTGTGGCTTCAGATCAGAGAAAAGAAACCTGGTAGCATGGTAACAGTAATCTCCAAAGGTGAGCTGAATCGTCTGTTACTGCATGAACTTTCCATAGTTTTATACTGAGTTTTCTCACTGAAGTTCTTTCTTTCAGTCTAAAAGTTTTTACAAAGGTCTGATTAAATATTATTCTTTTTGTGCATTCTGGCTTGGGAGTTTAGGGAGTCCCCCTTTCCCTCTTTTCTGCAAAGGCAAGGGGGAGGTAAGAAAGTATATGTGACCCAGCAAGACTGAAGTTTCTTTTGAAAATATTAATGGGTAAATGTTGTGATATATAAAAATCTCCTCCTGAAAATTCCTAAAAATTTGCTTATCAACATCTCTTGAAAAACTTGGGAACTCCGAAGTAAAAACATAAGTTTTAAGTCAGTAGGGTTGCTGGTTTTACCCTGTGAGTTTGACAGAGCAGACCACAACCAAAAGAGTTGTATGGGGAGTGATACATCACATAGGAAAGACAGTAAAATAAGAAGTTGTAGTTTTCTGCCAGGAACTAAAATGAAATTTGCATCCCAGTTTCTGTGAGTGAAATGATACTGTTCTTTTCCAATAGATGAGTCTACAGAGGCATTGTGGTTGTTCACATCCACACATCTTTATATATGGCAACTTTATTTTTGAAATATCAGCAGCTCAGAAACAAATATCAAAGTAAATACTTTTTCCTTCATTTTAGTTCAGTGAATTGTTAACAGCTGTTACTTCAACTGCAGTTCAGGAATATTGCATAAAAGGAAAAGAAACTTTATGGTCCCAAGTCCAGTGCCTATGTATTCCTTCATCAGAGGCTTACCACAGTGGCTTGTCCATGTGTGGAGGCGTTTGAATTTCCCCTGCTGAGCTCACAGAGCTACAGGGAGCCTGGGCTTGTCTGTGCCTGTAGCTTACATCAGTTTGACACCGCTGCTAAGTGTTTGTGAAGCTCATCTGTACTTGCAGACCTCTGGACAAACATGCTGTGGCTGTCCATGCCCTTCCCTTTTGGGGCTCCCACTGTCTATGTTACATGGTGTTGGGGAGGAGTGTGGTGTTTCCTGGGGGAACTCGGAGTTATGTGGAGGAACCTGTTTGCCTCTTTGCCACCCCTCTGATGTGTTCAGTGCAGTGGAGGCCATGGCACGAGGGTTTCTCTGGGGACAGGAACAGTATGTGCATTTATCCACCTTCCTCATGTCCCATGATAGTGGCTCTGTGATTAAGATGTTCCAGAAAAATTGTCAAAATCATGTGCCATTGTGAGATTTCACACACAGAGAGTCATGAATTGTGAAAGCATATACTTCCCTGAGCAAGCAGTCTTAACAACCCTATGTCTCTCTCTGTTATAAATATATGAAGCTGTGGCTGACCCTTCTTTTATTTCAAATACAGGTGGAATTGGTTGGAAGGCTATAAAGCTGTTAAGAAGGCAGTCAGTGAGACTATATGAGACTAACCATGTAGCATGTTTTCTTGGAAAGTCAGATATTGTATAATTAGTCCCTTTTATTTGTTTTGCTTCTGATGCTTCCAAGTGTGTTTAGGTAATTTTTCCTCATTACCATATGGGACAAAATTTACATTCTTGTAAAGCAATAAAGACAAAACCAAAAAACCTATTCTTGCTTCCAGAAGCTGAAGATGTAAGGAAACACCAAACACTTAAGTCTGTAGTAAAACTCCAGGTTGGCAATGCTGCTGCTGTTCTCTTACACCAGGACATATAATACATGCTCCCACAGAAAGAACAGTGTTTAGCTTCCAGGGAGCACACCCAGACTTCTCGAGGAAACCCAGAAACCACAGCAAAGAGGCAGATTGAAAGGATCCCCTAATGAGTAAATACATCCAGGGCTTCTAGTTCCCCATCTGCTGTTTTGACAAATGCGTGTGAGCTGTTTTGCCAGCAGATATCACTATGTGTGTCCAAATTACAAGTGAGAATGGGAGAGAAAAAGCATTTCTCTACCCATAAGCGACAGGCAGATTTAGGAATGTCTGCTGGAGTTTATGTGCATTATTAGGCACATTTTTAATTCTTTTGTCAACATCTATTATGAGGTCATTTCACTTCAATGCAAATTAAACCATAATTTTTCACCTTCTTATATTCTTTCTTTTTTCATAATATATATTTTTAATGTGTTGCTCAATCATGGCCCTCTAGAACAACATAAAAGCCTTTAACTGTCTGAATTGAACTATTGTGGCCTTTCATGTCAAAAAGAGCTCTTGGATTTATTTCTGTGTACATTGACACTATAAAATGTTACTTTATTTTCTCTCTTCTGCAGGCAAAGAGCTATAAAAATCAAGTTTCATTGTCATTTCAACCTTTGTTCTAAAACATTATGATGTGTAGAAAATTGATTATACTGGAATTTAGTATACACAACAAAAGGAAACTTTGTTGAAATCCAGAGGGCCATTTCTGTTCATTTGATAAATGTATTAGTTTCTTTGGTTTCCTGAATTACCAGGTAAAGGGCAACATTTTCCAGATCTAACTAATTTCACTGAAACATATGAAAGACAAATACCAGAAGTCAAATCTAACATATTCTTCCCATGGGCCTTAAAAAAAACCCACCTCAAACTTTTTATTTTGAAAAGCTAAAGTAAGAGTTCAAAATTAAATGGATGATTCATGCGAGGTATGAGAACTGAACAACACATCGAGCTGTTGCACCAGCTGATATGGCCTGGGTTTTCTCAGCACTGCTGAAGAAAAGAAACAAGAGGTGAAAAAAATAGATTGCTGTGCTACTCCATCTACTCAAGTGTGGCTGTATCTCAGGGTCACAACAAAGCAAACCCTCTGTGAGGAGCTCTCTGGGCCAGGGTGAGAGCTCTCAGCTCCGTGGGCACAGGGTCAAAAGTTGCTTCCTTTGTCCCCCCAGGCATGGAGGAGCTGAGTGCTGGGCACTCCATGGGCAGAGGGTGCTGTGCTCCCTGTGGAGCCTCTGCTGGCACTGGCAGCCCCACAGCTACCACAGCTGCAGCTCTGCAGCCGAGTGCTATCCCTCCTTGTGCATATTCCCTCCTGTTGGCACCTTCCTGGGTGTGGAGCGCAGCAGAAGGCTCCCATCCCATCCCATCCCATCCCATCCCATCCCATGGACCCCATCC